>JAHLJT010002406.1:145870181-146470181 GCA_031308135.1 Acheta domesticus | reverse complement strand
TTTCACATATAAGACCTAAAATGTTCGTAGTACTTCAGTATTAACTTTGCAGGGGAATCCTAACGTAAAAATACAGCACGCAATACGTTCCGAAACTAATTGAATGTACGAGACTGAAGACACCTTTGCTAACGTAGAAGGTAACGCGGGGGATCCCTGGGCACCAAAACAGAACAACAGCTTGCTACACGGATAAAACTCACTAAACTTGCAAACTGTGAACACACTAAATTTCATGATACAAAAACAGAAAAGTACCAAAGCAATGGTCAGGGTAGCCAACGTGGGAAATACAAGCGAGAAGAATGGATCGTGGGGGTCCCACAGACCCCCGCGTTTCCACTCCGGGGTTAATGAAATGTGCTCATCAAAATCAGATCTTCAAATAAGATCCTGTTGAATTTTATGAAAATATGAGTAGTTTTCTAAAATTTCGTGACAAACGTCATATACCGCTCGGAATTGACTGTGCTTCGTTTTCGTCATCTTCTTACAACTGTAATTGTGAAAATACTTTTTTTTTTCAATGAAATGTATTTATTAAAACTACATCTTCAAATAAGGTCGTGCTTAATTCTTTTGAAAATACGAGTAGTTTATCTATAATATTGTGACAAACATAATAGTCTTGTACAGATGTACTGCGCTTCAGACAGCTGGTTGCGTCGTAAATTAAAATTTGCAATTTTGTTTATTATTTCTTTGTTCGTTTCTTACATTCGACCTTTCATTATACATTTACACATTAATCTTTTAGAACTTATTTTTTTTTCATATATTTGAAATAAAAATTGCTAGCTCGCAAGGAATATCAACAACGCAGGGAATGGAACAATGGAATTCTGCTTCGTGGTCGTGTTTGTGAATTACGTGTCATTGTTGTGACTTGATATAACTGTATGAAAATGAAATTATAATTGTCAAATTAATGTTGATATTTCAATGAAAAAATTTAGTTTTCACAACAAATGCTGTACCATTTGTAATGAGTAGGGCCTTTTTGGATGGCTTTAGAATACTTTTCTCTAATTATGGCCCTATGAAATGCATTTCTGTATTGTCCGGGGTATGAGGCTTCTTTTTCCAATACAAGTTTACAAAACTTTTGTATTCTATTTTTATGCAGTTGTAGAATTGAACGGTGTTCTGCATCAACCGGCTAAGTGCTATTTTTTTTAAAGGATATGGACGCCATCAGTTGCATTGGACCATGTTCTAAGCCTACGCAAAATGTTGGCGTCAAATCTGTAAAAATAGCCTTATAAAATTAATAAAAAATGTAAACGCCATCAGTCACATCAGGGATTTTATGTTTCGCAACAACCGGCAATAAACCTAGATCTTCAAATCTGCTGTTCTTAATTTCAGATTATGCAGGTAAGCGCCAGATATTCCACTCATGTTTGTGTAGTTTGGCGCTTCAATGAAAGAAATAATTAAATTACAGTTTTTAGAGCTGAAAATGTAATAAAACCTTTGAACACGATTTTCTCAAAACTTGTATGATGTCGCATAGCCGGTTGATGCATAACACTGTGTAATTCACATACTATTAACAACGCTGCGCTAGAAGTTGTTTGCTTTTTGGTTGGATTGGACGTTTTCAAATAATAGTTAAGAGCGCTATTTTGAGCTTGAGATGAGAGTTTGTGGACGAATTTAGAAATGGCTGTTAAGTCAGTTACAAAACTTATGTATTTTCTTATAACGTCTGTAAAGGGGTCATCCATAAATTACGTAACGCTAAAGGGGGAGGGAGGTTGTCTGAGGCTGCGTTACATAGAGATAGGGAAGTGCGTTACAAGGGGGAGAGGGGGAATTGAAAATACTCGAAATTTGCGTTACGTAATTAATGGACGGCCCTATTGACTCAAGAGTGGCAGCAATGCTATTGGCAAAACAAATGGTAGTTACAATTGCCAAAACTGTTTGTCTGCCTTGACGAGGAGCCACAACGACAGAGATATTAAGAATTCCACGATACAAGGAAATTTTATTATTGGTTTCCTTTGAAACTGCCGTAAAGTGTTATGGACCCGTCGATACCGAGATACCGGCCACGTCAAGAGAAACAAACCTACTGATAGAGGAGAAAAGAGCGATCTTGCTGATGGAGGTACAAATTTTGAAAAACGAAAGGGAAAAGTATGAATAGAAAAAACTGAGAAAGCCTAACCAATAAGGGGAGGAGAAAGAAATGTAAAGAAAGTTATGTGAAAGAAAGAAAGTGAAAAGGGGGCAGAAATAACGAATGGAAACTACCATTCCATTAAAAGGCACAGCGTGTTATATCACAGCGGAAAGAAACAACTGAATCCAAATCATAAACTGAAAAACGAAAGAAAATTTAAACTACGGAAGCCCCGCCAGGAATTACCGTAGAGAGAAGAAAGAGCTAGAAATATAAGAAAGCAAAGTGAAAAGAGGCTGGAGAAAGACGTTAGCACAACAATCAACGAACTGAAATAAAAGATTATTTAAAGAGTGACGCCCCGTAGTTTACAAGAACAATATGAAGAATAATGAGAATGATGATACACGACTGCGTGGGAAATCGCTAGTCGTTATAGAAAAAAGCTATTTCAAAGGTTCCCGGATGTGTCCTCGGCAGAACGGAAATAGGAATTTGTTTTACCGCAGTCGAGTTTACACACTAATGTCTGCGTGCTGTTGAATTAATTTCGGGAAATAACATTTAATTTGAGTTTGTGCTTCGCAAATGAACGCCCTGTAAAATGAGCTCCATTTCAGCTCTCCTCAACTTTCGCCGAAACTGTTGGCACAATATAGGAAGTGAAATGATTGCATATAAAGCGTCGATGAAATAAGGCAAAACGCTGACAAGAGCTAACATTTTTTTCACGGAATTCCACATATGGCTCAAACATGACATGGAAAACATCAGAAAATAACTGTGTAAACAATTAATTTGAATTTCTGAGAACAAATGTATTGGAATTTTTATATTTTCTCAAACAATAAGAAAAGAAACAGAAAAAAACTAGTGGTCTGCTACTGAAAAGAACCACACAAAGTAAGTTTCCAAACAGTAGCACGCAAACTGTTCCAAAAAAAGCGATTAAAATTTTCTCGCGTCACTCCAATAAATTAGATATTTTAACAAAAACCATCTTCACAAGATCTGCTATACCATACAAGTACCACACTATAGACGAGTTCAAAGTGCAATAGTTCCTTTACATGTTATGAAGAATACCAACAAATTGCTGTTTTTCAACGCAACACGTGAACAATAAATATTCCCGCCCTCTTCCTTGAAGTCTTGCTGTCGCATGGCATAAGCTGTGTCGTAAGCAGTGACACATTAAGTATGAGATTTCAATCGGTAAATGCGGTATTAGAATAGGCGGAATTGCATAATCAAATATTTGCATTTTTTCAGTAAAAATCGAAATTGATTCGAGATTTGTGGATTTTCCCGAGTTTCTGGGTTTCTGACGAAACCATAGACACCTCTAAGAAGGCGGGAGGCTTAGTAGTTTTCATTTCTGAGCGCATTGGAAGTCAGTAATATAGATTACGCTCTTGATGTCGAGAAGTAAACGTAAATGCAATGAGAGTAGATTACTTGGTTCGTAAATTCAAGTCATATGTTTATGACACATTCAGTTTTTATCAGTTACATGTCACGTGAATTCTTATGGATATGTATGTAAAGTAAAATACAGTATGATTAGCCAAGGAAAATAATTGTACAAATTAAGGATCTTATAAAAATGTTTAATGATAAAAATATTCCGTTTTCCCTTTCCCCGAAAGATGTTTAACAATACCTACCTTTTTTGTAAGAAGTGGGAGGACTAGCAAAAACTTTTCTTCCACTCCTCGAACTACAAGAAAGATTTTCTGAAATCTTTCGCCTCAAGGGATTTTTCTTCGTCTCGAAACTGTTGAGTAACTTTCGTAGACGATTGGCAGAGGCCACAAGTATGGCTGACTTTCTTCGCTCATTGATCCGACATTTCAGCAGTGGGGACCTTTATTGTAGTGATTGTCGAGATTAGCAAGAACGCTGTAGTACGTGGGTTCTAATCTCCCCCTTGGCACTGACATCGTTCTGTGTACAATCGCAGCGTTGGGTCTTTTCCAAACCACCACGCTTCTCATAACAAATCAAACGTTCTTTTCTTTTCCTTGCAATCAAATATTTTACTTTCGTAATAATAAATAAAATAAATAAATCAATTCTAGATTTTCTCATTTTTAAGCTGATACTTTCAGAAATTGATAAACATTTGGGAAAAAAGCTCTCCAAAATAAACCGGCAACCCTATAAAATAGTTCAACATAACAAATTTTATTTGTTAATTTGCTCATTAAAAATTACAATTTCATTCTTAGGGATGCATAGCGTATTCAAATTTGGCGCGCATGCAGCTGGGTAGCGTGCATAGTGGGGGTCGCAAGTGGAGAGAAGGCACCCCACGAAAACGCGAGTCTGGGGCGAGACACTGCCCGTTACATCGCCTCCGGGATATCAGGAGTTAAGAGCGCATAAACTACTGCGTGATTAATTTCATCTCTTTGGTCAGTTCTAATTGCGACCCGAGGCGGAATTAGAAACAATATCGACAAAAAATTATCGGCGATTTTAAAGCGCTGTTCGGCCATTAGTGAGAGGGATAATACGCATTTGATCCCTGTTCGAAAACATATTCTTTCAATAAGACCGCTTATTTACCGTCCTGGTCATCACGCCTCTTAACAGCGCCAAACGAAAAATAGCGATGCACGTTTCGGTTACGTTCTTTGGGCTGTTTCATATATCAAGAGTATTTATCCAAACCGGAAGAATAAAATGGATAAGACATAGCGCATTCGTCGAATAGATGCACGAGACATTCACCTTCACACTAGTCACAGAATAAATCAGAATATAGGCGAAAGACACACTAGGAACAATCTTATTATTATTACATGACATCTATTGTGATATGTAGATTTTTATCATTGTGAAAGTTTTACAGAATTAACTTGACTTTTTACTTTCCCGTAGATGTAGATATATACGGAGTAAATAAATTAGTATAGGGAAAGTTAAGTAATGCTCCGCGACAAAATGGCGGATTTTCGGCAGAAAACAAATTCATTCCCGGGCCCTGATTACGAAAAAGTGGATAAATCCTGTTGTTAAATTTAGAAGAAGAAAAAAAAAAACCTCTAACACGTGGTGTAGCCAGAATCCATATTTTGTGGGTCCTTCATACCGAAAAATAAATAGACTGCAAAACCGTCCGTCCGTCGTCTGTGAACACGACTACCACTCAACCATACGTAAGATTTTTCCAAAATGGATATTTCCCTTCAATCTGGCTCGACTCGAGAGGCAACGATTTTAAAAAACTTTTCCAAAAGTTGGGGGTACTTTTGATGAAGTCCCTGGGACACTCAAAATTTTCTCAAAAATGGCTACAAATTTTTTCTTTAAATTTCTTGTAAGAATAGAATAAAACACACTTACAGAGATAGAATAGGTCGGACAATGACGGTTAACCCTAAATATTTAAAAATTGCAAAATTGTGAAGTTTTTCTGCGTCTTCCTACAACTACAAAATTGAAGATAGAGATTTTTTTCTTGAAATAAAATTTGTTCTCCATTGCGAGTTCTTTCATTAAGGTCATATACAATGTTTCGAAACTTTTAGTAGTTTTCGCGCAATACTGCGTGCAATGTGTGCCATTTTTTTAATTAAAAAACTTTCGCGAAAACAGCTCCACATGACTTTCTTAAGCTTTTGGTAGGGATAGTGCCTAACATATTCTACGAGATGATATAACGGCCATATTATACTATTCTTTTGTTTTTCAAAAATTAATATTTTTTTTACTTGTCTCTCGTGTAATTAATATTTACACTAGCGGCGATTTATTCACATTATTATACTTATGAGTATATGTGCTTTAAATAATGTTAAAAAACGTTTTCTGTGAAAACTAGCCCAAAATACAGCATTTTTAGAAACACTCAAACGCCATTTTCTCATAAATGGCTCATAATGTTTGCTAATTGCACTCGTCAATATGACGTAAAGTTGATTTTGAACTATTTTTGTTTTTTGTTTTTCAAAAATTACACGAATGTATTTTTTTAAATATCGCTAACACCGTTAATTTGCACCTTTCCAGCAATTTGTTGTCTATTGTATTTGTGGACTAAAGTGCTTCAAATGACTTCTAATGAAGATTTTTGAAAGCAAAAAAATTTTCTGTGAAAAAGAGCTTCAAATTTCGAATTTACAGTAGCGCTTAAATGCCTTTTTCTTAAAAATGGCTCCACATTTTTTAAAGAAAATTTCCACGAGATTTTACGGTTTTTTAATATACTTAAAATAATATTTCCCTTCTACTACTAGGAAACCGAAAAATTAAGAATATGTCGAAAAAATGTACTTTAGGCGGCGACAGATGGCAGCTGGCAAGAGTATGTGACATGTCCGAATAGCTAGGCGAGACCAAAGGAAACAAAACTTATACGGGAAAGTATGTGCCATTCTGCAACACCACTATTTTAGTATTGAGTATTGTTATCAAATAAGCTGCTTGAAGATCTTCGATGTCTTCCGTTTTCACGAAGTGCATGTCGTTACTACGACAAGTAGCTATTATTCCGATTATTAGTGCCACCTTAAAAAATCAATGTATTAATTAGTTAATTAGTGCAAAATCTAATCATACCTGAATAATATTTCAATTGATTACCTTTGTAGCAATGTATGTATCATCTGGAACTTTCTTGATGAATTTCTTTCTTTCTTCGGGTTTAAAGTTTTAGATTTTTTAAACTCGTTAGCCTCCAGAATTTCTTTTAAGAAAATCATGCATTTTAGAGTAAGCTCTATATATAGTTTTACTTCACTGAGTATGTTCAATGTGCTTAGTCTCTTCTAACATTGAGTAAATCTTCCTCCAGCTAGAGGGTTTATACTGTTGAGAAAGTTTTGAAAAGTGTGCCAAAAAAACGTTTTCGGTAAAAGTATCACCCTATTATTCTTTATCCACTCCATAAATGTTGGATTATATGATTGTTCTTAATAATTTCATGATTTTTCTGACAATATTGTAGAGTTGGCGAATTTACTATTTCTTGAATTTCAGGTGGAGTACAAATTTCATTGTCGCTGTCACTGGCTTCAAGATTAATATCCTGTTGAATAATCAATGCGGAAATACAACGAGAAATACGAGTACAATGTCTAGGTTACGTACATAAAACTGCGAAATCATTCACCTGTCTACCGCGATTCACAAAGTGCGGGAATTGCAAAGAGAATGCACTTCGGCCCATTGATTCTGAAAATTCTACTAATGCGATTGGTCGACACTGGATCCCGAACTGGATTCCTCGGGGTATGTAATCGATTTCATTCGTCAATTAAAATACACAGCAGGAATTCGTATATCATATAATGGTCGTAGAGAAACTCTTGACCTTAAGGCTGAAAATCAGTAGTCTTCTCAAAAAATAGATTTATTGTGAATTCGAGGGTTCAGTGTACCTAGAAGAGCTTCCCGTGATCCTGGGTTCGATCCCGATCCCGGTCGAGGCGACTCGTATTAGAGTTGTAACTTTCCTTTAAATCGTCTCAGTTTCTGTAACTGTGTGGCGAAGAAAAACTCAGGCAGGCGGATCTTGCTAGCTACAATGAAGAGAATACATCATGTCCGCCACACTGTTTTCCTATCCCGCAACCGTGAGAATTAACTAGGCCAAGGCATGCGGGACACCATAAGCCATCCGACAAAGTCGGGCAGTCGACAAAAAAAGTGCCAAAAAGTTTGGAATGCTGAATTCAAATCGTGTGGGTTGTATCACATACTTTTTTTTACAATATGGTTTGAAATTTCTAATTTTATTAAAAAAATGATCGTGACTTTAAATGTTGGTCAACTGTCACGCACAATTAAATATATTCTAAACTTCTGTACGTTTAAAGTAAGTCGTCAAAACTGTAAACAAACATTAGGAAAATCTATTTTTCTCTCAACTTCGATCGTTGCATTCCCACACCATCTACATGTCCACGGACATGCCAGAGAATATGAGAAAGTAACACAGTCATCCCAGCTGACGGTAGGTTTGGTTATGAAAAGGCATTTTTGTTATTCTTATTGAATTCTGATTTTTTAACTGACAAAAATAACAGTCACTGTTATCATTTTCTAGTTCAGGGGAAATATTACAATAACAAAGGGTAAAGAAACACTGACGTTCTTGAACACAAACATCAATCAACTCATCTTTAATTTTAGGCGAAGATAATCTTTTTATAGGTTTCCATGTATAATAATTTTCTGAAAGTAGTAAGTTTAGAATTGGGACATTTTATTATGCCATACAATGTTGTTAGCACTAAAAAATGTTCAAAATTGACAATTTTTCAATATTGTAAATTTCACCTCATAGGTATTTTAAAATACATCGTGATACCATCTAATATTAATATATGAATTAGTACATCAACTTATAGTGTTGGACACCTGTTCAATTTCAATATTCTGTATCACGATATCCACGACATATTTTATATCCACGATAATATCGTCCACGACCACAAATACTTTGAGTAAGATTCCCACGTGAATTAACCCACAAGAATAATGTTGATTCAAACATTTGTCAATCAATGACGGCACACATATTTCTTTCACAACTATTGATTCAGAAAATCCTGATTTTATACACAAATGTTTAATTGTTCTTTCTCCCGCATTTTGTCAAATCTTTGCTAGCTCTGAGACACACATTCTGAGGTTAATGACTGTAACAATACGTTGGTCGTTTTCGAGTGCGAAGAGACGAGTCTGTTTGGTCTTTGTTTTCTGTATTGCAGTTTTAAAATTTTACTTCACTCTATTCCAAATACTGTAATTTTAACATGATGTCTGGTAGAAAGAAATTAACCAACTTAACATTTGACAATTTTTTGGCAACAGATGAGTGCACAGGACAATTATCCGGAAGGAGAATTCCTTTCCTGCCTTGGCATTGTGTTGTCAATATGCAAATCTATTTATTACGATATTAATTTTTTCATACGGATTACGGAATGGTTAGAGCTGTAATGATGAAGGCTATACCCAAGTGATTACTATGAGAGATGTACGCCCCTATTTTCCTAGCAGGTGTCGACTTTTACTTTGCCTTTATTCTCCAATGTATGGTAGGGGTAATGATGAGGGAAGGAATAATTAAGGGGCGGAATGGGCATTCATCTAGAGGTCGCTACAAGGCCAACAGCCCTTTTAGAAAAGTATTGTCTTGACATACAACTAGAGCCATCAATAGGTAGATGCTACAACTACTTGGATGTTGTTTGGAATGTAGCTCTTTTAATTGCGTATTGGTGCCGATTTACGTAATATTTAGAAGTCAAACCTTCGTTTCGAAAATTTTGGAACATAGCTCCGCTGGTTTTGCAATGCTTCAATTCGCGGGGAGGGGCGGGGCAGGGCGGGGCAGGGCGGGGCAGGGCGGGGCAGGGCGGGGCAGGGCGGGGCAGGGCGGGGGCGGGACAGGGCGGGGGCGGGACAGGGCGGGGGCGGGACAGGGCGGGGGCGGGGCAGGGCAGGGCAGGGCGGGGAGGCGAACGCGACTGGATCAGCGCAATCTCCTGCCCGAGAAGAGCGAAAAGCCGACCCCCGAGAGAGGCACGGCGAACCGGATCTGCGCAAACGAGGAGTGCGGAGGTGGCGCGGTGGGGGCACATGCCGTGCTTGGCGCTTGTTTATTAAGCACAAAGAGGGGGTGGAGATGGGTGAGGACGCCGGACGAGGAAGAAGGCGGCAGTTGGGACGGCGAAGAAGTTAAAAGGAAGACGACAGTGTTCCGGGCTGCGGCGAATCGGGTGTCTGGCTGTCTGTCCGTCCGTCCGCCCGTGTCTGGTCAGCGCTAGCGCCTAAACAGTTCACACGATTTCCTCAGAAACTGATATTCCTTGATCAATCGGAACGAACTCAATGCTTTGGGAGTTTCAAGAGGATATTTTGACTGTTGAGGATACTGTACATGAAGCCTCAAAACATTTTCGAACTTTTAACAAAAACGGCTCCAAATTTTTTTATTCAATTTTCTCCTAAGGTAGTGTAAAGGACGCTTAAATTGATACAAGTATCATGTTTGAAATTCCAGATTTTTCGAAAAATTACAAAAGTGCAATTCTTTGACGCCTATAACTATAACATTGAAAAAAGATTACTATTTTGTTAATAAAATCTGTTCTTTAAAGAAGGATCTTTAAAAAAAGGTCATGTTCAATTTTTCGAAAACATGAGCCGTTTTTGCATAATTTTGCACGAAAAACAAGCAAAAGTTTAATTTTATCAATTTTTTTCAGAAACCAATCCAATTTTTTCTTTCAATTTTCTTATCACGTGCATCAAGGAACGGTTTCACGTAATATGTGTCTGAAAGTCACGAAATTTTTAAAAACTTTATTTTATCAAAACCTGCACCAATTTTTTAAAGTTAAATTTTCTACTCTTATGTAACAACAGACGGTAAAATGTGATAGTCTCATTTTCGGTGAACATGTTTTTTGAAAATTGCATAAAATCGCACCTTGGAAAACTTGGGTTGAAACAACGACATTTTACTTTGTCGATCCGAGTTCGATCTGCACAGCTCCTGTATAGCATAGTGGTTTTATTCACGGCGATTTCACTCAGAGTACCTGAGTTCCGAGTCACGGTACGAAAATAAATTTTTCCTGGTTGATAACAGTTTTGCTGGTTTATGTGATAGTATAATATAGAGGCGTCAGAAATAATGCGAGAAAGAAAGTGCTGTTGTAGCACCACTGGTATCAAAATGCAATTGCAATCAAAATGCAATTAAAAAAGTTGTTTACAAAAAACAATGAAAAACAAACAATCAAAAAACAAAAGAAATATAAACCCAGATGGGAGGGTTTTAAATCACAAAAATAGTCCCAGCGCCGATTTTACGTAATACTGCCCGAAAAAAACCGGCGGATTTTCGTCAGAAAAAAAGTCGTTGCCGGGCCCTGATAACAAAAAAAGTGGATAAATCCAGTTGCTAAATTATGAAAAAAATCCTTTAACACGTGGTATAACCAAGAATCCCAGTTTTGAGGGCCCTTGATACCGAAAAACCAATTGACGGCGTTCGTTCGTTCGTTCGTCCGTCTGGTGTATTGAACAACATTATCGCCTAAATGCGTAGGACTTTTTTCGAAACTCAAGAAACCCCTGTCTATCTGGACTCGGAGAGTGGAAGCTCTCAGATTTTGAAAAATATTCATTAAATTTTGGGGGTACCTTAATGAAGTCCCTCGGATATTTTCAAAATTTTCTCAAAAACGGCTACAATTTTTTTTCTTTAAATTTGTTGTAAGGAGAGAGTACAATATACTTATTAAGGTGGCATAGGTCCAATTTTCTTGGTTAACTCTGAATTTTAGAAAATTGCAAAAGTTTGAATTTTATTTAGCGTCTTTCTCTAACTACAAAATTGAAGATAAAGATTTTTCCTTCAAATAAAATTTGTTCTTCATAACGAATTCTTTCTTTAAGGTCAGGTACCTTTTCTGCAAAATATCAGTAGTTTTCGCGCAATCGTGCGTCCAATATTTGCAATTTGAAAAAATACAAAAACAAGATTTTCTTAAAAATGGTTCCGAATTTTTTCTTTAAACTTTTGTGAGGGATAGTGCTAAAAGTACTCTATGAGTTGACATAAACTCCGTATTGCTCTACTCTTTATTTTTAAAAAATTACAAAAATGTAATATTTTTGACTTGTCTTTCACGGCGTTAATATTTATTTTAGCGCCGATTTGTTGACAGTATTATATTAATGAGCACATGTGCTTTAAGTAATGTCCCATAAAGTTTCTCGAAAAACCAACCGTTTTCTGTGAAAAATAGATCAAAATTCCACATTTTCAAAAACGCTCAAACGCCATTTTCTCATAAATGGCTCAAAACTCTTTTTTTCAAACTATTCGAACGGATATTGCTAATTGCACTCTTTAATATGATGCAAAGTTCATTTTTTTCAAAATTTACACATTGTAATATAAAATTTTCTCTCAAACTGTTAATATGCTCATTTCCAGAAATTTGTTAACATCGTTGTATTTGTGAATTAATGTGCTTCAAATGACTTAATGACGTTTTTGGAAATCACACAAATTCACACAAGTTTCGTGTGAAAAAGAACTTCAATTATCGCATTTACAGTAGCGCATAAACGCCATTTTCTTAAAAACGGCTCCAAATTTTTCAAAGAAAATTGCCATTTAAGACGAGGTTTTTGTGTTCTTTAATATTCTAAAATGAATTCGTTCTACCATTAGAAAACCGAAAAATTGAGAAAATTTCAAAAAAATGTACTTTGGGCAGCGATAGACGACAGCTGGCAAGAGTATGTGGCAATTTCGAATAGCTAGCCCAACACAAGGAAACAGAAACTTAATATAGTGTATGCCATATATAGTCTGTGCATTCTACAGCGCCACTAGTTTTTATTTGATATTCTGTAAGTCCTACATTGGAAGTTACCTTTATTCGTTTTTTTAAACAAAATAAACACATTTCGTTAACAACTTTCCTCTTTAATATGGAAATGGATGGACAAGGAAGAGGGTGAGGGTTTAACATGCGAATGTTCTCGCATGGGTACGCTAGTCATTTTCTATTGTTTTAAGTAAACAATCTTTTTTTCTCGGACACATGTTTAAGCGCTGTCTAACTTTGATACACGTCTAGTTATTTGTCTTCGGGTTCGAGAAAGAAACAACGTCCACCTTCACCCAGGGGTTGCAATCTAAACCCGTCGAGGTACGTCGCTGTCATAAACGTAGGAAACTCCGAGTATACACAAGTTCGGCATGTTTGCTTTTCTTTCTCGCTGAAATGCTGGGCTGACCTTTTTTTTTCGCTCCGCGGAAAAAATTGATTCTATCACTTTACAGCTCAAATGCTAACGTCCCATCGCTCACTGAATAGAGACCATGATGAATGTAAACAAAAAGGGAACTACAGGAAGCGAATACGAATTTGAGTCTATACATCTGAAAAAACAAATGTTCATGAAAGTCACGTGAGAATGTACTCTACGCGAAGTCAATATAATCGCACGGAGAGCAGTGCATGATCACACTTAATACTCGTAGAGTGAGTGTAAGTTGGAGTGCGACGTTTAATAACCACCGCCCCTACTGATCCTGTTTACTATCAGGATATTCCACAGAGGGGGGGATGAAATTTCCTCTCTTTGTAGCACGAAATCCCCTTCTGCATTGAGTGAAGAAGGGCGCTGTGTGGAGGGGGAGGTTGGGCGAGGGTGTCGCTCCGAATACGCGTCTAACGAATCTTAAAAGTATTAATGTATTTGCTGATGTGTATAACACGCACTTCATTTTTGAAGCAAATTTTGCCTGGAGATATCAAATTACTTTTCTGAAAATGACTTTATTGAATGAATAAAACACTGCTATTTGCCGAAGTTCCATTTGACGTTATTTTTCAGCAATTTGTGCGTATATTACCATACTTACATAAATGAATACAAATTTAAAATGATATAAAAACAAATTTTGATAACATTAATTTTACTTTCAGAAATTATTGTATTAAAATGAAGTTTTCCCATTTTTTAAATAATTGATGTTTTTATAATACCAGCATATTTTGATTTCATATAAATTTGCAGCGTTTTGAAATAATCGATGTAAATTCCAACGCTAGATTTAAATATCCTTTATACTGAAAGACCACTAACCGATAAGTTAAATAAGTGTTTTGTGACACAAAACAACCGTTCATGTTATTGTATTAAAAAACAAATTGAGTGGCGCAGAAAATTAACTAGTGCTGCACTTCCAGACTAATTATTTAATGTGCAGTATAAAATGGTAACATTTACATTGAAATACCTGTATGTTAGACCTGAACGTACCTGAATGTTCGAATATTAGACTGTGTGCCTGAATGTTCGAATATTAGACTGTGTGCCTGAATGTTCAAATATTAGACTGTGTGCCTGAATGTTCGAATATTAGACTGTGTGCCTGAATGTTCGAATATTAGACTGTGTGCCTGAATGTTCGAATATTAGACTGTGTGCCTGAATGTTCGAATATTAGACTGTGTGCCTGAATGTTCGAATATTAGACTGTGTGCCTGAATGTTCGAATATTAGACTGTGTGCCTGAATGTTCGAATATTAGACTGTGTGCCTGAATGTTAGAACGCGCCTGTATGTTAGACCAGAACATTTTCATTCAACTGTTTTACACATGTGGACTAGGCTGCTGCGCATCCGCAGTCGCATTCGCACCCCGCGCGCCGCAGCGGCCGAAGACAATCGGCCCGGGCGTCTGGCGCGCGCAATGCGCCCGCGCGGCGCTCCGCCCACGAGGCGACCAGGGTTGCGCTCTGGTCAGCGCACGCTGCGCAAATGAGGCAATATACTGATTGACTGCACGTGATTCCGGGCGCGTCAACTACTGCCATCATTAGTCCTGTAAAAGTAATGCGTGTTTTTTCATCGGGAGGTGGCGATGATCATTTCTCCGCTCGATGGATAGATCCGGGGCCGACCTACCGTCGCCTAGAGGGTTTTTCCCAGTTATCTCCCACCAGCGGGCACCGTCCCAGTCGGGACAAGCTCTAAGCTCTCGACTGGTCTCCCCGCATGTGTGGTAGTGTAGTGCGTGTTAGTGTAAAGGCGGCTCCACACTTTCGCTATTCGGCGAACAGCGAGCAACCGCTCGCCGAATCCCAAGTAGTGTGGATGGGTCGCTTGCTATTTGCCGAGTGACGAACATTTCGGCGCTCGCCCTACCCACCGCGTGTCGGTCTTTTGGACACATCAAAGGAAGCGAACATTCGCCGAACACACCAGCTGGTCGGGATCGGGCGAGCAGTAGCACGCTGCTTGGCGAATGCCGAATGTGTGGAGCCACCTTAAGTGTGTGAGGATAGAACACGGAAGAGGAAGGAAAGATCGCGCGAGGTCCGTGGCCCGTTTGTTAGAGTACTGCTCCAGCATTCGCCTGGTGTTGATCGGAGAAACCACGGAAAACTATCGAATCAAACCAACCGGCCGGTAGAATTCTCCTCGAGGCAGCGACTGAATCCGACCTAGTCGACAAGCTAGTGTCGAAAATCCTGCAGCCATCACGACTCGAACCAAGGGCCTCCCGGTCAGAGGGACCGCAGTGACAAATGTTGATGCACTGAGCCATCTCTCTCGGTCTTTATAAATAAATCTCCATGTTTTAAGCATCAGTATATTAACACCGATATTACTTATCACCAATGTTTTGTTAGCAAATGAAAATTCCCGTAATCAAATTTTGTAAAAGTTGTATGAAACGGATGGTACCATTATCACTTTTTGTGTTCGAACCAAACAAATGCATTTTGTACGCATCATCGAGCAGATTATCTCGCGCTAGAGTTGATCTCGTTGCCCTCCTTGCATATCGTATAAGGAAAGGAGTCGACGCATGCGCCGCGGTTGCAGGGCATCCCTTTCTTACCGAACCCTTCTTCGGAGTACTGAGAGGTGACCCTTCGATATGATCCTGAGCGCTCAGGTTTAGTTCTGTTCATTTTTTTCTTTTTTTTTTTAAGATGTTTAAAAACGTACATGGTTTTTGGTCGATGTAAACATCGATGTTGTTAATTTTGAACATCGAAGTACTATTTTAGATGTCGCATCCCTAGCGCGAACACCTCGCAGCAGAACTGCTGCAGCAGTTCTGTTGTGAGCCGAGCCGTGTGTAGCCGATCGTACGGGCATCCATCCTGTAGTCCGGATCCAGCCCCATCGATTTCCATCTTCTCTAACACCTCAAGGAATTCTTCTCCGGTCAGCGTTACCACTTAGGTGCAAAGTGGCAGGTGGCTGTGAAACATGGTATCTATCGCAGGTGGCAGACGTCTATGTCTCAGGGATTGTTGATCAAACAGTATGACAATTTTTTCAAATCTGATGGTGATTATGTGAAAAAACTGTGCTACATGTGTTGTATCTGCTACAATCAAGTTTTTTTCACAAAATGTTGTTTTCTTTTTGTTGACGATCTATGGAAACTGACTTTCTGGATGTGCTTCACACGAATATTCGATTATAATATTTCTGTGATATTATATTGTCAATTCAATTTATTTTAACAAGAAAAATAAACCTACCGACCACGTAATTGAAAAGTGTATTGGTTATCTAATCGTCAAAACTTGAAATGCTCAGACGTCAAAACCTGAAATGAAAAGCTCAAACGTGTTAAACTAATGGAAACTAGAGGTGCTACAGAATGGCACAGACTTTCTTGTAGTAAAGTTTTCTAATTTCCTTGGTGAGGGCTAGCTTTCCAGTCTAGCTCCATCTTCTTGCCAGCTCCATTTATCGCCGCCCTCCTACATTTTTTTGGAAGTTTTCTCAACTTTTCTGTTTTGTAATGATATATTCGATATTTTAATATTAGAATATTAAAGAAGAGTAAAATCTCATCGTAAATGGCACATTTCATTAAAAACAAATAGTTTTTAAGGAAATTGCGTTCAAGCGTTACTGTAAATGCGAAATTTGAAGCTCTCCTTCACAAAAAAATTTTCAGTTCTCGAAACACTTCATTTGAAGAACATTAACTTATAAATGTAATAGTGTATACAAATCGCTGGAAATATGCATATTAACGGCGTGAGAAATATTATTAAAAAATTACATTTGTGTAATTTTTGAAAAACAAAAGAATACACCAAAAATAATTTTATGTAATTTTAAACAATTCAATTACCTTTATCCGTACGAAAAGTTTGAAGAAAAAATTGGTGCCGTTTTTGAGAAAATTATATTTGAGCATTTCTGAAAACGCGGAATTTTGAGTTAATTTTCACAGAAAACTGTTGAGTTTCCGAGAAAATTTATATAACATTATTTAAAACACATGTACTCATAAATAAAACAATGTAAAAAAATTCTAACTAATGTAAATATTAACGATATGAGACAATTCAAATTAATTATTTTGTAATTTTTGAAAAAACAAGAACAAAAGAATAGAGCAATGTGGTGTTTATGTCATCTTCTTGAGTACATTCAGCACTATCCCTACCATATTGCACCCGATATTGCGTGGAAACAAATAAAATTATCAAAAACATGTAAATCTTAATGAAAGAACTAATTATGGACAACAAATTTCATTTTAAGGAAAAATCTCTATCTTGAATTTTGTAAAAATCTCTCTTGACCCCAGCCAATCTGGCCTGAGTCAAAACTCTGCAATTTTGACAAATATTAACTTTTGGGGGTATATTGCCTGTAGCGTCACGGACGTTTTCAAAGTTTTCTCAAAAATGCCTCCAAATGTTTTTTTGAAAATTTTGTAAGAATTGAGTATACATATAGCGCACATATAGCGGAGATACAGGACCGATTTCCATGGTTAACTCTGAATTTTCCAAAAAATTCCAAAATTTTGAATTGTTTTCGTCGTCTTCCTACAACTACAAAATTAAAGATGGAGATTTTTCCTTGAAATAAAATTTGTTCTTCATTGTGAGTTCTTTCTTTAAGGTCATGTATTTGTTTTTGAAACTTAGTGGTTTTCGTGCAATATGTCCAAATTTAATAACAAACACAAGATGCTTTCGAAAACGGCTCCCTTTTTTTTTTAACATTTGGTTGGGATACTGCCTAATGTACTCCATGAGATGACATAAACATCAGTTTGCCCTTTTCCTTTTTTTCAAAAATTACAAAAATTTAATATTTTTGACTTGTCTCTCACGTTATTAATATTTACATTAGCTGCGATTTGTTCACATTATTGCATTAATTAATACATGTGCTTTCAATAATGTCATACAACGTTTCTCGAAAAATCATCCGTTTTCTGTGAACAATAGCTCAAAATTCCTCAATTTCAGAAACGCTCAAACGCCATTTTCTCGTAAGTGGCTCCAAATTTTTTCTTCAAACCTTTCAAACGGACAGTGCTAATTGCACTTTAATACGACAGAGTTTATTTTGGCGAATTCTTTGTTTTTTCAAAAATAACTCCAACGGAATTATTTGAAAGATCTCTCGCACAGTTAATACGAGCATTTCCAGCGATTTGTAAACACTATTGTATTTGTGAGTTAAAGTGCTTAAAAAGGTTTTTGAAAACTCATTTTCTGTGAAAAAGAGCTTCAAATTTCGAATTTACAGTAGTGCTTTAACGCCATTTTCTTAAAAACGGTTCCAAATTTTCCAAAGAAAATTGCCATTTAGGACGAGGTTTTACTCTTCTTGCATATTCTACTTTCTTTTTATTAACTAATTTAACTACATTATTTCGTGTCTTCTTGTCCTCTTCCCACTTTTCTGGTTCTTTCGTTATTTTAGCTGTTTTGTACACTTCATCTCTCTTTTTTTACAGTATTTTTTATTTCTTCACAATACCATTTTCTTTCATTCCGTGATGATAAACTATATGAACACAATCAATGTCTACTACAATAACAATCACATTATTTTTACTCAATAACGAGAAGAAATTAAATTCGTTTGTAAGCCATAATGAAATCACTCGTCACGCTCAAACTGAGGAGGTAGAAGACGTTTAATTCGTGTTCAAAATATTCGCACTTCAAACATATCTATTTGTGACTCAAATTTTGCGCAAGATGTAATGAAATACATCATACTTCAAATGGCGAATAGGTCGTTAATTTGAAAAATTGGCATTTTTCAATTTCATGAATATAATGAGGTAATGTAACGAAAGTTTAATTGAATATCTTTAGAAACAAATTATTTTTTATAAACCTGCAATGAAAATCTGTGAATACACAGAGTTATTCAGTTTTCAGTTTCAATGCTAAACTCGATTAAATACATATACATAAGCATTCTGCGACCAGAGCAAGTGGTAGAATTGTTGATGAGGGAGGAAAGAAGGATGCAAAATTACAAGTAGGCAATCCTCTCGACATCTAAGTATACTTGGTTGCCTACCCGTTGAAATATTTAGAGAAAGTGACGAGAAGATATCGAAACTTGTGCATTCCACACAATTTGTTTTTACTTTCCCGTATACGTACGTATATACGGAGTAATATATGTGGTACAGAGAAAGTTATTTAAAGTTGCGGAATATCGATTCCGAGATTTCAACGAAAATACATCTTTTGAGGTTCCCTGATAAAGAAAAAGTGGGTTTTTCACAACGTCCGTTAGTCCGTGTATCTCACCGTCTGTTTTGTTTTTTTACATGGACAATCGGACATTTATGTGTTCATGCTTTTGTCCGAGTTCGGTTCATACGCACTTACGTGACGTAGTGGCATGAATGCCGGCAAGTTATATTTGAGGATTTGGGATCGCGTCTCGGAGTAGAAAAATATTTGCCGGTTTATGTCGTAGCATAATATTGCAGAACATTTAGGAATAATGCGAGAAAGTATATGCTTTGGTAGCACCACTAGTTTATTTCCGTTTTGAACACGAAGTTTTAATACACTAAATATTAGACATGAACAGCTTGAAACAGATCAAGGGCTTGCTGATACGCGAAAGGAATGAAAACGAACTTTTGTTCCAACGCATTGTGGACCCCTAGGATATGCAACGGAGACCACAAGAGCCCTGGCGAACCGAGGTGACTCGAGTGAAGCACAGCCCACACACGTCGCTCATGACTCCTATCAACGCGGGACACTGCCACCGATCCGGGAGACGTCGGTGGTCGCATACTTCAATACATGTCCCGGCCAATGCACGCAAAGCGGGAAGGATAGCAATCGGTAAGCGCTGGAGCGGGGGAGGGGAGGGGAGGGGGGCTGGGTAAAAACGCTGGCTGGCGTCACGCGCCTGTCTGTCTGCCAATGCGCCGCCGCCGGTCTATGTAGCGGGCGCTTTTGAACTGAGCACTTGCGGTGACAGGGGAGAGCAACGTCGCGCTGGTGCGCACACAGCTGACACGAGCAGATGAAGGGTCTACTGCAGGACCAGTAACGTTTCCGCTCGCCGGACCGCGTATCGGTCGCTCTTGGCTTTCGGTGAGACTGATTCAACTTCTCGTTTCCGGTCACTTTAACTACTAAGGTAATTAATCCCGTTCATGCAGTAAATGTTTTATCCAGGGAGAAGACGGTGTTCCCCTTAGCTGGATGGTGAGATCCAGCGCCGATCTGCATGACAATTTGCAATGGATTTCCCCATCCAAGGTATCTCCACCAGACTAAGCTCCCCACTAGTATCCCGACGTGTGTGGTAGTGTAGTGAATGTAAGTAAATGTGTGTGCAAGAGGAAAGGAGTGGACACCGATGAAGAAGACAATATCGCGCACTCGTTAGTTAAGGCATTAACCTGGTTTGGGGCCACACAAAGCTACCGAGCAGCAGGTCGCTAGAATGACAACAGATAACAAGGGAAGCACCCAGAACAATAGGGTATGAACAAAAATAACTCGTCGCCTGAAGCTTCAGCGAAGTCCTGTACCACAGGTGTGGACGATAGTGATGGATGGCCCGTTTGCTCCTCGTGTGGACCGAGCATTGTTGCGGAGGCGTGTGTGCACGAGCACGGTCGCACGCGCGAATCGCGCAGGAGGCCGGGCGGCTGCGCTGTGGAGAGAGACGACAGGGCGCGGTAATGAGGGCAGCGGGTGCGCGGGGTTGGAGTATGAGGGGGGGGTGAGATAGCCATGAACCTGTGGTTGCGGCTATGGCAAGGGCTGCGGGGTGTCGCTCGGCGAATGGAATAATCGCATTGAGGCTGAAGTACACAAAGGACGGAGGGCGGCCGCCACGGGGAAGGGGCTGCATTAAATGAACGACGTAATGGAGCCCCGGTGAAAAAGCAGACGGGAATGGATATTTCGTTAGTGATAGAAACGTAATATAGGCGCGTAATTAGGCATTGGTGACGCAACACGCGTGTTTTAAAACTCACGAAGTGTATGTGAATTTGACCTTTCAAGTTAATGTTTAGGCTTTTCAACGTGAGTATTGTAAACAAACACAAACAAATGATTTTACAAATACACTTGCCATCGGCAATTTGTCCTATGGTTACCCACATTCATGGGCCCGAAAATTTTATTTTAATTTCTGAAAGCTCACTCTTTCCAGAATTGGTTTAGCGCAAAAGGGGAAGGAATGGAATGAGGAACATAACGAGTTACACCTACAAAGGGATACTAGGAAAGAATAGATTTTCCTACAATTGTCTATTTTCATTTTTCATAAACTGAAATGTTAAATTGTTCAAATTTAAAACAAAAAAATTATTCAATTTGTCTTACTGTGTACATACGCTCGTATTACAAAGAAATAGTATTTTTACCTACGACGGTGCGCTAACAGCTGAATATCGCACCCATTCGGGTGTTATTATGGGCATAATAAAGAAACGCATGCTCTTATGGATACATAATAACATTTTTCCTAGCCAGAAATATAAGAGAAAATTAACACAATTTTAAAAGTAAGTGTAAATGATTATTATAATCAATTGCTTGATTTCTAAAAATTAAGGTTCGGGACGCACGCCATATTAATTAAAATATAAAGACAAATAGTTATATATTGAACTAATGATTAATGACCTAATGTTCTAAACTCTATAATGAATAATTAAATAATTGTTCATAATTATTAATATAAATAAAAGATACGAAATACAATGATAGACTTACTGTACTAAAATAAACGATACAATAATAAATGTAACATTAATATTATATTAAAATAATTTAAAGTGTATTGTGAGATTTTTATTGCTTATTTATTAAAAATTTTGATAAATCTGTTAAGAGGAAAAGTGTAATACTGATAACTTTGATAGAGGCAGTTAAGGGGAAAAGTATTTAATTTTGACTTAACGAAAGTTGGATTAACTTAATATCAAATTCGGCAAGTTTTTACTCATTTATTTTTGCCTTAATTATTTTTTTCGGAAGGTACAGGAACGCCGTTCCGGCGCGTTCCGCCAAAAATCAAGCTCTGATTATAATGATTAACTCTTAACAGTTCCACAGTGTTTGATTCAAATGATTATACTCGTAATAAGATCTGCGAACATAAATTAAAAACGCTACCTAACAATTTTACAATTAATTTTTACGCACACATTTTGTCGTCAATCGATTTTTCGGTATCAAGCTCTGAAATTGTGGATTCTCACTACACAACGTAAGGAACTAATTTACATATAGGGGCAAGATTTATCCACGTTACGGGAGCGTGACAATAAGAGATTTTCTGTCGAAAATTCGCCTTTTCCCCCCACGGCATCACTTTCTCTATACTGCGTGGGGGGAGTCGAAGGAGATTTCACTTCGTGTAATTTGTGGTAATTAATAATCGTGTAATGTCAATAAAGTGCTGAAAGCATTTGTATCTCCCTACAGTCTTTCTGCTCCTGGAGGGGAGCACTTATTTCCTGGAACAGATATCCTTGACTTTTCCCAGTTTTCCTGTGCATTTTTTTACTGATTATCTCGCTCATGAGATGTCCGCCAATGAAATGAAACAATGACATCTACCTCGTCGAATCAGAGGCATTATACCTGTGCAATTTTATCGTTTTCGTTTCATCGCACCGACGCGCATTTGTTTCCAACGCATGTTCGAGAAAAGTTCAAATGAATTTAACCAGCATATGAGGGAATCTTGTACGTATTTACATATCGTTGATGGAGAAATGAGGTAAGCAAGTGAAAACGGACAGTCTTTTTCTCACTTCTAATCCTTCGTACCTACAATCTAACTTGTGGTACAAGAATTGTCCTGTTGGTAGGAATGAAATTTCTAAATGGACCAATACTTTTGTTCAAAAAGATGGTTTGGATACCAGACAAAAAAAACTAACAATTCAAGTCCCAGGACGATAATAGTTCACACATGGTCTACGTCAAAATACGAGAACAAGAAACACTTAAAATAAGGGATCATGGGGAATGCCTGCACTTTAAAACTGTATCTGCAAATTAAATAAGGAATGCCATTCTCCAATTCTGAACAAACTACGCTTCACAAAGCACAAGTTCACGTCTAGAATCAAATAAAGCTTCACCAGATACGTACAATTGCACTTTTCAAAGGTGCTCATTTGATTAAATATAAAATTAATAAAGGTGTTACTTTTGTTACATTCATACACCTGAGTTTGTTTTGTTCGTGCATTACTGATTACTGTAAAAATGTTACTAATTTAAGAAATACATGTCTTGATTATCTCATTCCACTTTGGCTAATTTGTACGAAGGCCTTGACATCATGACCGATGCCACTGTACCTTCTATTAAAACGTTGATGTTTTCACTATGACAGTGTTCATTAAAAATTACTATTGGTATTCAGATTTATTACAAACTATATTTTTATATTTTAAATCGTGAAATAATCCTCTCAAATACCATTTGTGCTTTGGAATTTACTGATCAGTTTCAAAGAAGTCGTGATATTACTTTTGATAAGATTTGCGGAGTATTTCACACCATTTAAAAAAATATTAAAGCTTATCTGATTCCAAATTGTCATTTCTCTGATTTTACCGTGATAAAATACACATATTATTTCCTGTGATAAACAATTCTCAACAAATAAAAAATGCGTCCCTATTTTTGCTGAACTTCTTTTATTTCAATTTTTCAACAACTCTTCTACAAATTCCCTAACTTTTGGGCGCAGAGCAATGAAATTCTCTGTTTTTTACTGCTTTCACAGAAAGTGGTTACTCAGTTCTCAAAGCCGAATATGAATATGCACATCAGCACATTCGGCAGTGAGTGGATGTGAGCGAGCTAGTCAAGGAGGGCGTGAAGAACGGGTGGGAAAGCACTCATTTGTATTTTGCACGTGTTTATGATCTTCCATAAGTGGTTGAGAGTGAAGAATATACAGGCATGTTTTCAAGTAAACGTGCGAGAGATCTGCAACATCCTGAAAGCGCTCTGAACGATTACTGCCCAGCGTGCGCTTTCTTGTGATTAGCATTGGGGAAGACCGCGGAATGCAATATCCTCCCGACGTGGCGTTGGTCGGTTCCCTAGATGAATATATCAACTACCACGATCGTTAGCCCGGTAAATGTATTACACGTTATACCTCGGGACACGGCGTTGCTCCCCCTACTGAAAAGTGAAATTCGGTGCAACACGTCGATTTTCAGTGATTGATGTTCTCGGGACACGTCAACTGTTAGGGTCGTGGGCGCTGTTTAGGGATTTTTTTTATCGCGGAAGTGATGGCATTCCTCCCCTAGGGAATGGTGAAATCCGGCGCAACTCCACACGCTGTCTTTGTGGAGTCCCTTGTCATAGAGTATTGCGGTTGTCTAAGTCCGTGTAAGTCCGTGTAAGTCCGTGTAAGTCCGTGTAAGTCCGTGTAAGTCCGTGTAAGTCCGTGTAAGTCCGCGTAAGTCCGCGTACCTTCGCGTACGTCTGCACACGTCTGTGCAACTTTATGTGACTGTGTGTAATGAGGCGCACGGTCTGTTTATTCGAGGTCTACTGCGACATTCGCTAGTGTTTACGTTCAGTTTAATTTATATTTAATACTGATAAACCATTTTGTACATTTTAAACATTTGTGGTCAGGTCAGGCCGTTTCCAGAATAATATGGGAGTCCAGGAACCAACTGAAAGGAACGGAACCTACATCACATTCATATAAAAAAAACACAATATAAATAAACCAGAATCAACATTTTATTGTTATTTTCCATTTACATTGTTGAAAACTTTCATTTACAATATTTTAATTTGTAATTACTTTTATCTTTACGTATATTAACGTATTTCCCACACAGATTTTTAAAGCTTAAGAAATGCTAATATGAAATGGTGAATGCTTGATTAGAAGATGATCATATATATTGGAAACGACACAGTCTTTGACATATCTTTTGCACAATCTAAACATATTGTTTTAGCGAAGAGTGGATGCATCCGCCTACACTATGTAGTGGCGTATCATAAAACGGCACAATATAATGACAATACTTCTATGATTTGAAATTCCAGAAGACAAATTTAGTATTTCGCCACCTTGATAAAAGAGGAGTCGCATTGGCCAAGGAGAATGCTTAAACGCGATTCTGATAAATATAGCAACATTCTTGCGGATCTTACATTTTTATACTGCTTTATATCGGGCATGCGGTGACACAAGCAAAGAGAACAAAGCTTTGCCAACTGCAACCCGCTCCGCGTATGACAGGCAGACATGTAGAACGAGGACAGATGACAAACACTTGCGAACAGGGACACTGTAGTATAACTGAAAATAAGTCACAAAGAGGAGAAGTTGATCCTGAGAACGGACCCATCGAGATTGTCTGTAATCCGGGCTCTATCCGACTGAACTCAAACATTACGTTCGTGACAATTTAACGGTCTCATATACAATCCGCTTAGGTTGTAGTACAAATAGGACAAAGGGTGATGATGAATGAAAACACGACAATACACATTTCATTGGTTATTTATCCGTCCGTTAGAGCATCTGTTTGAATACTACACTTCGTGACATGTCATTTTCAGTTATTAAATGCGATGCGTCAGCCAATTTACATCATTTTGGCAACATTTTATCCCCAATGGCAAACCGCATCGTATCCATTTCTAAACCAATTAAGTGTGCATCATCCTTATTTCATTCATGGTATACCACTCTTCATTCCATTTGTACTACACAACATGGTATAACCTGCGTGCCCGACAGAAAAATTAATTCAATAGTCAAGGAGTCGCCATCTATACAAAAAGCTAAGGACATGAATAAATAAGCGGCATTCAATAAAATTTCATAAGGACCATTTTTTTAGAAACTGCTCAAGACAGACAATACAAGGGCAATGTGAGGAGCAAGTTAATGACAAATATACACTTTTACATACGCCGCAAGTGGCCTTTTGTCAAAAAGATTTTATTTTGCAATTAGTGTTTTCCCGCCATTTTAAATGTACATTATCATTTTTAAAGAAAAATATAAAACAGTACCCAGTCCAGAATACCTTTCGAATAATAGTATGAATAAATAATTTTCATGAATGAAAAAAGAACCCTGTTTTGAAGTTTTAAAATACATTGTTTAAACAAAAAGTAATTTTACTGAAATCAAACTTGATATATTCATTTGAAGAGAAAATACTTTTCTTGTATGTAATGCGAGTGTATGATAAATTAGATCTGTGGTACATCAGAAGAAAACTAAAGCTAAACATTCAATAACAAATTTCAGTATCATTATTTAACACTCAGAACATCACACACGTTTCATGTGCAACCGTAACGAGTTTAAAGAAGAGAGTACCCTTAGACTTTATTTCACACACACACACATACATACTTGCATACACATACCAGAAAAAACTTTTGATAGATCGCAATATCCATACGAACAGATGCTGTATAGGATTGGGTTCACAAAGCGATCACTATGGGAGAATTCATCTCTATGCCAGCTTGTGGAATCTGCTTCCACTAAATACGAGGCTTGTCCGTAAAATAAGGTCTCCAAGGCGCCGAGGTAGGGAAGAAAGCATTTTACGCGCAATCCGACAATTCTGGCGTGTAGCCTGGTTCCCCCACACTAAGTCCTCACCACACTAAGCTCTCTGCGACAGAGCACAATGCAGCATCCACCCGCCGCACCCGCCAGGTGCCAATTAAGCTCTGCAATTCAGTTTTTGTGTGCGAAGAACACAACCCCGGTAAACCTTCATTTACAGCAATGTAAAGTGTACGCAGAATAGGTCTCCGAACGCAAAAAAAACGGTTCAGAGAATTTAAAAACTGACGTACAGACATCCGTGATTAAGCGCGTACCGAACGGCTACCGTTTTCAGAAGAAACAATATTGCCAAAGTGGAAAAAACAAATCTTGGAGATCGAAAGGTGACGTCACGGGAGCTCTAACATCAACTCTGATGTCAGTAAGACCACTTTTGACAAGATTATGACAGAACAATTGGGATACCAGGTCTGCGAAAGGTGGGCCCGAAAACTGCTTTCGCATCAGACTAACGCTCGTCCCCACACTGCCCGTGCAACAGCCACCCTTATTTTACGGACAACCTTATGGAATCAATGTCTCCATCTGCACACACCAAGAAGCGTCCCCTCCTTAAAACACACACACACTTCACCAGACAGCTGAGTCAATACAGCCTTTGCCTTCTGTTTCAGTGACTTGTATGATAATTGTTTGGTATCCGGTTTTTTAAAACTCTCGCTTATTTTAAATGTACATGAAGCTTATTGGCTGAAACTGGATAGGCGGCGCAGCGTCTCACCCACGTCATGTGCTTGAAGTTCATATTTCTAAGACGTGGTCGTAGCCTCACCGGCCTCCTCGCAACGCATCTCTCGGCGTTGTGTTGCGGTTTTAACCCTCCGGCGGGCGAGTAGCGGCACTCAGTGCCGCATTCTTACATTTTTGATTTCGATTAATTGGTGTCGCACTATTGAGCTCATGGTTATTCTTCGTTGATTACATTTTCAACCTGATGACACTGAAATCACGATTTTCGACACTGCTGATCGACCGTTATTCATTAGTAACCCGAACTCTGCAACGGTTGCGGGACTCCGTACCGCAAGGGCCTTGTCATATAAGTATGATATTTGCGTATTTTATCCATTAGAATTCTTACTGCGGTTTTGTTATTGACAAGGATTTTGGAGTACTAACTACAACTACTAATTGAAATTTAAATGCATTGTTTCCGAAGAAACGTTAGAAGGCACATTTGCAACGTATTCATTCCCTGACATGTAACATGTCAGGACCCGGATAGAGCGAGTGATGGATCAGACTCTTATTAAAGCCTGGACACATAATTGAAGAGTGGTCTTGGCCAGAATCAAAAGTTCACGAAATATCCCATGGCAGTCAAAGTGTTAATATTCTTATTTCGTTTGGCGTTTAGTTAGTTATTATGAAATAAAATGTATAAAAACATAAATAATGATTATTTTCTTCACAGCCCCTAACAAAAGTAATAACTATCGTCCCAAAAACTGAAATGATAAATGCGGTACGGCGTGCCGCATGCGCCTGCTGGTGGGAAATGATGGGACGCGCCCACCGGAGGGTTAAGGCAGGGGAAGGGGAGACTGGCGGCGGGGCGGAGTAGGGGCGGGAGAGGGAGCGGATGCGAGGAGGGTATGGGATAGACGGGGCGGGGGAGCGACTGGCTGACAAATCCGTACGATGCACGCGTGCTCACGCACAGTACGCGGTTGCGTGGGCGTCTATAGGCTGCAGTGGCGGAGCGGCAGCTGCTGAACTGATCATTAATGCAACGAACTGAGGAGTCGCGAGCAGCTGACGTTGGGTTTTAATAATATAAATTAGTTGGATACGTAGGAACATTCCACACGTTATGAATTTTTTCCAAAGTGAAGATGGCTTCATGCTGGAACCAAACTCGGACGCAAGGTCCTAAAAAGTACATCATATTGTATAAGCTTAGTACTGTGTGTAGATAAATATTACATTACTGCTACGCTTTTATTAACAAACAGAAAAACTACGAGCCATGCGGTTATATTATTGCAGGGAACAATAAAAATTAATTTTATCTTGATTTCGGGATTGTGCACGTTTCTGATCCCCCTTACTAGGGAGTGGGGGCGACCAGAAGATCTTAAACTCCAAATATGTACAAGAAGATCCACAAATTGACTCAATTTTGTGGATAACTGCTTCGGGAACATTACTCGTATCTCCTTGTAGAGATGAACATAAGGGTAAGTACCTAGGACACGCCTGCCAGCCCAACTGGCGCCAGAGAGCGCGGGCGTTCGCGTCGGCCCGCGCGCATGTTTTGAATTTGCACTGGACTTGTGCATGGGACTCTCTCTGAAACACATACTCTTTGAAGAGACAGACAGCTGTGGGCAGCTGGTGCATTCGAAAAGAGTAGTGGCAGGGCGCTTGTGAGGATATAAGTGAGTTTTATGAACGAACGATTAGAGACACCAAACTGTTTTAAAACGAAGTACAATTTATGTAAGCCGAATTTAATGGCAATACTTAATTGACAAATTTTCGGGCAGTTTATTAATGCAAATAAATTACATACTTATTAACGGGCTTGCCATAATTGTTTAAGAAATTTGGGAAACGTAATTGTTATTTGAGGGAAGAAAAACAATTTTAGGCAATTTTGTGGGGAACACATTTAGACAGATATTAGTAAAAACAATTACTTTTATTCTTCTCTTTTTACTTCCCTGTTTACAAAACGGATTGCAAGTTATCACTCATTTATTTCACACCTCGCAGTTGAAATTTCACCTCCAAACTCTTTTTTACATTAATCAACTTTCATAAACCTCATTAATGTTATCATAAGCGCTCTTAACTACTCTTTTCGAATACACCAGCTGTTCACAGCTGTTTGTCTCTCTCCTCAAAGAGTATGTGCCTCAGAGAGATGTGTCGCTTGCGTTTCGGCGCTGCCTCAATGTCCAATCAGGGAGCTTTAAAATAAGTCCCGTGCACAAGTCTAGTGCAAATTCAAAACATGCGGCCCGCGCACGAGCTCCAAGCTGAGAGCGGAGTCATCGCGGGGAGAGCGACGAAGAGGGCGCAGTCGAGTGAACGGGTTGGCGCCTCGTGCGTCGCGGACCCGTTGACAAGTTTCCAGCGAGACCTGCGAATTGGGCTCGACAAATACGTCTGTATTTCATAGTATCATTTATTAAACTATACATTTTTTTTCTTGAATTCACGTATTAACAAAAAATAACAATTTCTATACTGTAATAGTTGTTCGTCATAATAGAATAGAATAGAATATTTATTTCGCTACTTAGGATACATGAAATAATTCCGGTGTTTTCCAATCAAATAATTCCGGCGTTTTCCAATCAATTAATCTACATAAAACAAACATCAAACCACTACATATATACAACAAATATACAAAATGAACATTAAACAACATTACTGAATACAATTTTATAAATTTAATGTATTAACCCCATGCTAAAACTAACCTTAATATAAAATAACAAGATAAATACAAAAAAATAAAAATTTTAATATTAACATATTCTAAAAAAAACTTACAACTTATTTAATCTAATTTTAAAATTTTTGACATTCTGAGGGAAAGTCTCTAGCACTGCTGCAGGTAATTTGTTCCAATTTTGTATGGTTCTATTAATAAATGAGATTTTACCTACATCTGTTCTCTGTTTTCTTTGCCGAATTTTGAAGCCATGATCTTTCCGCGCGACGTATGTTAGTTTTCATAGTCTTGCCCGAACTTCACCCCACGGCCGATCACCCCTTATTGCTTTGAATAACGCACAAAGACGCGATTTCTCTCTGCGTTTTTCCAGGGGTTCCCACGATATAAATTCATAATTTAAACGTCCCCTTCTAACAAATTTTGCGGCATATTTTTGTACTTTTTCGAGAGATTTTATTTGCCCTAGACGATATGGATCCCAACATATCGAGCCATATTCCAATATCGGACGTACTAAAGATGTGTACCCTAATTCCCTTGATTTTCCACTTCCTTTCCTAAGTACTCTAATCACAAAATGCAATGCCTTCCACGCCTTTTTCATTACATAATTTACGTGTTCTGCCCATCCCAGATCCTCATTTAGTACAATTCCCAAATATTTACAGCATTTAGTTCTCGGAATATCCTGATTTCCTAATTTATATTCACGTCGTCTGTCTTTCTAGAACGCGCGAATCTGATAAACTTGCACTTACAGGGATTTAATATCATTTCATTTGTAGTTGCCCATGCTTCTAGCTTATCTAAATCAGCCTGCAATATTTCTGTATCAATTGTGTTATTATAAGAAAAGTGTTTAGCTGACTAAGACAATAAAAAAGTGAATAAAATAAAGCGTTTGAACGGGGCTTCAATATTTTAATGTATTACTTATGCTTCATACGTTAAAAAACTCATAATATTTTTGTCAAGTTTAAAGCATAAATTCAAATAATATATTTTCCTGGGACAAAAGTTTTCGAAATTTTTTGAAGTATCAATTAAGTTTTTGGGTACTGTTTTTAGCAGCGTGTCATTCACATATTCAACTTCACACTGCTATTGTATGCATTTTATATCCACAACAAAAGGACTTTCAAGTTCAATTTCACTATCCAAGGCCTTAAAAAGTACAATATTTTCTAGTTCTATTAACGCCGACTTGCTTGTTTGCGCTCACTGTCAAATCGAAGGCCGAAAAACGAAAGAATTTGCGTAGCTCTGTGCCATGCACTCTGAAGCCGATGACTGTACGCGTTCAATCGTCCTGCAGTCCCATCGCAAAGCCATTTCCGCTGCCTCTGAGCAGCATCCATCCCCTCCTCCACAGAACGCAGCTCGCGGGCGAATTTCTGAGCTCATGAGCATGCGGGCGCTTGGCCGCTCCGCGAGCCACTGTGTTGGACAGACCTGGTCTAGGTCGCACCGTTTCCTAGTTATACACGAAGGTACCGCATGTTGCTGCTTAATGTGTTACGGGTTGCATGCGCACAAGACTGCCTTTGGTCATTATCAGCGAAATTATAAACTTTTCGTCTAATTTATTTAGCGTCAAAATCAAAAAAACTCTTGGACTATGAGAAGTGCAATTTGTGCACGGCTTCTTGAGCTCTGGGGTTTCCATTCTAACTCGTACACATATTAGGGTAGAATTATGAATACAGGTAACAATGAGCGGTTTTGGCAAGAATCGACAAGAAAATATTATCTTCCGCACAGAAAACCTATTTGCAAAGGTACGTCAGAAGTCAGGTACAGATTTTGACTATTATCCCGCATCATGCCCTTCGTGACGGAATCGACTTACTGCCGCAAGAACATGGAGAGCGATTATTTGATACATAACCCACTGAGCTAAAGAAAAAAAATTGACATTGAAGCTACATTCATGTCCAGAAGCAAAACCGGAGGCCATCTCAGCACTTGCTCAAGGATCAGAGAAACTGGACGAAACTTTATTGAGTGTTTTCATAAGATGGCCAGTCGATTAAGGCACGTTGTTCTCTGTGTTGTGTTCTTTCCTTTTGACGACGAAAGTACAACAAAATGTTACCAAATTTACACGAGAATTAGATCGCACAGCGGGCGGGAACTGGTGTTTGTGAAGATGAGTCTACGGCTTCCGTGGGAGCTCACGCACGTGAAATAAGTACGCAACTTCTATATTAAAGAAAAAAGTTGGAGGAAATTCTCTTCCCGTGCGAAAGATACGAAAATCATGTATCTAAGTATTAGATTAGAAATTATTTTATTTATGTCAACAGTTGTTAAAATTTTTGAAATGTTCTAGTGGACACTATTTTGAGACCAATCTTGCCATTAGTTAAATCGGTAACCTCATACAAATGAAGCTGCAACCCCTAAGTTCACTCCTACACGTTGTACCAAACGTCTTTACGTTTGACGTCTGAGAGAAACGTGATGACGCCAACGGTGGTTTTTCTACCGACATGCAATGGCAGCATCTTTTTATATCGACTTAATCTAACCTTATTGCCATCAACTCGGAATGAATAATTGAAGAGCATGAAAAATTGTAGCAGCTGAGCGCTTCCGCCACACATTTACGAGTATGACGCTCAACATCAAAATTTCACCACATTAAAAGTATCTAGACGGTACAGGTTTCGGTCTGAAAAATAGCCAAGTATAGGACGTATACTTGGTATTCGCTTTAGATTGCCCGCAGAAGATCACGCAGTGCGCACGTGACAAGGTGAGTAAAACGCAGCAACGCTGCCTCTGCCAAGGCGTAGCTGTCAAAGAGAAAGAAGAATGGAACATGTAACTGCACCAGCTGGATACGTGCTCAGTAGCATCGAGAAAATTAATAAATTCATACTAGAATAACTGAGTTGATTTTTTGTCCAATGTTCCAAGATTGCAAAATTGCATATTTTAAAACATTTCAGAAGAGCCTTAAACGGAAAGTGAAATGTAATCGAAAGAAGTGAGCAGTATTTTGCAAATTCAATTTGCTCTAGCGTCTGCTCTAACAATGAACCACGTTCTTCTCCAGCAGTGTAACTAAGAAATATTGAAAAATTATATATTGCATTTGCAAGATATATTGTTGACGTGGGACAACACTAATTGTGAAAAAACAAGTTTGAAAACGTAGTTTACTGAAGCTGAAGTAAGCTCTTCATATTTTCCTTAGCGTAGAATTCCACTTCTTTCATTGTACGTAACCTGTTAAAATCAACAAGGGTTTCATTTTCCTGAAAACATTAGTAATATCACTTGACAATATATCTAATATAATACACTACATTAAATGCAAACATTAGCTTCAGAGCTCTTTGTTAGAAAAAATAGAAATAGTTACAAAAATTGGATGCAACACTTCAGAGCAGCAAACCAAAACAGGCAAAACACCATTGGCAAGACCTAGGTTTTGCATTCACAAAAGTTAGATAAGGGAGTAGCAAATGAGAGAAAAGAGAAATATAACGTTAAAGTGTCAAAGACGGGTGGGGCATTTCCAAATTATGGAAGAAGAGCTCATGCAAGAGAGGTCACAATGCCAGTGAAAGGGTCACGCATTCAGTGCTACGTCGGGTCGCCGCCCTCCTGCATAGTCCAGCCGATGCTCCCACACGCTGCCTTCGGCTCAACTTCAACCACAGTCCTACACGACAGGAACTCCAGCAGTGACCTGCGGGCTGCCTGAGACCTGGCTGAGCGAATCACTTCTCGCAGAGCATCAAACGCGCAATTTGCCACGTCAATCCCGTCATATCACATCCGTTCAGGCGGCGCAACGCAAAACATATAAAGCTGGTGTATGCGAGTAATCTGGGAGAAAACCGTCAAATTATGCGTTGCAAAATACCAGTATAAATAATCGCTGCGTGAAAATTGTATTAATCAGTGGTTACAATTCAAATAGTACATACCAGTAATATATTATAAACATAGTAGTATCAATTCAAATCGTAAATGATATTGCACATGAATGTTATAATAATTAGAGCAGAAAAACAGTTCAATTTTTTAAATCTTGAATGAAAAGAGTTCATTCTAAGATCCGAAATTCAGAGACGAAGCTGGCAAAAACGAACTGATGCGGCTTTTTAACAGCACATATAATTCCATCAATGTCGAAATATTGGCTCTCGTACTCCACTCCATGAAAATTTATGTGGTTTCAAGTAACGATTTGCCCACAGGACGTCAAACGAACCCCACATTTCCACCCAATTCATTCTAAACAAACAATTTCTACCAGGTTAGTTAGAGATACACTTCCACTGCTGGAAATATATAAAAACAGAGAATGCGAAAACACATAATTATGATGATTTACTGTTCGCGAAATATTTCCAACATCGACAGGCAATTCGGGTGAAATAAAAACAGAAAGTTCAGAATAAATGAGCCTCACATATTATTTCATTTTCGTTTCGACGAAAAGAATAGCAATCGTTCTCTGACCGGCTATTACACAAAATATTCCCTGGTGCAACAGGTGATGAAGAGAAATGTAATTTTAAAGTCAAGTTGTAATCCAAGTGCTAATTTACACAATCCACATGTCAATTAATACAGTGCTAATACAATATAAGCAATTACCACAAGCTTTTAAACTTCAATCCTGTGACAGAACTGCATCATAATCTGTTCTCTGCTATTTAACTGTTACTCAAACTCTGGTAGATATGGCCTTAAATCCTTCGAAAAACAATAAGCGGAGGCAGCACAGTTCAGAAGTTTGCATTTCCGTAGCGACACTATGACCGCTTAAAACTACGAATTTATTACGCATCAGAATGGTTCCGAAAACACGATTCAGGAAACCGAATCGATTATGAATGGGATTCAGTATATCCTCAAAAATTTAATCTTGGAAAAATCCAAAATCTATGAAATCTTTAATTTTATTCATTTCCCTACTTCATTAAATGAACCTCCCAAATTCCATAAAATGTCAGATCTGGGCCTCTTGGTCAGATCTGGTTATGACGAAATGTTGGATAACTAACTTTTCTTTTTTACGTCACATTCCATCCATTTATATAAATGGTCGTAAAATCCTTTAAAATATCTCTCAACCCTTACAATCTTTCTCACATGTGACTTGCATTTAGAAATACCGCATCATACAAGTTCAAGCTCCTTCATTTCCTTTCGAAGACTTGACAAACCTCCGAAGGGCCGAACATAACAAGGAGACGAGTTGAGAGTGACACTGAAGCGAAAGTAATAAACAATGAAATTTAAATTGCAAAATCAAATAAGTTTCAATAGACCGAAAGGAGCTTCAATGTGTGAAATAGTAATTTCCGATAATCAGGGTAATTAACACTAAAAGAGATACATTTTAATTTATTTCGAGAATATTTGACTAAATTACAGCAAAAAGTATCGTGTGACAATCCACAGAGGGATATGTAGATCTTAAATAAATATGCATTTATTCATTATTCATGAGCTTGCAACCACGAAACGCAAATTTAAATGAACTGTTAAAGAAAGGAAATTAATTCTTACTTTTATTACTTTTAATTATTCGCTCAAAGAGATTAATAAACCGCACGTTTTTTTCTTCTAAGCACAATGCATTTTCAGCTGATGAACCAACTATCCCTAGTCTTTGTTCCTGATAAATAAATATGAGTTTTCATTCAGTTAGTGTCAAATCATAGGAAGGTAAAAAGCACACGATATTTTTACTTTCCCGTACACGTACGTATATACAGAGTAATATACGTAGTATAGGGAAAGTTATGTAATGCTGCGGAAAATCGATTTCGAGATTTCAACGAAAATACACGTTTTGCGGTCCCCTGATACCAAAAAATTGTAATTTTCAAAACTTCCGTCCGTCCGTCTATCTGTCTGTGAACAACACTAGCGCCTAAAACATAATTACGACTTCTTCCAAAATGGATATTCCACCGTCGATCTGCTTCCACTCTCCTTCAAAATTTGGGGGTACTTTACATGAAGCCTCTCCCCGGTCATTTTAAAAATTTTCTCAAAAACGGCTACAAATTTGTTCTTTAATTTTCTGGTAAGAATAGAGTAAAATACACTTATTAAGATGGCGTAGGTCCGATTTTCACGGTTAACTCTGAATTTTCGAAAATTGCAAAAGTCTGAATTTTATTCGACGTCTTTCTCCAACTACAAAATTGAAGATGAAGATTTTTCCTTCAAATAAAATTTGTTCTTCGTAACGAGTTCTTTCTTTAAGGTCAGGTACATTTTTTTGAAAATTTTAGTGGTTTTCGCGCAATATTACGTGCAATATTTGCAATTTTTAAAAAAATACAAAAACAAGACTTTTTTTAAAACGTCTCCAAAGTTTTTCTTTAAACTTTCGTTAGGGATAGTGCTAAAAGTACTCTATGAGATGACATAAAAATCATATTGCTCCATTCTTTTGCTTTTGAAAAAAATTACAAAAATCTAATTTTTTTTACTTGTCTCTCACGTCGGTAAAATTTACATTAGCGGCGATTTGTTCACATTATTATATTAATGAGTACACGTGCTTTAAATAATGTCAGATAAAGTTCCTCGAAAACTCAACCGTCTTCTGTGAAAACTAGCTCAAAATTCCGAATTTTCAGAAACGCTCAAACGCCATTTTCTCAAAAATGGCTCCAATTTTTTTCTTTAAACTTGTCGAACAGATAGTGCTATTTGCACTATTTAATGAGACGTAAAGTTCAATTTGGGGTATTTTTTCGCTTTTTCAAAAATTACACAAATGCAATTTTTTTAAACATCTCTCACGCCTTTAATATGCACATTACCAGCAATTTGTAAACACTATTGTATTTGTGAGTCAAAGTGCTTCAAATGGCTTCAAATAAAGTTTTCCGAAAAGTCAAAAATTTTCTGTGAAAAGAACTTCAAATTTCGCATTTACAGTGGCGCTTAAACGCTATTTTCTTAAAAACTGCTCCAAATGTTTCAACGAAAATTGTTATTTAGGACTGAGTTTTACTGTTTTTAATATTCTTAAAATAACATTTCTGTTCCACAACTGAAACCCAATACTTGAGAAAATTTAAAAAAATCAATTACTTTGGGCGGCGATAGATGGCAGCTGTCAAGAGTAGTGGCAAGTCCGAATAGTTAGCCGAGACCAAAAGAAAAAGAAAACTAACACGGAATAGTCTGCGCGCCATTCTGTAGCACCACTAGTTACGTTTGTGCCATTGTTGAATCAAGACGTTAATCAGAACTGTCTGCCATTTGAAGTATATTTTGAAGTCAACTCTCGTGATAATTTATTCCATGCAGGAAACAAAACTCATTGTACAATGTCAACGAAATGAAGTGGTTTAGAAGACAAACTCTTGGCTGCATGTCAACTTTCTTCACTATCGTGCAAAGCACGCATATCGCGAACATAAAATTACGAATCCTCGTGGAACAGGAGTCTGAAATGAAAATGGTCGCGGACACGCAACATTCTTGTAGCTGGCAGACAAACGAGTAGTACTTCCTTGTAACTGTTATCTCTACTTTCACTGCCGTCTCTCAGAGTGGAATCTTAAACCATCTCCTGCTACAGTAAAATACAATAACACTTTCCAAATTTATGAATCCATTCAATTCCTTGTGCAATGAATTGGGGAATGCGTTGAAAAATACCTATATTACATAAAAATGTGACAGGATACATTATCTCTTTTATTATCATTGATCTTCGGCGTTTTGAAATTCCACATTTTCAACACGTTGCTAATGCGATATATCGTAAATATTATCAACGGGGTACTTTTCTTACCCAAAAATAGGGAACTAGATACGTAATACAATATTTAACTAGGCTCCACCGTCATAAAGATTTTGCAGAGCTTTAAGCGTTTATAAATCTACACATTTATAAAAGAAAGTCGGGTTAGTTATCCATTTATGACTCCAAAACGGCTGGACCAATTTTAATTCTCCACGATTAGTTAGGTTCATCTCCACCCCGAATAGAAGAATAACTATTAAGATATTGCAAATATGACGCTAGATGGCGCTGTAGAATAAAAAATAATAATATTCATGTCAAATGCAACGCTCTACACTCAGTAGGACTTTTGAATGTACGTTAAATAACTCTCGAACGAAGAGATCTAGGGCATTAAAAACTATAATTTTGAGTCTGAAGGCCTCAAAGAAACGTTTCTCACACCATAATCTACAGGATGAAATCTTGAACATTCTACGTTTTTGCTGGTCCGACGCTTTTCAATGTTACCCCACTTGTCCAACGACTTGCAGAATCTGCAACGAAATGTGAATGAGAGGGAGACGGAGAGAGAGGGAGACGGAGAGAGAGAGAGCGATAGACGGAGAGAGAGAGCGATAGACGGAGAGAGAGAGCGATAGACGGAGAGAGAGAGCGATAGACGGAGAGAGAGAGCGATAGACGGAGAGAGAGAGCGATAGACGGAGAGAGAGAGAGCGATAGACGGAGAGAGAGAGAGCGATAGACGGAGAGAGAGAGCGATAGACGGAGAGAGAGAGCGATAGACGGAGAGAGAGAGAGCGATAGACGGAGAGAGAGAGAGCGATAGACGGAGAGAGAGAGAGCGATAGACGGAGAGAGAGAGAGCGATAGACGGAGAGAGAGAGAGAGCGATAGACGGAGAGAGAGAGAGAGCGATAGACGGAGAGAGAGAGAGCGATAGACGGAGAGAGAGAGCGATAGACGGAGAGAGAGAGCGATAGACGGAGAGAGAGAGAGCGATAGACGGAGAGAGAGAGAGCGATAGACGGAGAGAGAGAGAGCGATAGACGGAGAGAGAGAGCGATAGACGGAGAGAGAGAGCGATAGACGGAGAGAGAGAGAGCGATAGACGGAGAGAGAGAGAGAGCGATAGACGGAGAGAGAGAGCGATAGACGGAGAGAGAGAGCGATAGACGGAGAGAGAGAGCGATAGACGGAGAGAGAGAGCGATAGACGGAGAGAGAGAGCGATAGACGGAGAGAGAGAGCGATAGACGGAGAGAGAGAGCGATAGACGGAGAGAGAGAGAGCGATAGACGGAGAGAGAGAGAGCGATAGACGGAGAGAGAGAGAGCGATAGACGGAGAGAGAGAGCGATAGACGGAGAGAGAGAGAGCGATAGACGGAGAGAGAGAGAGCGATAGACGGAGAGAGAGAGAGCGATAGACGGAGAGAGAGAGAGCGATAGACGGAGAGAGAGAGAGCGATAGACGGAGAGAGAGAGAGAGCGATAGACGGAGAGAGAGAGAGCGATAGACGGAGAGAGAGAGCGATAGACGGAGAGAGAGAGCGATAGACGGAGAGAGAGAGCGATAGACGGAGAGAGAGAGAGCGATAGACGGAGAGAGAGAGAGCGATAGACGGAGAGAGAGAGAGCGATAGACGGAGAGAGAGAGCGATAGACGGAGAGAGAGAGCGATAGACGGAGAGAGAGAGCGATAGACGGAGAGAGAGAGCGATAGACGGAGAGATGAGAGCGATAGACGGAGAGAGAGAGCGATAGACGGAGAGAGAGAGCGATAGACGGAGAGAGAGAGCGATAGACGGAGAGAGAGAGCGATAGACGGAGAGAGAGAGCGATAGACGGAGAGAGAGAGAGCGATAGACGGAGAGAGAGAGAGCGATAGACGGAGAGAGAGAGAGCGATAGACGGAGAGAGAGAGAGCGATAGACGGAGAGAGAGCGATAGACGGAGAGAGAGAGCGATAGACGGAGAGAGAGAGCGATAGACGGAGAGAGAGAGCGATAGACGGAGAGAGAGAGAGCGATAGACGGAGAGAGAGAGAGCGATAGACGGAGAGAGAGAGCGATAGACGGAGAGAGAGAGCGATAGACGGAGAGAGAGAGCGATAGACGGAGAGAGAGAGAGCGATAGACGGAGAGAGAGAGCGATAGACGGAGAGAGAGAGCGATAGACGGAGAGAGAGAGAGCGATAGACGGAGAGAGAGAGAGCGATAGACGGAGAGAGAGAGAGCGATAGACGGAGAGAGAGAGAGCGATAGACGGAGAGAGAGAGAGCGATAGACGGAGAGAGAGAGAGCGATAGACGGAGAGAGAGACGAGAGAGCGATAGACGGAGAGAGAGAGAGCGATAGACGGAAGAGAGAGAGCGATAGGACGGAGAGAGAGAGCGATAGACGGAGAGAGAGAGCGATAGACGGAGAGAGAGAGCGATAGACGGAGAGAGGAGAGAGAGCGATAGACGGAGAGAGAGAGCGATAGACGGAGAGAGAGAGCGATAGACGGAGAGAGAGAGAGCGATAGACGGAGAGAGAGAGAGCGATAGACGGAGAGAGAGAGCGATAGACGGAGAGAGAGAGCGATAGACGGAGAGAAGAGAGCGATAGACGGAGAGAGAGAGAGCGATAGACGGAGAGAGAGAGAGCGATAGACGGAGAGAGAGAGCGATAGACGGAGAGAGAGAGAGCGATAGACGGAGAGAGAGAGAGCGATAGACGGAGAGAGAGAGCGATAGACGGAGAGAGAGAGAGCGATAGACGGAGAGAGAGAGCGATAGACGGAGAGAGAGAGAGCGATAGACGGAGAGAGAGAGCGATAGACGGAGAGAGAGAGCGATAGACGGAGAGAGAGAGCGATAGACGGAGAGAGAGAGCGATAGACGGAGAGAGAGAGCGATAGACGGATGAGAGAGAGCGATAGACGGAGAGAGAGAGCGATAGACGGAGAGAGAGAGAGCGATAGACGGAGAGAGAGAGAGCGATAGACGGAGAGAGAGAGCGATAGACGGAGAGAGAGAGCGATAGACGGAGAGAGAGAGCGATAGACGGAGAGAGAGAGCGATAGACGGAGAGAGAGAGCGATAGACGGAGAGAGAGAGAGCGATAGACGGAGAGAGAGAGAGCGATAGACGGAGAGAGAGAGCGATAGACGGAGAGAGAGAGCGATAGACGGAGAGAGAGAGAGCGATAGACGGAGAGAGAGAGCGATAGACGGAGAGAGAGAGCGATAGACGGAGAGAGAGAGAGCGATAGACGGAGAGAGAGAGAGCGATAGACGGAGAGAGAGAGCGATAGACGGAGAGAGAGAGAGCGATAGACGGAGAGAGAGAGAGCGATAGACGGAGAGAGAGAGCGATAGACGGAGAGAGAGAGAGCGATAGACGGAGAGAGAGAGAGCGATAGACGGAGAGAGAGAGAGCGATAGACGGAGAGAGAGAGAGCGATAGACGGAGAGAGAGAGAGAGCGATAGACGGAGAGAGAGAGAGCGATAGACGGAGAGAGAGAGAGCGATAGACGGAGAGAGAGAGAGCGATAGACGGAGAGAGAGAGAGCGATAGACGGAGAGAGAGAGAGCGATAGACGGAGAGAGAGAGAGCGATAGACGGAGAGAGAGAGAGCGATAGACGGAGAGAGAGAGAGCGATAGACGGAGAGAGAGAGAGCGATAGACGGAGAGAGAGAGAGCGATAGACGGAGAGAGAGAGAGCGATAGACGGAGAGAGAGAGCGATAGACGGAGAGAGAGAGCGATAGACGGAGAGAGAGAGAGCGATAGACGGAGAGAGAGAGCGATAGACGGAGAGAGAGAGAGCGATAGACGGAGAGAGAGAGCGATAGACGGAGAGAGAGAGCGATAGACGGAGAGAGAGAGCGATAGACGGAGAGAGAGAGCGATAGACGGAGAGAGAGCGATAGACGGAGGAGAGAGAGCGATAGACGGAGAGAGAGAGCGATAGACGGAGAGAGAGAGCGATAGACGGAGAGAGAGAGAGCGATAGACGGAGAGAGAGAGCGATAGACGGAGAGAGAGAGCGATAGACGGAGAGAGAGAGCGATAGACGGAGAGAGAGAGCGATAGACGGAGAGAGAGAGCGATAGACGGAGAGAGAGAGCGATAGACGGAGAGAGAGAGCGATAGACGGAGAGAGAGAGCGATAGACGGAGAGAGAGAGCGATAGACGGAGAGAGAGAGCGATAGACGGAGAGAGAGAGCGATAGACGGAGAGAGAGAGAGCGATAGACGGAGAGAGAGAGCGATAGACGGAGAGAGAGAGCGATAGACGGAGAGAGAGAGCGATAGACGGAGAGAGAGAGCGATAGACGCAGAGAGAGAGCGATAGACGGAGAGAGAGCGATAGACGGAGAGAGAGAGCGATAGACGGAGAGAGAGAGCGATAGACGGAGAGAGAGAGCGATAGACGGAGAGAGAGAGCGATAGACGGAGAGAGAGAGCGATAGACGGAGAGAGAGAGCGATAGACGGAGAGAGAGAGCGATAGACGGAGAGAGAGCGATAGACGGAGAGAGAGCGATAGACGGAGAGAGAGCGATAGACGGAGAGAGAGCGATAGACGGAGAGAGAGCGATAGACGGAGAGAGAGCGATAGACGGAGAGAGAGTGATAGACGGAGAGAGTGTGATAGACGGAGAGAGAGTGATAGACGGAGAGAGAGTGATAGACGGAGAGAGAGTGATAGACGGAGAGAGAGTGATAGACGGAGAGAGAGATAGACGGAGAGAGATAGACGGAGAGAGAGATAGACGGAGAGAGAGATAGACGGAGAGAGAGATAGACGGAGAGAGAGATAGACGGAGAGAGATAGACGGAGAGAGAGATAGACGGAGAGAGATAGACGGAGAGAGATAGAAGGAGAGAGATAGACGGGGAGAGAGATAGACGGAGAGAGAGAAAGACGGAGAGAGAGGTAGACAGAGAGAGAGTTAGACGGAGAGAGGGAGATAGAAAAAATTGTTCTCCAAAGTGAGTTCTTTTCATTACGGTCATTTTTCGAAAATTTTAGTAGTTTTATGTATAGTTATATTGCGATATGTATAGTTATATTTCATGTATTGTTATATTGCGCAAAATATATGCTATTTTTAAGTTTAGAAAATCAAGATTTTCTCAAAAACGGCTCCAAATTTTTTCTTTAAACTTTTCGTAGGGATAGTGCAAAATGTATTCATAAACGCCATATTGCTCTATTCTTTTGTTTTCGAAAAAATTACAAGTATTTAATTTTTTTGACTTGTCTTTCACATCGTTAATATTTACATTAGCGGCGATTTGTTCACATTATTATATTAATGAGTACATGTGCATTAAATAATGTAAGATAAAGTTTCTCGAAAACTCAACCGTTTTATGTGAAAACTAAATTTCCGCATTTTCAGAAACGCTCAAACGTAATTTTCTCAAAAATTGCTCCAATTTTTTCTTCAAGCGTGTCGAACAGATACTGCTATTTGCACTGTTTAATGTCACGTAAAGTTCATTTAGGGGTATTTTTTCGTTTTTCCAAAAAATACACAAATGTACGTTTTTGAAAGATCTTTTACACCTTGAATATGCACATGATCTGCAATTTGCAAACACCATTTTATTTGTGAGTTAAATTGCTTCAACTGTAGCGTTTAGAAAATTCAAAAATTTTCTGTGAAAAAGAGCTTCAAGTTTCGCATTTTTAGTAACGCTTAAACGCCATTTCCTTCAAACCGGTTCCAAACTTTTCAAAGAAAGTTGGCATTTAGTAGGAGGTTTTAGTGTTATTTAATGTTCTAAAATTAATATTTCCGTTCTATCATTAGGAAACCGAATAATTATAAGTCAAAAACTGAACTTTGGGCGGCGATAGATGGCAACTGTCAAGCGTAGTGGCAAATCCGAGTAGATAGCCGAATCCAGACAAAAAAGAAAATACGGGGAGGTCTGTGCCATTCTGTGACACCACTAGTTTTAACTAGCTAACATTTGCCGAGATCAGCAAATTTGCTTCCAACAGCCCTGTTAAACAACGAAAAGACCCGACACGGAACTGTTCTGCGGATGTCATTTTCGATACGGCGCGTGCGGTTGGGTGATAAGGGAGCCGAGGTGAACCGCATGTCATGGTGATAAGACGCGTGCGGCGGCGCTCCTGCTTCTCTGTATAACGGACTCGCGAGAGACGGCGAGTGTTCGGAAATCCCACGCACTATTTTCTTTGACCACGCACCCTGCGCCGCAAGGAAGTTCGGTCCGCGGTAAAAATAAGTTGGGTGGCCCCTTGTAAAACATTCTACCGATGTGTGTACGAACAATTGATTATATCTGATATATTTATAAGTCATGTACTCCACAAGTACCGTTAACAACAGCTCTTACCTCTTGGTGCGCTTTTCCAAATTCGCGGTATCTCAGAACATGGGGTGATAAAAATTGGGACCTGCGTGTGCTATTTAATTTTGAAAACATATCAATTTGCACATCCGAAAAATGAAAGGACGATAAAAAATAAAAGAAGGTAATGAATGTTAAAATTATGTAACTTGTTGGACGCGTGGGGCAAAACCCGATTTTGATTCAGTAGTGCCTACTTGAAAATTGCAAAAACTTTGTTATGGTCAGTACTTCGCTCAATGATTCGATATTCAAACATGTTTGAGACACTACACCCAAAAGAGTACCAGTTCATGTTACAATATTGCAATGTAAATATTAATAGTGGATACGGAAAGTGCAAAGTCAGCTGATTACAGGTCAGACACCCGATGCTTTATATTCGCTAACATTCCGGATAATATGAGATTCCTAGATTCTGCAACGAATTGGAATTAACGCCTCTCTGCAGTGGTTGCCATACTTAATGAGACTTCTGAGCAACTTCGCCGTTTTAAATCCTCGGAGAGCTACCAAAAGAAAGCCGGAGAGAAATAACTTTCATCAAACTATCCATTTTAGCACTCTGATGTACACTCAGAAAATAAACGGGCATTACCTCACGCTCACACAATCAATAATAAAACAGATGCGCGGGAATGTCTAAACTCCTGTGTGTTTTCCTGAGTCGCCTGTCTGAGCTCAGCGGAGCAATTCTATGTTAGACAAGCTGAGCGCGACTCTGATCCACCAAAAATTTCCTCTCGAGCTACCACTAGCTCGCTATCGACGGCTTGGCTATCTCTGGCGTACATCATAGCCAAGCAACGAGCATCGGGTTCCAAAATACTCCTCCCATTCTGGAACAACTATCAGCACAACGCATTTCGCATTGCACAATCACAATATAGGACACAATCTAGTGTCGTTATAGGTACTCTTCTCCTTCAAACGTAAATTTTACGCTTTTCCGCTTACATTTTTCAGCAAACAAAATAGTTTGCAGTCGCGCTCATGCACCTGAGTACGTAAAGATGACCTTCGATTGCATATTGGCGGTTCCTGATTAGTGTTCGGATAGCGCCACTAATTGTGTTGTCATGCAGACGCCCTGAAGTGAAATATCGATGTTCTGTTCTGTTTAGATTTTAGATGAGCGCTCCGGGAGCGAATGGCAATCGGTTGGGTTCGAAGGTACCACCCACGGAGACTTACACTAAACAGACGATCTGTGAGCAGCCTCATACATATTTTACTTGTAATATTTTGTATACTTCTAACACTGATTAGTAAGCTGCGGAGTTTTGCCTATTTTATCCTTCAATTAAAAACGCAGTATTTTAGGTTACTTATTCATTTTGAAGCATTAGGTTATTAAAATATAATACTACAAATGCCTCAAAATGAATAAGTAACCTAAAATACTGCATTTTAATTGAAGGATAAAAATCGGCAAAAATCCGCAGTTTACTTATTAGTGACAGCCATTAATCATTAGATATGGCGTAACAGTTATTTACGAAATAAATATTCTAATAAGATGTTAAGATACAAATATCATACAACGTTTAATCCACTCCGTAAAAAATCACAATGGAAAAAATGTTCGTTTAAATATAGCTACTTTTCCTGCTACAGCCGACATAGTGATGTTGATAGTAAATGGGGGACCATGCATTAGTTCTAATATCACTTACATTACGATTTTAATTATTGTTGTTAACAGTGGACTATGAATTATTAGAACGCTTGTGTTATAATAACTCTTATTACTAAACAGATCTCGGTTTCATAAAGATTGACTTTATACTATAACCGGAGGGGATAAATGAAATTATTTTTAATTTTATGAATTCGCATTGGTCTCATTATGAACGTTAAATCACGCACAACAGATTAGTTTTAGGAAATATTCGAAATAATTTCCAAAAACACTAAAGGCGTCTAAAGACATTCACATCGACTAATCAGTGGAACATCATTTTCACAACGCTAGAAATGCTATCGAGATAAGTATCTTTCAAGCACATTGGAATAAATAAGGTAACTCCGGTGTGATAGCTTCCACTACTTCGTCAGATGATGATGATGATAATAATAATAATAATAATAATAATAATAATAATAATAATAATAATAATAATAATAATAATAATAGAAAGGACAAAGGCATCAAAAAGATATTTATCTGATGTCTGATATTCATTACCTTCGTTTTAACAAGACAGATGAACGATCCCCTAATTGTAACACGTTCAACTTCCTCTGACAGACACTCATTCGTGCTACAAACAGCAGCGGCTGACTCGTCTGTTGCCCCACTCGCTTATCGACAGATTACGTATTCCAAAGCGCGACTTCGCGCCAGGAAGGTGTTCGAGGGACCAAGCGCCCCTGGAAGCCTATAACCCGACTAAGCTTAGCGAAGCCTAATCGAGGGCAGAACGCACACGCATAGAAAAGTAATGGTATTATCGCCACAGGGGTTAAGAGGCTTTTTCCTAGAGAGCCATTTACTTGAAACCTCTTGCGGTTTCCCAATCGTGGAGCTTGAGTCGAGGGCTAAACGCATCGAAAGGTTTGGATTTTGAAAAGTAAAAGATAAAATAATAAAAGGTCTAAAAACGATATTAAAGGATGGCTGAGGGCTCACTGTCATATACAATTAGCACTGACGATTCCAACATTCGCCTCTGATTTCTCAATCAAGCATTCGTGCATGTCAATTTCCCAATTAAACAAAATATTCTCCAAACATGTCAAACATGTAAGGCTTCTTCAAACAAAAAAGTACAAAAATCAAAAGGCTGTGAGCAGTCATAAAATCTAAAACTAGTGAAATTATTGTCTACTTCTATATTTGACTTTTTGCTACTATTTTATACTAAAGTTACGGATGGGGTCTTTCAAATCACTGATGATTCGAAAAGTCAAAATACCAGCACATTCTATAGTCATTCAAATTTTAAGGCTTTGAAATCTGTTTTCTGCCTGATGGATGTTGGACGTGTGCTTTTATCTTCCTTTAATACGCAGAAAGTCGCGGATAATTTTCACACGTAACTTATTTTACATTTCATAATTTAGTCAAGATTTTAACTTGCTGAATAGCTGACATCCACTGAGTGAGTGAACAAATACGAAGACGACAACTATAAGCGCAAGTAGCGACTACCTGGGGGTTGGGCGGCATGGGGTGGGGGCAGAGCGAAGCAGAACAGGTGTTGTCAGCACTAAAGATGGGAGATTTAATCGCGGTTAGTACAACAATCATTACACAATTGAAAAATTGAATTTGATTATTTTACACCAATTAATGTAAACAAAGATACACTTTTCCAATTATTAAATTTGCATATATTCATTTCAACTTTCAAAGATTAACTTTCAAGACAAACGAAATATAAAAATAGCTCTCTACACAAAAATTTTGGCAAAGGAGTTCATCGTCGGTTTATCTTCCTCCGACAGCAAAAATAATAAGAAACAAACATAATTTATTAAATTCATGCTAGAAAAATTGATAATACGAGAAGTCAATGGATCTTCACGGCAACAGGCAGATTAAACGTAACGAGAGATCGTAATTTTTTCTGAACATCCCCTCAAGATCTTTCTGAGAATACGTTAACTTTTCCCACCTGAGTTATTTTATGTATTAAAAAATGGCAGGAGAAAGACGGAAGAAAAGGACGTGAGAAGAGAAATACGGTATTTTCTTGGAATGGAAGGGGATATTACTGTGACATTCATTTAGAGAATCAAAATGTTGATTGGTAAACATAATGCCCAGTACATAGTAGCATTCTGTGGGAATGAAACGAATACATAGTGTCTATGTATCTTAGTACAAAGTACTTTGTATCTTTGTAATCCGCCTCTGAGTGACAACAAATTCAAGATAGCATGTTTACATTAGTGTCGAACGTGACGAAGAGCCAAGGTCTGTCAAATTAGAGGGTGCCAAGCGTGCTTTCCTCAGTAAACTTGCATTATTGTGCTGATTACTGCTTGGCACTTGGAGGCAAATCTCGTCTCGTTTGATTTCGAACAGTCGGGAGCCGAACTCCAGATGCCAAGATCAGCTAGTGCTACACACCCAACCATCCACCTAGATAAACATCTACATGACAAGAGAGATAGATAGGAAAGTACATATAGGACTGACTGGCAGCGTGAGGGAAGCCGGCGGTTCGAACACAGCGGTCGCGGCGTAGGAACCAAAGAATAATACAGGCAACCAGCGGCAAACTACGTAGGCAATTGAATGCATAAACAACAATACGAAAGCTTTCCTCACAGCTGCAGCCTAACTTGGTTTACCTACAGAGTAAATCCTCAGTCCAGATATGGACCTGGACACTCCATTTGCTGCAAAAACAAAAGGAAGAAAATGTATTTTAGACTTACTAAAGTAATTACCTTATGTCAGTACACTGATTTAGGTGACATTTTTCAATGTCACCTCAAACATTTCATGATATATTCAAAAATTACATATCACTTAAATCCCGACAGCGTTTTGGACATATGAATGAAATGTAATATGGAAAATAATTAACTGTTATTATCAAAATAACCACATTTTAATGTATTCAATCGAATGGCAGTAAAATAAATCAATCTTCCTCTATTTTCATGAAGTATGTCAGTGCTGCAGATATTAAAATGTATTTATAAAGAAAACAACGAAGACAAATTCACTCCATAATTTAGAAAATGCCCCCATACAAATCGCAGATCAGACACCGGCGTAATGTCAACAACAAACATCAAACCGATTACGGCCAAGACTCAACAAAATATTTAGCACAATCTTTTTCTTCATCAATGAAACACCCATGATCAAGAATCGATGCACTAATCAACAATCAAACAAAACGTTCAGTAATGAAACTTGTCACACTAATAAAATTATCTACATAATATTTCTGATGTTATTTTTAGTTTTCAACACGATAACCAGCATTAAGCAAACATTAAAAGTACTGCACTGAAATTTGCAGTCATACACATTTTCATTCATTACTATCCAGGTGTTCATGGACCAAACACTACAACCACCAATAGGTTAACGTAAAAAATCGTTGCTAAGATACACACTACACAATGCTCAACTGTCAAGCTGAGGGCAGATAAAGTTTCACTTACCTCTTCTTCTTTGACTGGAACAGGTTGCCATGGATCCTTAAGAATAGCAAGCGGCATATTAATTCCCACTCCAGCACATCCGTACAGTCCAACAAGACTTTGCAAATGATACTGACACACAAGCGGATATTAGTTTCAATATGGCGAAACCTACTGATTTGGTACATCTAGCGGCATCTGTGAATGAAAATATTAACTTCTGGTGATTTGTTGATTCCATTATTCACCGCAAGAGGGCTAAAGGAAATTGCGCCAATTTGAATTTCAAAATCGGCTAACTACCCACCGGGAGCCCAGGAGAGCCGTAACCCCCTGAAAATTTTGAAAGGGGTCCCATTGCCTTCCCTAGCAAAACATTTCATTTCCTTAAATATGTTCAATACTTAATCTTATTCCTACTTTATACTAACAATTTGGGGAAATGTTATACATTTGGGCAAGAGTCTCCAAACCATCTGGTAACCCTGAAAATGGCACAGAATAAAATAAATTGTATTTTTTATTTGTTTCAAGTCATTATTTCATTCTCCTTGTATTATGTTTCATTTGTTTTCTAGTAAAATATGGAGTCATTTATAAACAATACAGTTTAACTTTAATGGAAAAGAGGACCCAGAAATGTAGTTGCCCATGCTCTTGATTAGGCCTCACAGGCACATAAAAGTGGAATACAAATTACCCTTAATCCTTTTCATCTTACCATATTTTTTTAATTTTACTGACCAAAATATCTACTTTTCAGTTTAAAATCATTCAAAATGGTTTGCTTCTTTTGTCTTCCCTCTGAATTCACGGAGGTATTTTCTTTGTCTCCCTGTATTATGGTAGTAAAAGGAAAAGTATTAGAATCATCTCAACAATACAGTCTTGATTTTTGTTATCATAAAATCTGTGTTTAAGGTTCTTTTGGCCTGTAACTTCACACACACACAGGATTAAATGGATTAAATGTTATTAGTATTGTTCCAAGATGGTTAAGATTGGTGCAAATGGCAAAGAGATACATGTGATTTCATGTCTGAATATCAGGATGTCTGCATGGAAGGAAGTATGTGTCACACATAATTTGGTCACGTTAGAATCTTTTGAGCTAAAACTTGGAAAATACATCAGGAGTGAGATCTAGTTATGTCATTTCAGATAACATGATTCAGATTCATTTTAATTTTTGGAGAAATTTACACGGCATATCCAAAGTTTTCTAGCTGAATATTTTTTCTTTAATTTTTTGTTTTTGATTTATCCCTTTCAGCCCCTGTACTCACAATTGTGATGATTTTCTGTCAGTGCTCTGGCATTGACTGGTTTTTTGTAATGAAGTTGGGTCCCATCTCACATGATTATGAATGTTTCGAGAAATCAACTTTGTAGCAAGTTCATGTGGAAAATCATCAGTGGAACATTGTCGACTGAAACAAATGAATTGTGTGCACTGTTTTTTGCCACTTGATGGCCACGTGAGTAAATTATTTTATTGTGTGGTATTTTAGAAAGACATCCATCATTAATTAATTTATGTTCACAAATGCTTTATTTTATTGCTATTCAATGAAAATGTTTTTTTCCTGTTATTTAGTTCATGCATTTTGCTTCAAAACTTACACTATCACAATTGTGAGTGCTGGGACCCAAATCTCCTTTATTTGTAAGTCAGGATTGGCATGTTTACTTTACAATAAGCACTATTGCTTGCGATGAAAACACAATATTTCCTGTGATGAATTTGAAATCTTTTATGCCTTAGATGGAGACTTTTATGATTTGAAATTTAGTGAGAGTGATGAAGAATTTAATATTAATAATATTGGAGAAGGACAGACAAGTGAATTCAAAACTGACAGTGTCACTGAGAGTGAGACTGCAAATTTTACTGCTGCACCAAGAGATTCATGGGTGTTTTTACCACCTGAAACTAGTAAACATAATTATTTTTACAATGTGTTTCTTGGTTTTATCATGAACATTATCAGGAATATCCTTCCTGTTCATTCATTTTGTAAATGAATAAAAATTGAAATATACGAGAAGTTCATCGATGATAATAAAAATAATAATAATAATTGTTATTCTAGAAACAATAATGAGAAGAACCCAAAAGGGAGAGAACTTCAATTCATACTCAAGAACAGGAAGATGAGCCACCATCACAGAATGAAAAGACGAGACCTGTACCACTGCTCTCAGTCAACAAACACTATGATGGATACAATCATTGGCCCATGGCGGACAATCTGAAGGCACTATTTTGCTGTTGGCTGAAGGGTTGCACAAGCTGGTCAAGAGTACATTGCAAGAAATGTAATGTTTATTTGTACTTTGCAAATGACTCTACATGCTTTGACAAATTCCACATTCAAAAATGAAAATGGTATTAGAAGTAATAGAGAAAAATCAGTAGTAATAATAAGCATTATTAGCAATTTTTATTAAAAAATATATGGAATACAAACCGTAACAAATGTAAATGTTTAACCCATTGAGGATGGAATTTTTTAATGGATAATTTGTTTAAATTTAGTTTGCAAATAACATTTAAAAGAATAAGAATCAATAAAATTCGGTTTAAAATAAATTTTTAAAATTTTATTAAGGAAAAAAGAGTGTGACCATATGGTCATGCTAGTCCTTTATGAAAACAAATAACACACATTGTAATAGATATGAAAATTATTTCGTATGAAAAATTACAAAACACTGAACATACGTCCCTAATTTACATTTAGAACATTCTGTTCTACCAACACCTGAACTACTTCTCCGGCACGTCTGCTTCTTTTCTGATTTGGTACAGGTTGAATCAAATGATTTCACTCAAGATATCCGATATCATTGGAAATTCTGTTGTCAAACTATTTAGATCAATGGTGGTCCTTCCAGAACCTCTCGAGAGAACTATATATTTAATTAGATAAGCAGTGACAATGTCTTCTGAAGTGAAGATTTGGCATTGATTACCCTAAAGATGTTTTGTAGAATACCCATACATTGTGCATTACAGCATCTAAGAGCCAGGTGAAAATAGACCAATACCATTTTCCCTCCTGTGTCGATTCTGTACGCGTAAATGTCTTTATCCATTCTATCCATGCCTTCCATATATTTATTGCACGTATGGTGTTTTATCTGGATATTATTATAATTTTCTTCTCACTGCAGCACTGTGTCTTTTGACATTGTCTAAAGATTGTACCCCATAGCATGTTGACAGAGTGAACATGATATAATTATCTTTTTCAGCTACTGAAACCAATCCATCATCTTTGTTTATTTTGGAACCAATAAAGGCTGTTTCTTTTTACATAATATCTTTTTTGATGTAATTCAAGGCAATCTTTCAGAATCCTGTTTGGTCTCATCGTTCTAGTTCCTTCATATCCCTGCTCTTTCAAATGTACAAATAAATTGAAATTGGTAAACAAATTATCAAAATGAAACTGGTATCTCATTGTTTTCATAGAGTTCATATAACTTATTTACAAACACTGCTGCTGACTTGTCAAAAACATGTTCATTGAAAGAGTTCACATTCACACTTTAGAATGACCTGATGTAAAATTATATGTATCCCAAGGCCTAGCGTAACCATATGGTCATGCAAAATTAAAATTGTACTTGCAGCCCATTGGGTTAGAAATTTTTGTTATCTTTACATTAGTTATATTATTTAACCATACTTTAAAACATATAACTTATTAAACAAGAAATGTAAAAAAAATAATGAAAATATGAAGCCATACTTTATCCAATATGCTGATTTTCGAAGGTATGAATTTCTTTGTAAACAACAATCGGCGTAATACCCACAGGAACAAATCCAACAATGAGTTAAAAGAACAGCTCGGTCAATATATGTTATTCAAGATATGACTGTAGTGATACAAACCTTGAAAACATTAATTACAGCTTCTTATAGCACGTTTATATCATTATTGTATCCGTGACCATATGGTAACGCTAGTCCTTAATGGGTTAATTTTTTAAAATTTGTCCCAAAAGTCACAAACATGAGGGTACTTTTTCTTCAAAATTCTGAATTTTTTTTTTCAATTTTGAGAATATTTTCAGACATAACATGCACAAAAGGATAAGAATACAAAAAAAAAAAAAAAATAATAAAAGGCCAATTACTCACTTTGTGGGTCTGAAAAGGATAGAAGAAAGTGCATAGAAGAAATGGTGTAATTTCGATTTTCAATAAAGCCTATGAGAGTTTGAAAATTCCAAAGTTCAAATTCATTTTCAAGACTACCCTCTCTTCCAATAATAAATTCAGTAATTTATTTTTTATATATTCTTATTTTTTTTAAGCACTAAAGAATTTGCTTTCAATTGCTGACTCAATTTTATCTTTTACAGTATTTCACTTTTACTTAATTTTTGGAGGCACATATCTGTAGTAGCTGAATTACTTTTCATACTTGGGGTTCACACATCTCTCAAAACCTATTTAAAAAGACTTCATGAAATACACATTTCTTCCTGAAAATAATTTTAATGCAATAATGTAGAAAAGGGCTTTTTCAACTCTAGGCAAATTTTCTCCACTGTAAATTCTGTGCATTTGCATTGCTTGACACTTTTCTTTCACAAAGTAACAGTTATCCTATATTTACTGTTTTTATAATACAAAGAAATATTATTTTAATAATCACAAAGTATACAAATTGTGATGTACACAATGTACGTAAATTGTACCAGTTTATGGACTCGTTAACATTGATAGATACTCATTAAATTTTTAGAAAAACACAGTACATTGTGCACCTTATGTACATGCACAATATTCTGGTCTTCAAGTAATTGAATTGAATTTCCATTGAATTTTGGGGGACATCCAGACATTGTATTTAACATTTTGATGATAGAATAAATCGTAATTCACTAAAATAACCTTTGTGCATGTGTAATTGGTAAATTCATTGAAGATTACAACTTAAGATCATACACAATGATTGTAAGTACATCTATAATTTTTTTAAATTTGCAGACATTTATATAATAATAGCTGAATTTTATTCCTACAGCTTGATGTATTATTAATGCAATGTCAGTTGTTACTATCTTTTATCAGTATCAGAGTTCTCAGTGGTGAATACAGCAGGGGAAAGGGAAGAGGGCCTGGGAACCACTCAAATTGCAATTGTTTTGTTCTTGTAATTTTATACAATTTATTGACAAGAAAAAACAACCAATCAACAACACAGTTTGCTTACATTACATTTCAAACGAATAGGTAAACAGTAAATTTATTATGAAAGTATCAGTGCTGTATGATGAAAGTGTATGCTGTGTCCAAGGATGTGATTGTCCACTACATCTTCTTTTAGTATATCCCACACTTTTTTTCCTATCCACCTTGTCATATGCTTTTTCATAATCAATAAATAATAGGAGTGTTGGTAGATTTTTTTAACATCTTCTCTTAATTCCTCTATCCCTCTTAATCCCTTTTGTTAATTCCTTTATAGTTTTAGCATTTGTTTTTTGGTCCTTTCTTATGTATGTTCATCACTTATCTGGTTTGCCATTCTCTTGGGATTTTTAGTTCTGTCAATATTTCATTTATGACTTCAAATAATTTCTGTTGTGTTTCTTTTCCTGCATATTTCACTAGTTCTATATTTACATTGTGTACAGGGCTTCCCACTATTTACACCATTTTCCACAGAGTCCCCTGAAAAGAGTAAAAGAGGGGTTTTACTGTACATTAGGTTTAGAATTGCTAAATACATACATATTTAAAATATTTTAAATACTCAAAATACAGTAAATACAATAATTTTGCATTATAACTTTTTTTATTGCAACAATATATCATAATTGTCAATTAAAATAAATTACTAATTGAGAGTCATAAATTTCTGAAAAAATAACTAAAAACCTTCAAATATAAAACACTTTCACCTATACTTTCACCCAAACCCTTTCAAATATAAAATAATATCAAAAATATGTGTAACTCAAAGAAACTGAATTTCCTTTTAAAATAACTAATTTTTCCAACAAATCATCAGACAATAAATCCCTAGTTGGCGAATGCGTAAAACCCGCAAAGGATAACAGTTGTTGAACTGACTGTGATGAATATAAACCAGTGTTATAAGTATTAAATTCTTTTTTTATTGTCAGATAATTGCCCAGCATTTTTAATGATTAAGATGTATCATTTAAAAATGAAGAGAATTCAAGTTTAACAGCTGAAAGGAGTTTTTCTTTTTGTTTCAGTAAGGTCCGTTCACTAGCCGAGTAAAAAAAAAAAAAACTGTCTTCGTTATCTTCTTTATCTGTTTTTAAAGTATTTTAAGCATTTATTATTTTAAATACATCTATTTTATGTCTTTAAATACATCTCTAAAATATGTGCCCCAAAAAATAAAAAAAATCAATTTTCAAATAACAAAATGTATTTAAAATATGTATTTCAAATACAAGTATTTAAATACTGCCCAACCCTGACCTGTACATAAATACACTTATACACATATGTCTGCCTGTATATATAAACATACATACATTCATACAATATATACAAGAAAAAGAAGAAGAAAAGAAAAAAGAAGAAGGAAAAGAAGAAGAAAAAGGAGAAGAAGAAGGAGGAGGAGGAGAAGAAGAGGAAGAAGAAGAAGAAGGAGAAGAAGGAGGAGGAGAAGATGGAGGAGGAGAAGATGGAGGAGAAGAAGAAGAAGAGGAAGAAGAAGAAGGAGAAGAAGAAGGAGGAGAAGAAGAATGAGAAGAAGAGGAAGAAGAAGAAGAGGAAGAAGGAGAAGAAGAAGGAGGAGGAGGAGGAGGAGGAGGAGAAGAAGAAGAAGAAGAAGAAGAAGAAGAAGAAGAAGAAGAAGAAGAAGGAGGAGGAGTGAGAGGAGGAGGAGGAGGAGAAGAAGAATTTGTTTTTTAAACTTCACTCCACTGAACTGCACTGGAACACACTATATTTTGCTTGTGAATGGTAAATTCACACTCTAAAATACTGCCATATTTCTTGAAGGAATACAAGAGAGGTCTAAATTCCCCCAAATACTTTCTGAGTCTGCCAATGACATTTTTCTGCACAAAAGATTACTTCAAGGCCACCAACTTTCTTCAATGCTATTAATTCATTAGAACTGAAAATAAACATTCATTTTATGTTAACAAATAAAATACTAATTAATAAGGGGCGTAAACTCCATGAGATAACAAAGACACAGTAAAGTGGCTTATACTAGCAAGGAGTGACTGTCTTCCTACTGAGAATGGTTGGGAAACTGAAATAAAATCTTGTAGGAAATGAGAGACATTCAACCAGAAAAATTACAACACAATATTAAGTTCTTAAAAACAAATAACTTCATAAAAATTTGTTTGTATTATTCTGACTGTTCTATACACATTTTATACATAATAATTTCTGTCCTATTTTTCCTTTCTTTCAACAGTCATTCACTTTCAATGAAAGATCACCACACTACACTAAAAATTTTATTATTAAAAGTATAACAATCTTTATATACAATGCTCCAGGTGAAGTTTTCAACCCACCATCAGGTATCTGAAATTTTTAAAATCAATTTTATTGCTTGTACAATTGTTTAACATTTATTAAAATTTATAATTTATAAAATTGACGAACATTGAAATCTTAAAGCTAACATATAATTTCCAAACAATGCAGATATAAACATGAATGTTTACCCACATTATTTTTGGACAGAAAGACATCTTGGTTAATACTTACTTATAATATTTGTCACAAAGTGTCACCTTCTAATGACTCAAGGTCAGATCTTTTATCACCAAGTATTTCCTTCAGCTCTCAGACCTAAAATGCAAGATGACTGCCTGAGTGTCAATGGCAGTAAGCTAGGAGGGACATGGTCTGTAATGGAGGGGGAATGTGGTTATGATTGGCATTTTTCTTGTGTCTTATTGGAGTGCATTTTAATGTGAATATAGCATTGTCATAAACATTAGTCATTTTTGTCTTGTTGATCATTGTATCATGGTATTTCTCAACTTTATATTTATGCTTTCAGATATTAGTCTTGGTTTAATCCTATGTTCAATATCTATGATTTTATCATTGTCAAAATCCATCTTATAATAGAAGGCTAAATGGTGTTGTGTTATTGAATTTTGTTTTCCAGGTATTTCGCAAATATTATTTTATGTTTTTGTATTCTAGTTTTTATTTTCCATTTGGCTTGGCCTACGAATTTAATTCACAGTGTGTACATTCGATTTCATTCACCACATTTAGGTCCTATATATTCATGGTTGTTGGTATTATCTTGAACAATATTTCTCTTAATTTTCATTTTATTTACATGTTTCAAATTTGTGTTTTCATTTATCTATTTTTTTCTATTTCTAAATAATTTTGGATAGTATGGTAACATAATTTTGTTTGAGTTTTATCATCATTACTTTCAACATATCAAACCTCAACATCAGAAATGCAACAAATTTTACCTATGCAAATTCAACAATCTTTGTTAAATCTTCCATACCAAGAACCAGCTACAGCAACACAACAAAATTCAGTAAGTACATCGCAATCCAACATATTCTCTACAAACATGGACCATTATAATAACTCTTCAACAAAAAATATAAATTCCTTTTTGAATTTTAATTCTCATTTCACTATTGGAAATTGTAATTCTGGACAAGATACAAGAAAACATGGAGTTACAAAACTTCTTCTCTGTCTTGTGTTAATTGTAATGGACCACATACTGCAAATTACAAAGGATGCCCAGTTTATACAAATTTATTAAAGAGTAAAAAAGCAAGTAAAAATACTTTCAATAATAATAGTGTGTCACATTCATAAAATAACCCAGCTCCTATTTTAAATAATAAAAACTTGCCTTCGCTACCAAATGCTCATAGCTATTATAACTATAATTCGTTTTTTCTTTCTTGGTGCGAGGGGGTATGTCATCAAAATGGAATATCTCACGGTATTTCGCGTCGTTCTCGGTTGTCCCGCTAGGAGTCGAATGATTGCCAGCACTACTCGATACAGTCGTGGTCATGCGACTCCTAGCGGCACAACCGAAAACGACGCGAAATACCGTGACATATTATTTTTTGATTACACACTCCCATGCGCCAAGGATGAAAAACTGAAGTATATAAAATTACTGTTCTTCCTTCAAATACTAATGCAAATAATTGATCTTTCACTAATCCTCTTTATAAGTGTCCTTCCTATGCAAATATAACAATAAAAAAAAATCACATAATACAATAGTTCAGGAAATAATTTCTTCACTTATTACACTTATTTAATCGCTTATCAATTTGTTATTACCTCAATTTATTAATGGCAATTAATTTACATTCTTTAAGGTGCGATTCCACCCAAAAAAGGAGAAAAATCCAACTTTGTTTTTTTATTCTTAAAATAATCTGTAGATTTTTCTGAATATTTTGATATTCATTGAAATATTACAGTTTTTTGTGTATTTAATTGTGTTTTGAATGTGCATTTGTATAGATTGGCTGATGTTTCAGAAGTTCCATGGTTCCATATAAACTGAAATAGTTCTGAAACTATTTACTCTCAAAGGCTTTTGTCAGGGTTGAGCAAAATACTTTAAATTTAGTTTTTAAATGCTTCTCCAAAATATTTGTATATAAGTATTTAAATTTATACTCAAAATACAATAAGTTTTGAACTGCTAAATACATGCTACATATTTAAAATACTTCAAATACTCAAAATACAGTAAATGAAATAATTTTGCATTGTAATTGTTAATTACAGCAAATTACTAATTGACAGTCATAAATTTCTGGACAATAACTAAAAACTTACAAATATAAAACACTTTCACCTCTACTTTCACAAAAACACTTTCACTAACCAAATGATATCAAAAATATGTCTAACTCAAACAGAATTTCCTTTTTAAACGACTAGTTTTTCAAACAAATCATCAGACAATAAAACTCTAGTTGTCAAATGTACCAACAAAGAGTGTTGAACTGACCCTTATGAACATAAACTGTTGGTATAAGTAATAAACGCTTTTTTTATTGTTGGATAATTGTCCAGCATTTTTAAAGATTTAGATTTATCATTTAAAAATGAAGAGAATTCAAGTTCAAAAGCTGAAAGGAATCAATGAGGTCAACTCACTAGCAGAATCAAACAAAAAGAAACTATCCCTATTATCTTCTTCATCTGTTTTAAAAGTATTTTAACTATTTCTTTTTTTAAATACATCTTATTTTATGTATTTAAATACATCTCTCAAATATGTGTCCAAAAAACTAAAAAATACAGTTTTTCAAATACAAAACGTATTTAAAATACATATTTCAAATACAACTGGGCGGTGGGCATCAACCAGATAAGCGCCATTTTTGAAAAAAATGAGATATGGATGCCATCAGTTGCATTGGACCATGTTCTAAGTGTGTGCAAAATGTTGATGCCAAATCTGTAAAAATAGCCTTATAATTAATGAAAATGTAAAAGCCATCAGTCACATCAGGGATTTTATGTTTTGCAACAACTGCCTATAAACCTAGATCTTCAAATATGCTGTTCTTAATTTCACATTATGCAGGTAAGCATCAGATATTCCACTCATGTTTGTGTAGTTTGGCGCTTCAATGAATGAAATAATGAAATTACAGTTTTTAGAGCTGTAAAATAATAAAACCTTTGAACATATTTATCTCAAAACTTGTATGATGTCGCATAGCCGGTTGATGCATAACACTGTCCAAGTATTGTAGTAATATTAAGTAATATTCAGTTTCATATTCAGTTAACTTGTTTATTTGTGCAATCTGGTGGGAGTTCTTCTGTGTTTTTAAAGTTAGTAAATGTTATTTTCTATCTTTTGGGTAAGCAGCGGGATAGCCTGGTGTGTGAAAGAAATGTCAAAGTGTGACTCAAAGGACAAAACTGAAAGAAGTTTTTAAAAAGCTTGTGAACAAAGGAAATTGATTCAATCGTGAGCACTGTTGAGGTTAACAATTTGTGTAATGCAGAAAATACGTTTAATAATGAAAATCTTTACTCAAGAATTGATTCAGGCAAGCCTACCCCCTCCCCCCCAGCAGAAATCTCAGCTGAGAAAATGACCAAAAAAGACAAAAAAAGAAGACAAAACAGCTTCTACATATCAAAAATAAAAAGCATAATTCACAATATTGAGCAGGTTGTTTTTAAGTAAAATAATACATCAACTGATGGGTACTTCCTAGTGATAACTTTAGGAGCGTTTTTCTCAAAACACAGATTTTCTTTATAAATGCCCCATTTTCTCATAAACATTCAACCCATTTTATTGATTCCTTTACAAATAACTACTAGACAATGTGAAACTATTGATCTACATTTGCCAAGTTAGAATTATTTGTTTGAATTTTATAAATAAATTTGTCAATTAATTTTTGGAAAAAATGGAGGTCTGAGAAAAAAAAATTATATTTCACTATTTTGACAAGCAATTCTTTTCAATGAATATCAGTACAACAATAATAGAACAGATAATACACAGTAAAAATTTCAAATTGGTATCTTCAATAGTTTTGAGATAATGGGTCATCAATAAGGAAAGGATTTTGAGGTGCAAATTATGGTTGTAAAAGGGGGGTAAAAATGTTCTGAAAATACACACAAAAAGGTGCAAGAAAAGTGATGCTGAAACAACTATTAAGGTTTAAACACATCATATGAACTCAGTTTCTAGAATAAATGTATCATTTTGCACCAAGTTTTTCTTCTTTTTAAAGTCTGTATGAGGTGATTCATAGTACTCCTTTATTCAGCACTGTAGTAGATAGAAAACTGTTTCACGATTGCCAGTACTGAGTGAACTTATTTTTCTTGCAGATTGCGGAATAGAACATATTTCGCAGGCACATCAAACTGTTCCTCCATTAGCACTTGCATGCATGGGAAACTCAGTGATCTTAGGGTACAGGCAAGTTCCCCTGACTCCAATCTCCTTTTACCTCCAAATCCCCAAATGCTGCCAGTGCTCTTTTAGTATTGATGGTGACATGATGGCAAAGGTAAACATTTTCCTCACGTCACAGACAAGTAGATTTCTGCATGTCCATTTAAATATCCTGATGTGCCTGTCTGGGTATCTGGGTAGCACTTTAAATGCAGCAGGAAAGGGTTAAACTCTTGTAACATCTCTTGAAATTTAAATTTTACTTAACAGCTGCAGATTGTCCATTCTTGCTGGAATATAAATTACTGGTGGGTAAGGTAAAAGATACTTCAATATTGGTTTAATATTGTTGAGTTCTGATTAAATGAGATTTTAAAAAGCTGTTCAAGAAGAGAAAAAAATATTTTTTCTCTCCAGTGGTTTAAAAAATGCAGAAAAGAGTGGAGAAAAAGGTACTGAAGCTCAAAAAAAGGGAAAAGGTGGTGAAACGTAGTAATCTCGTGAAAAGGTGTAAAAAGGTGCAGCAAATTGTGTTTATTTCACTTAATTTCATTCCCCCAACTACATAATATTAAACTATCTTCATGAAAACAGCCATATTTTTGAAAAGGTGTTGCACCTTAAAATTCTTTCCCTACTCATCAATATTAAGAATTTAACATGGGTAACATAGGAGAGGGATCTCACCTTAAGTATTTTAAATTGGAACTCTAATGGTATTAAAAAAATAGAAAAATACTGTATCACATTTTCTTCCTTCTAATCTAATAGTCATTGCATGCATAACAGGAACACATTTATTCTCTGGGAATCAATTTTATATTTTAGGTTATAAGATTTATAGAAATGATCGATTGCTAAATCATGCTTCCGGAGGTGAAGCAATCTTAATTAAATATAATATCTATCATCAACAAACTTCATATCTGATTTCTGATAATCTTGAATGTGTCACAACATCAGTTACAATGAATAACTCTCCAGTTAATATTTTTTCTTTATAAAAGCTGCCCAACAAAATATTTCCTTCAAAAATTTATGACAAACTTTTTAACAACAATGAAACTACTTAAGCAATAGGCTATTTCATTAGTAAGAATATTATCAAAATAGGCCTCTCCTCAAGGAATTTGATTACAACAATACATCACACAATACAATTTAGAAATAATTACATGCTCCAAATAACCCAACCTTTTAATCTTATAATGATAACATTGTCACATGTATTCTAAATATTGTATTATTATTATTATTATTATTATTATTATTATTATTATTATTATTTTTTTTTTTTTTTTTGGATAAGGTGGGCTATCCCTGGTGTGTGGGACCCTCCCCCACTAAAAAACCCCTCTCCTCTTGGGCCCATGCCTCTCTCCACGGAAACCGTCGCGAGACATTACTTCGTGGCAGAGAGACAGGCGGTTACATGGGCTACAACCGCACTTAACTACGGAGCCTTTCTTCCTTCCGTTTCATAACGAAAGTGAGGAACTCTTGAATTAAGCTCCACTGTTCACTTGATTGGAGCATGACTTCCACCAAGTTCGATGGGGAGACATCCGCACCCAAGGCTTCGTTTAGGTGTCTTCTCTGTGTATCCCATGCCATGCAATTAAATATAGTGTGCATGGCATCGTCGTCTTCATAACTGCAAAATTCACATTTGCGATCAGTCGCTCTTTTAAATCTGTGCAGATAGGATTTAAAGCTGCCGTGTCCTGAGAGCACTTGGGAAAGGTAATAGTTAACTTCCCCGTGTCTTCTGCTGATCCACGGTTCGATGCGTGGTATCATCGTGTACGTCCACCTTCCTTTGGTGTCGTTGTCCCACCTCGCTTGCCAGTCTGCCAGGAGGGAAGCCCGTGCTTTCTTCTTTATGTCCTCTTTCGTCCTGCGCGGAGGTCCGTCACGAACGGGGTCTGGTAGCTTACGTTCTTTGTAGATCTCCGTCTGCTCTCTCGCCAGCAGGTCTACGGGAGGTACACTGGCCAGTACCCCCACTGCGCTGTCAGAGACCGTGCGGTAGGCAGACGCTTTTCTCAGCGCCAGCCTCCTTTGTACTTGCGTGTACTTCAATCTTACACACGCTTTGCCAAGTTTATCGGCCCACACTGGGGCCGCGTACAGCAGTTGGGAATGAACTGCACAAGCAATCCTTCTCCGTTTCGCCTCTTTTGGACCACCCACATTTGGCATCAATCTGGAGAGGTCGGAGCATGTCTTCGCTGCCTTGTCCGCAGTCTTGTTAATATGCGGACCAAAGCTCAGTCGCTGGTCGATCTCGACTCCCAAATAAGTTATGTGGCGTCTCCAGTTGATGTTCACGTCCCCCAATCGAATGTTTGGGGAACGGAATGCTCTCCGGTCAGTGATCAACACGGCTTCAGTTTTCTCCACAGCCATGTGTAGAATTCTCTTGTCAAGCCACCTTTTAACCCTAAAATGGGTTTCGTTCACTTTCATCTCCAGCAAGTCTGTGTCATTGCTATGACAGATGATGAGTGTATCATCTGCGTAGCCTATAAGCTGGGTGTCTGATGGAATGTCCATTTGTAAGAGACTATCATACATGACGTTCCATAAGAGTGGACCCAGTCTAGACCCTTGGGGTACGCCGCAAGTCATCTCGTCTTCGATTACGAAGGAGTCCGAGTAGACTATACTTCTCTCATGAAGGTAGTCTTCAATCATCCTAAGGAGGTATTCTGGGACCTTTTTGTCTACCAGAGCTACAATGATGTCCCTCCATCTGGCAGAGTTGAAAGCATTTCTGATGTCTATGGCTACTAGCGCACAGAATCCTTTCTTCTTCCCATCACCGCGCTTGGCTGTCTCTGCAATACTGGTCACCTTCAGGATGGCATCCGTTGTCGAAAGTCCCTTCCGGAAACCGTATTGCCTGGGAGATAAGTTTGCCCCTAGATGTTCCTCGAGTCTTGTTAGAATTAGACCCTCAAGTAGCTTGCCCATGGTATCCAAAAGGCAAAGCGGTCTGAACGAGGAAGTCTGATTCTCGGGTTTATTGCCCTTTCGGAGAAGAACGAGCTTCTGTCTCCTCCACCGCATGGGGAATGTTGCATTCTTAAGGCAGCAATTGAACGCCGATAACAGGCATTCCGGGTATTGCTCTGTCACGATCTTCAACATCTCGTTCGGGATCCCGTCGAAACCCGGCGCTTTCCCGCATTTCAGGGTCGCCGCTGCTTTCCGCAGTTCTTCTAGGGTGAACACGTCTTTTTCGTCAAAGGAAAAGCCGCTCGGTCTTTGTCTTTCCCAGCGATCCCTAGTAGGAAAGAGGTCGTCTATTACTTTCTTCACCCAGCGTGGGTCGTCTAATCCAGGCATCTTACAGCCCGCTCTTAATTTCTTCGTCACTATTTTGTAGGCCATGCCCCAAGGGTCGTTTTCGGCGTCATCTATAAGTTGTCTCCAACATCGGGATTTGCTTCTTTTAATCTCTCTCTTGAGCAGTTTTAGAGACTTCTTATACTGGTCTCTAAGGGAGAGATTTGTCCTGGCTCTCGTCGCTAATCTTCTCGCCTTGACGCAATTCTTGCGGAGCTCTGCAATTTCTGGTGTCCACCAGTACACCTGAAGCTTGCTCCTAGGGCCTTTGCGTCTGGGCATCAAGGCATTGCACGCGGCTACCACTATGTCTGTAGTTTCCCTGATTATTTCCTCAAGGGATTCCGCGTTTCTCTTCCAGCCAATACTCTTTATCAGCCTAGATTCCTCCAAGGATTCTTTGGCTTTGTCTGCATTTAACCTGTTTACGTTCCAGGCAGCACCGTCTTTGTTACCTCTAGCCACATCAGGGTTATACCCCTGATTTGTAGCGAGAGAGAACCCTATATACAGATGGTCGCTAAGCGATTCGTCCTCAAGTACCTCCCAATCCATGACGCTCCTACTCAGCTTTGTGGAGCCCACGGTTATATCCAGTATTGAGGAGGCATTCCCTCGTTGGAAGGTATACTTGTCGCCGTTATTTAAAATGACTAGGTCGCTTTTTGCGACAAACTCGCAAACAATTGCTCCTCTTTTATCTGACCTCGTTTCCCCCCATTCTGGGGATTTACTATTGAAGTCACCTCCAATAAGAGTTTCGCCTTTTGCTGACGTTAGGCTAGCTTCAAGCTCAGCAATGGCCCTCTCAAATTTCTCACTCGGGTCGCATGGGGGAAAGTAGCAGCTGTAAAACCGAACTCCATTTACTTCCACCCAGACGAACCCGAACTGCGTCCTCTTAAATGCTTGAACCCTGAGCTTTTTATTAAAAATAATTATTCCAGCTCTTCTCGAGGAATCTTGGTACAGCGTGACCTCGTCGGACGTGTCCTGTTGCTCGCTGACTAGTAGCAGGTCAGCTTTCCTCTCAGTTGCGACCTGGGTCAAGAGGTCTTGCGCCTGCTTGCTTTTCCTCAAGTTAATTTGTATGACCCTGAGCATTCTTGGTCTTATGGAGCTTTCTAGTTGCAGCGATGAATGAGGCACATCTGGTACCTCCTAAAAGATGGTCATCGCTCAGGTTTTTCTCCTTGCATATGATGCAGTGCATTTTGCCTCTGCATTGCTTTGCAATGTGTCCAGTCTTGCCACATTTATAGCATATATTTCTTCTGTCAGGGCCCGAACACATGGATATTAGGTGTCCATACTCAAGGCACCTGAAGCATCTCTTGGGCTGCTGCTGCTTCACCCTAATCGGGCAATAAACCCAGCCTATTTTAACTTTCTCCTCCGCCACCAGTTTACGGGCTAGATCTACTGGCAGAAGGATTGTCGCTATCTGCGCCCTGCCGTATCCCTTCCTCAAGCGGCAGGAGTCAGCGATCTGCTCACTCTGTATGCCTATTTTACGGGCGACAGCCTCCACTACTTCTTCGACGACTACAGTTTCGTCGATGTCACGAATTTCAACTAGGTCTTTCGGCGAAAGTAAGTTCACTTTGGCTGAGTACCTATGGCCCTTTCTACTGCTTCATTGAGAGAGGCTACGTTTCCATTCTTGCCCAGAACTATTAATAGTTCTTTCTTCTGAGTCCTGCGAATAGACAGGATCTCCGCGCCGTGCGTCTTGGGATCTACGTCCTTCTTCATCTTCTTAATTATATCGGCATAGGATTCCCCTTCCTTGGCCGATACTTTAATCGCCTGGTTCTGCGGGCGGCTTCTCTTCGGTTTAGCAGCCTCAGTTTCTTTCTTCCGGTTTTTCTTCCTGTGTTCCCTCGGAACCAGCCATTCCTCTGTAGCTTCACTTGTTGCGTCTGCTACAATATTTGCAACGTTCTCCTGCCCGCACTCTTCAACTGGGGGGCGAGGAGCCTTATCTTTCTTCTTCCTCTCCTGCCTACAGTCTTCAACTGATGGGCAAGGAGCTTTATGGTTCTCCTCCTGCCGAGCGAGACCTTTAGGCTTTTCAGCCACAGTATGGCTCGTCGGGCAGTTCCGGCTTTTCTCTTCATCGAGGAGCTGTTGCCAGAACTCCTCATGTTCCTCTGCCATAGCTAGACATTTGTTTTTCATAATGTCCACTTCTTCTATGGCTTTCGCAAGTGATTCTTTCACTGCGGTGGGGTTGTTCCTCAGCATGTTGTTCCCAACTACACTAAGGTTTCCGGCCAAAGTTTCCAGTACCTTCAACTGGGCCTTTTGCAGCTGTTCCATTGCCTTCCACCTGTCCCACAGCAGGTCCGAAACAGCTCCTGGTCTACATCTCTCGCCAGGATCCCTGGTCCTCCTTCCGGAAGAATCTCCATTTGTGGCATTATCTGACATGGATGCCAAATGGGCCACATCCGTGCCATTGCAGTCGCTGGATGACGACGTCCCGGAGCCTGCTCGCGCACTCCTGGCCGCCGGTACTGGGGCTCCGATCCCCTGCACCGTATGCGTTGATCCTAAAGGACCTTCCATGCGGTTTTTTTCTGGGTCTCCTTCCCATAGCGTTTTTGAGCTGCCGCCAGCTTAAAGGAAACGGGAGAAGAGAAGGGGGCAGTGGAAAAAAGAATTAGAATAGAAGGGTAAAGTAGAAACGACTCCCTAGCCCTCGCAAACCTAATAGCGTCGGGGTCAGAAACACAAGAGTTGGCCGATAGGAAGGTTGGCCTATAGGACAGAGAACAGAAGTGTGCCACAAGTAAGTGGAAGTAATGACACACCAAGTTAAAAGTGGGAATTACAGGATATTTAGGGGAGTGACAGCGGACAGCTGCTCCGATTAGTCGCCTTCTACGACAGGGGGAGGTCCCATGGTGCTGTTCTATTAAAACCCCCGACACCACACGGGGCGATTATTATTTTTATTCCATTACATCACGACTAAAGATCTTATGAGTCGGCTGAATTTAAAATCTACTCCAGGTTGCAACCAGCTACCTAAGGAGCAGATTCGGTGACTATCAGTGCCTCTACAATACTTTACGCAAAATGTGGGCTGTTCCAAATAAAGCAATTTCTTGCACTTCCCAGTCTTTTGAATTACCTGGGAGTTTAGACAAGTTCTTACACAAATTTTGCGGAACAAATCCCAGAGCTCCGATAACTATCGGGACGACCTGTGCTTTTACGCCCCACATTCGGCTGATCTCGATTTCCAAACTCTTGTATTTAAGACGTTTCTCTGCCTCCTTGGTAACGACGTTTTGATCGCAAGGTACAGCAACATCGATTAGTAAACACGATTTTTCGCCAAATCCCGGATAACTATATCCGGTTTGTTTGCCGCTATCGTGCGATCAGTTTGAATTTGTTGGTCGTACAGTATCGTACACAATCCAACAGACGTCACCGGTTTCGGTGAGTGTTCGTACCACTTGGGGCATGTGTTTGGAACTTCGAGGGCGGTACAGATCTGCCAGTGGAGGTAGCTACACACCCTGTCATGTCTTTTAAGGTATTCGGTCTTTGCTAGGATTGGACAAGCTGAGACAATATGATCAATGGTTTCTACTTGCTCCAGGCAAATGCGGCATTTATCATCTTGGGAAATTTTGAGAACCGCTTTATCATAATGTCGTGCTCTCAAGGCCTGATCTTGGGCAGCTATTACAAGTGCTTCCGATTCTGGCTTCATCCTTCCCCTTTTAAGCCACATAAATGATTGATCTTTATTGATCTGCACCTTGTCCATTCTTTTTAGGTATTGTCCGTGGAGTGGTTTGTCTCTCCACGATTTCTTTAACATTTTTTGTGTCTCACACTTCATGTTTAGCAGCATCAGAAGTTCAGTGTCTGTGTTATTCGACGTGTCTTGCCTAGTTTTCTTCGCAATGCTTCTTGCTACACTAACAATGCCTCTGTTTCCCATTCTTCGGTCAGATTTCATGACCTGCCTCATTAGAGGGTCATCTTGATGGCTGATTACATACTTCCCCAACCCGACTATTGCGTTGTGCCAGGAGGCCTCTATTTGTCTGAGGCCTCTTCCTCCTTCATTACGTGACACATAAAGTCTATGTATATCAGTTCGAGGGTGGGAAACATGATGCATTGTTAGCAGTTTTCTGGTGTTTCGATCCATGGTGCGAATTTCTTGCTCAGTCCAGTCCACTAGTCCAAAACTGTATTCGGCTATAGGTACCGCCAAACTACCTATTGCATGTATTTTATTCCTGGAATTCAGAGCGGACTGCAGGACCAGTCTCACTCTCCTATAATACTCCCTACGAATTCTCTCTTTCATTCTATCATTCGAGATGGTTTCACATTCTTCAGTGCCCAGATATTTGTAAGTTTTACCTGGCTCAAGATCTTGAATCACAGTGTGCGTATCAATTTCAATGTTCTCAGACGTTGTGAGTTTCCCTCTTTTTAAATTGATTTTTGCACATTTGTCAAGACCAAACTTCATGCAGATGTCATTGCTAAAGTCATTCACGACAGACAGCATTTGGGAGAGAATCGCTTCATTCTTAGCAAACACTTTCAGATCATCCATGTAAAACAAATGTGATACTGTTGTTATTATTATTATTATTATTATTATTATTATTCCTCTAAATCACGACTTAAGATGTTATGTGTCGGCTGAATATAAAATCTACTCCAGGTTGCAACCAGCTACCTAAGGAGCAGATCTAGGGACTGTCGGTGCCTCTACAATACTTTGCGCAAAATGTGGGCTGTTCCAAATAAAGCAATTTCTTGCACTTCCCAGTCTTTTGGATTACCGGGGAGTTTAGACAAGTTCTTACACAAATTTTGCGGAACAAATCCCAGAGCTCCAATAACTATCGGTACGACCTGTGCTTTTACGCCCCACATTCGGCTCTTCTTAATTTCCAACCTCTTGTATTTAAGACGTTTCTCTGCCTCCTTGGTTACGACATTTTGATCCCAAGGCACAGCAACATCCACAAGTAGACACGATTTTTTCTCAAAATCCCAGATAACAATATCCGGTTTGTTTGCTGCTATCGTGCGATCCGTTTGAATTTGTTGGTCGTACAATATTGTACACAATCCAACCGATGTCACCGGTTTTGGTGAGTGTTCGTACCACTTGAGGCATGTGTTTGGAACTTCCAGGGCGGTACAGATCTGCCAGTGGAGGTAACTACACACCCTGTCGTGTCTTTTTAAGTATTCGGTCTTTGCGAGAATTGGACAAGCTGAGACAATATGATCAATGGTTTCTACTTGCTCCTGGCAAATTCCGCATTTGTCATCTTGGGAAATTTTGAGAACCGCTTTATCATAATGTCGTGTTCTCAACACCTGATCTTGAGCAGCTACTAGAACTGCTTCCGATTCTGGCTTCATTCTTCCCCTTTTAAGCCACATAAATTATTAATCTTTATTGATCTGCACCTTGCCCATTTTTTTAGATAGTCCATGGAGGGGTTTGTCCCTCCACGACTTCTTTAACATTTTTTGTGTCTCACATTTCCAGTTTAGTAGTAACAGAAGTTCAGTGTCTGTGTTATTTGACGTGTCTTGCATAGTTTTCTTCGCAATGCTTTTTGCTACACTAACAATGCCTCTGTTTCCCATTCTTCGGTCAGATTTCATGACCTGCCTCATTAGAGGGTCATCTTGATGACTGACTACATACTTTCCCATTCCAACTATTGCATTGTGCCAGGAAGCTTCAATTTGTCAGAGGCCTTTTCCTCCTTCCTTACGTGACACATAAAGTCTATGTACATCAGCTCGAGAGTGGGCGACATGATGCATTGTTAGCAGTTTTCTGTTTTTTCGATCCATGATGCGGATTTCTTGCTCAGTCCAGTCCACTAGTCTGGATCTGTACTCGACTACAGGCACCGCCAGACTACCAATTGCAGATATTTTATTCCTGGAGTTCAGAGCAGACTGCAGGACAAGTCTCACTCTTCTGTAATAATCCTTGTGAATTCTCTCTTTCATTGTGTCGTTCGAGATTGTCTGACATTCTTCATTGCCCATATATTTGTATGTTTTACCTGGCTCAAGATCTTGAATCACAGTGTGCATATCAACTTCAATGTTCTCTGACGTTGTCAGTTTGCCTCTTTTTAAATTGATTTTTGCACATTTGTCAAGATTAGCAAGATGTCATTGCTAAAGTCATTCACGACAGACAGCATTTGGGAGAGAATCGCTTCATTTTTAGCAAACACTTTCAGATCATCCATAACAAATGTGATACTGGTAAAACAAATGTGATACTGGCCTTTCATCAGCTGACAACTGTCTAGATAGTGGGATCAAACTAATGCAAAACAGCAGAGGGGTTAGTGAATCTTCTTGAAAAATACCCCTGTTGATCTGAGTACTTCTGGTTTCTACTGCTTCCTTTCTGCTCTGTATTAGTAACATGGCACTCCACGACTTCATGCTAGCCTTGCAAAATTCAATAAGTCTAGGATGAAATCGATAGATCTCCAGGGTCTTCAAAATCCAATCGTGTGGTACTCTTTGGTAGTCAATCCAAGCAATGCTCAAATTACGTTTTTGTTTCTTTAGATCATTCAAGATGACTTTATTCAGTAGCAGGATTTCCTTACAGCCATAAGAATCTTTACGACATCCTTTTTGTTCAGCTGGCATTAGATGATTCTTCTCTAGATGTCTGTACATTTTGTCAGCTATGGCTGAAGTTATAACTTTGTACAGTTCTGTCAGACAAGTGATTGGCCTGTAGTTCTTCGCCAAAGAGCTGTCTCCCGCTTTAGGTAGCAAATACGTGATGCCGCGTGTGAGCCATTCCGGGAGTTCCTTTGGGTTTTCTAAAATTTTATTAACAGCCTTTGCTGTATGAGAATGTATTGCTGTTAGTTTCTTAATCCAATAAATCTGGATTTTATCAATCCCGGGGGATTTCCAGTTTCCCATGTTCTTAATTGCTTGGAAGAGGTCCTCTTCCGAGAATTCGTGAACATCTTCCACTGTTTCCACAAGTTCATTTGCAGCATCAACTTCAGATTGAAGCCAAGATGCATCTTTGTTGTAGGATCTGCTCTCTTCCCAGATTGCTGCCCAAAATGCCTCGACATCATCTTTTGAAGGAGTGACAGCATTGCCATTCGGTTTCTGAGTCAGATTGCGATAGAATTTCTTCGCGCCTGTTTCAAACAACCAATTCTGCACACGGAAATCTATTCTCCGTTTGTAACGTCTAATTCGAGCTAGAATTCGAAGCCCATGCTTGAATTTTCTCTTTTAGCTTCTCAACTACCATTAGCCTGTTTGTGTCATTTTCAATTCGCTATTTTTCTTCAAGAGTACATATCTTTCGTTGAACTTTAGTGGTGTGCGTTGATTTAGAAGATGCTTTAGCTAAGAGTGATATTTCGCGCCGGGTGTCGGCTATCCGTTTCATAATTCTCATCATCCATGGAGGTACAGAGCTGTTTACTCTGTTTTGCTGTCGGCCGTCGGTGTTCTTGGCTGGCCCCAAAATTATCTGAGATACTAAATATCCAGTTGCATATATGATGTGATTGATTTCAGTAATACCTAGATCTCTGCCTGGGGTCTCTACCACCTCATTTAAGACAGAATTCACTGTTTCTATCACTCTTTTAGCTTTGGCATTTTCGTATATTCTCCTCAATGGTTCGCGAAATTCAAACGGAAGTTGACTAACTCTTTCTATCTCGCGCCGAAGGAGATTTCGCATCATGTCCTTATCGTGTAATTCATTGCCAGATGAATTTTCACCACTGACGTGTGTTTCACTGGAAAGAGATGAACCTTCAACGGGATCATCATTTTCAAGTTCTACATGTTCGTCATGTGGATAGTTCGAGCGAAGTACATACTCCGCATTTCTCACAATGTCAGTAAGTTGTTCTGCTGTGAATTTTCCACTGCTGAGTATGTATCGTCGTTGACTGGCAAGCTTCTTTGAGTCTATGATAGGTCTCATATCTGGGTTCCGCTCTCTCCATACCTTGAAAACTTCTATTTCTGAGCCCCCATTTTTCGCTTTTGCATAGTAAAAGCACCACATCACCTCCTTTAATTCATCCCGGGTCCACCTCTGACGATGGCTTCGAGCTACTGCCGGCTCTGGGTCCCTGGGACTAACATCCGTGGGTTGGCCAGACGTCGACAAGGTGACATTAGCTCGGTTTCTGAGCAGGTATGGAACATTGGTAGAACAAGGCACGTTAAGATTCATTACATTTCTTGTTTATCCATTTTGCTCATTGGTTTTAATTGAAGATTCGCAGGACGCAAGTTCGAGTTCACAGATCACACTTAACTCTCGGGTTGTTTCCTGCCATCCGTTACTGCGACCCACAGTGGCCTCGGGGCATCCCCCCACTGGGCCCAGCAAGGGATCCCTCCGATCGCCAGTCGGCATTACTAAACCCTACGGGATTTTCAATGACCGCTGAAGGCAGCCTCCTTTGCTGGCTAAAGCAAGGTTCGGGCCTCCACTCTAATCAGTGGCCTGGTGTGCCAACCCAGTTTCTCTCCTGTACCCTCCATGGGCCGATAACAGGAAGTCCAAAGGTTCATGACCCTTCCCTCTCTACTTACTTCCCACTCTCCTCAAAATGGAGTACTTCTTCGTCTGACCCCTCACCTTCAACCTATTCAGCAAGGGAGGCCCTACCAGTAGCTAGGCTACCACTGACATAGCTCTCAGGCTCATGGGGGTACTCAAGCTCCACCACCAACTCCAAGGTCGTGTACTCCCAAGGTGGAGTTATTATTATTATTATTATTATTATTATTATTATTATTATTATTGCAAAATTTACCTTTATGCCAATTATTATTACCTAATAACCCAATTACTATTATTATGCTTATTACCTTTATGCCATTATAATACATTTTTGAAAAAAATGTATTGAATGTGTTTCAAACTATATTAATTCCACTGCAAATTTACCAAATCATTATTTTGACTTTAAAAATATCTATTCAATTTATATCATCAATTATTGGTAACTGATGATAATTATATTATAACTCACTATAACTTATTATAGCTCAATTGTAAGGTAACTGAAATAATTGCTAAGAGATTTCATAATAAAAAACCCCATTAGCACTATTTTTAGATATCAATAAAGCCTTTAATAGAGAATGGCATACAGGACTTTTATTTAAATTACAATCTTTAGGTACCCCAGTATATCTATTCCAAATAATTAAAAAGTTTCTTTTCAATGGACACTTTGTAGTAAAAATTAATTCAACTGTTTCATCTCAAAAATCAATTAAAGCAGTGTTCACCACTTTCACCTTTGCTATTTAATAATTATATACATGACCATCGTACGCTAACTTTTACTTCAGTTACACTTTATGCAGATGATACTTCAATGTTTTCATACCACAATAATATTAAAACAGCTTGTAATATTATACAAAATTCATTTAAAAAATTTACTAAATGGACCAATCAATGGAGAATTTCTATTAACTGTGACAAAACACAAGCAAAAATTTTCACTTTTTACTCTTACTCTCTTTAGAAAGAGACTTTATCTTTCACTCTTACTCTCTGTAGAAACACTCAATTTCCTCCTCTAATCATAAATAATACCTCAACTCCATGGTTTCAACAAAATGTTCCAATGAAATATTTAGGGATATTTTTAGACCAAAAATTAATCCGGAAAACTCATATAATTCATATGATAAATAAAACTTACCATTAAAATTTCAAAATTATTTCCTCTAATAAACAATAAATCTAAACTAAAAATAAAATGAGATCTTTCAATTTACAAATCTATAATCCATCCTTCTCTTACTTACGCTTGCCCAATTTGGTGTATTGCCTCTTCCCCAAATTTGAACAAAATTCAAACAATACAGAACAAATTCTTAAGAAAAATATTAAAAGCCGAATGGTTTATTTCAAACTCTCAAATCTACAAAGATCTGCAATTAGAACCAATAAAATGTTATACCAAAATTCAATCTCAACATTGTTTTTCAGTAAAATGACAAAATCACCTTCTTAAAAAATTTCAATGTACATTTAAATTATAATAATAATAATAATAATAATAATAATAACCAAATTCATTCTAGCTTTCTGAAGGATATTTTTCATCCTCCTTAAAATTTTAATTTTATCTTTAAAATTTCCATTATTATTAAATTAATGAATATTTATTATGTACCTGAACTACATTTATCAAATTGAAATCAAGGTAAAAAAATACCTTTATGTAAACTTGCCTTAATGTTATTGCATAAAAAAAATTATGTTCAACACCCCAAAAAATTCTTAAATTCTTAATTCTTTCTCCAGAATAATCAACCTCAGAAAAAGTTGCAGAAAGTATTAAACTTGCAATAAATCAACTCGTTTAATTTGTGCATACCACAAGTGAAATTTTTTTTTGCAGAGAGTAATGCCAAATTTAATTGTTCAAAGACTGCCTTTTTATAAAATAAAAATTTTTAAAAAAAGTGAAATTTTTATGACAAATTTAGTTTCATGTGTCTGTAGAAGCAAAATATTGTTTTTTTGGAATGGGTTGTGGACTATCGCGAGGTTGTCCACAGCCGGTGCATGTGATGAAATGGAAGTTTAAGGAAGAGTGAGGGTAATGGGAGTTAGGTGATGGGAGCATGCCTATTAACTAAGCTGAGAATACCGACCTTATCATCTGATTTAATAAATTACTGTTTTGTTTGCTCGAAATAGGTTTAAAACTAGTAGTGCTACAGAATAGCACAGTCTTTCCTGTATTAGTTTTCTATTTCCTTCGGTCTTGGTTAGCTATTCGGAATTGCCACATACTCTTGCCAGCTACGATCTATCATCGCACAAACTACATTTTTTTTTTGACATTTTCTTAATTTTTCGGTTTCCTGATGATAGAATGGAAATATTCATTTTAGAATATTAAAAAACACAATAACCTAGTCCTAAATGGCAATTTTCTTTAAAAAATTTTGTTCCGTTTTATAGAAAATTGCGTTTTAGCGCTACTAAAAATGCAAAATTTGAAGCTCTTTTTCACAGAAAATTTTTGAGTTTTCAAAATATTTCATTTGAAGTCATTTGAAGCACATACACTCACAAATATAATAATGTTTACGAATTGCTGGTAATGTGCATATTAAAAATGTGAGAGATCTTTCAAAAAAAATACATTTGTGAAATTTTTGAAAAAACAAAACAAAAACTCAAAATAAATCTTACGTCATTTCAAAGAGTGCATTTTGCACTATCCGATCGAAAAGTTTGAAGACTTTTTTCGAGCCCTTTATGAGAAAATGGCGTTTGAGCGTTTCTGAAAATGCGGAATTTTGAGCTAGTTTTCACGGAAAACGGTTCTTTTTTCGAGAAACTTTATTTGACATTATTTAAAGCTCATGTACTCGTTAATATGTCAACAAATCAAGGCTAATGTAAATATTAACGACGTGAGAGACAAGTAAAAAAAATACATTTTTGCAATTTTTGAAAAACCAAAAGAATAGAGCAATATGGTGTTTTTGTCATCTCATAAAATACATTAGGGACTATACCTACCAAGAGTTTACAGAAAAAAATTGGAGCCGTTTTTGAGAAAATCTAATTTTTGTAATTTTAAAAAAAATGCACATGTTGCACGCAATATTGCGCGAAAACTACTAAAATTTTCAAAACAATGTATATGACCTAAACAAAGAAGTCACTTTGGAGAACACATTTTATTTGAAGGAAAAACCTCTATCTTCAATTTTGTAGTTGGAGAAAGATGCCGAAAAAATTTCAAACTTTCACAATTTTCGAAAATTCAGAGTTCTCTGTGAAAATCGGATCTATGCCATCTTAAGGTCCGCAACAGACTACACCGAGGAATGCGTTGCAAGAAATGTGCGACGAGAAATGTGGAAAGAAGCCGACGAGGCTGCATCCACACACTAGAAATAGGTTATTCGATGTGTCGAAATGCCTTTATGTGCCACATGCCGAGAGTGGTGGCAGCAGTTAGCTATGAGATCAGCTGAGAGTTACATTTCTTGTTTTATTAAATGCTCTTGTGTAATTGTAACCTTTGAAATCCTTTTTTTGTTACCATAGTCGTAAACCATTTGTTTAACGAGTTCGAATTGCCTAAAGAGAAATACACTACTGCATTGCATACAAATCATTATTTAATTAAAAAACAACAACAACAGGAAGTTATGTGACGTATAAGGGAGAAGTACATCAGCAAATTTTCTTGAGCTACGTAATCTCTACCCTGCTCGTGTTTACTGTATTTGTTGGTTGAATTATGAATAAATGGTGAATGATCAAATAATTCATAATAAAATTCACCATTAATAAATTCTTTCATAAATACCTAATAAATACAAATTTAAAACAGTAATGAATTAATTTAATTCTTTCAAAATACCCCTTCAAGTTTCTTGCTTCAAATTTTTATTTATATATTGCTCATTACGAATAAGAATATCTTACAAATAATTTACAAATAAGAATATCTTCCATACAAGTTTTTTCTTATTCATTTCAGGTTTAAGAGAAAATTCAAGAAAACAATTAAAAAACCGGTAGTTCATCGCATCTTTTACTGCTAAATATTATAACCTCACTCAGTTCTCTGTTTGGTGTTTTCCTGCGGCAGCTAATGCCTAAATGTCATGTAACAAGTGAAACAGTATTTCTGTATCCGAGAAAACTCGCTCGCCGACCGACTCGAGCGAGGAACTCTTTCGCCTCCGTAGAGGCGAACGAGAAAACTCAAGTGTGTGGGGGTCCATAAGAGTCCCTTGTTTCGATTTTCCACATTTCTCGTCGTACATTTCTCGAAACACATTCCTCGGTATAGTCTGTCGCGGGCCTAATAAGTGTATTTTACTCTATTAATACAAAAAAATTAAAGAAAAAAATTTGGAGCCGTGTTTGAGAAAATTTTGAAAATGTCTGGGGAGCTCCATGTAAAGTACCCCAAATTTTGAAGAATCTTTTTGAAAATCTCAAAGCTTTGACTCAAACCAGATCGACAGGGGAATATGCGGTTTGGAAGAAATTGTACCTATGGTTTATGCGCTAGCAGTGTTCACAGACGGACGGACAGACGGACGTTTTCCTTTCAATTGTTTTTTCGGTATCACAAGGACCCACACAGGACCCACAAAAGAGGGTTAGGGGATTTTTTCTTCTTAATTTAGCAACTGGTTTTATCCACTTTTTCGTTATCACCGCCTGGTAATGAATTTTTTCCGCCGAAAATTGGCCATTTTTTTCGCGCAGCATTACATAACTTTCCCTATACTACGTATATCAGTGTATACGTACGTATACGGGAAAGTAAAAATCTCTTATTTTCATGGGCGCACAATTGTATTTTCCGTTATCAACATAGAACTTGTCTTAGACGTGAATTAAAATCCCGATTCATGCAAATCGGTTGTACTCCACATGCTAAAGTTTCTCTCATTCAAGAAATATTTTGAAGAGGTAAAATAGATGTGATAGTTTGTGCATACATGCCACCCCCTCATAATTTGCAATCCACTGGCCGCAAATGGTCTGAGATAAATTGACTAAAGTTAAAGAGGGTGTCAAAATTTTTGGGACTCCCAATGCAGTAAAGTCTCAAACAGAGGCCCATTTGAATCAACCAAAAATTAAATTAATTGAGTTTCAAAATATAATTTCTTTAAAATTCAGTCATCTTTCCTGTAATTTTATATACATATTTTGCACATGTACATTCCTGCCTGAGATACACAATAAGGGTCTGAGGAAAACACCTCGAAAAGTAGCCTGTTCTCCCTGTAAAATGAAAAAACACAAAAATGTACTTATATGTTATTTTACAATTCAATACTAGATGACGTTTTATTATTTAACAGGTTTACCACATGTGAAATACATTTTGTTGTCCTCAAAAGAATAACATTTTTTAAACTAAATTAATTTTTGTTTTATTATTTGAAAATTTATTTGAAAATTGGCCAGTAACTATAATGTAAAAAAAAAACAAACAAACAACAGTTCAAATGCCTAATAAAATCTTTTCTGCTGCGTAATTCTGTCAATACAATCAGAGACAATACTAGGTATTAAAATCACTTTCACATGAACTCCACAAACACCTTTGCTCTCTTCCAAACTCACATTTTAGTTTTTATAATTTTTGATGTTAAATTACTATATATATTATTACTCATTGTTTAAAAATTTCAATTCAATTTAATTCTTCTTCTTCTTTACTTCTTCTTCTTCTTCTCCTTCCTCTTCTTCTTTACTTCTTCTTCTCCTTCTTCTTCTCCTCCTCCTCCTCCTCCTCCTCTCGTGGTTTGAGATTTCTATCCTCCATAGCTTCCTGGATGCATTTTTCCCATTCTAAAACTGGTCTTCCTCTTCTTCTCCTCTCAGGTGATTGCACCTTTAAAATCTTGTGTGGCCATCTGTTTTCTAATTCTCTGAACATCTTACAACATTCTCTGCCCTACTTTCATAGTGCTCTATTTTTCAAGGTCTTCGTAATAGAACAAATTATATTCATCCTTCTCCATACCTCTTCATTTCACACTCTGTCCCTGTGGGTAAGTTGTAGGCATCATTGCATGTAGTCCATTTTTGCTGTTCTAATCTTATCCCTTATTTTTTGTGTTCATGGTTGCGTTTCCGCACTGTATAGTACTGTATTTTTTTTACTGCACATGGAATATCCTTCTTTTGACATCTTGACATATTGTTATTCCGTAATATGCCGTGTAAAGCTTTGGTAGCTTTTTTCCCCATAATTATTCTTGAGTTTATACCTATGGCATATGTACCTGAGTTGGTCCAAGATATTTGAAGGTGTTACCGCTTTTAATTTTGTTACCTTCATATCTACATCCATTATTTCTTGTCCCATGCACATACATTCGGTTTTATTAAAGTTTGTTTCCAATCCCCATTTATTATATTCTTCTATTAGCATTTCTTAGCATGTATACCATTCCTCTTTATCTTGGGCAAAGACTACCTGGTCATCAGCACCTAGAAGGGAGTGAAAGGTGTCATCTCCAATTTTTTTCCCCACATGTAACGAGTCAACATGGCATAAAAGTTGTGTATTCGGAGGATATTCTTGTGTGGACTTAGCTGCCTTGGACTGATGTGTTGTACCCCAAGGCAACAGCAAGCATGAGTGGAGAAATAAACCAAGACAACAGCATGAGTGGAGAAAAAAACAAGCAGATAAAAGTTGGATGTCCCGAAGTTCAGGTGAGAGGCGGATGTATTGAAAAAGAGATGATAAATGGAAGTTATGATGAAAGAAAACGGTTTATAGTTTGGTGATTTGGACAGACAGGTGGAGAATGTCATTTCAAATATGAAAGAATGAATATTGAAATTGGAAATACGGACTGGACATGTTGGAGAGTTGGAAGCTTCAGACTATAGAAGTGAGATAATGTATGAATGTGAACAGGATTTTGGTATCCAGAAGTACGAATGAACTCTGATAGAGAATTGTTAAATTCTATGAAGTTTCTTTTTTCTTTTTTTTTCCCCCATTTCTTTATGTTCGTTTTATTGTTTTGGGTTGTTGTTAATAAATATTCTTGTTTTATTTTGGAAACTTGGAATTGTTTAGTAGATATAATTGAATGGTAAGTTGCTACCATTCAAATCTGCAGTGTATGCTGTTGAATCATCGGCCCTCATAAATAAATGTATGTTTCTATTTTTTTTTAATGAACCTGATTCACTGAAAGGAAAAAAATTAGAATCTTCACTCATGCCTGAGTATTTTCTTTACTGGTTATGGAGGGCTTGTTCTAGATAGATATTGAACAAAATAGGAGATAATCCACATCCTTGTTTTAGACCCTTGTTTATCAGAAAGCTTCCAGTTAACTTATCTCCAATTTTAATTTGCGCTTTGGTGTTTTTGTAAAGTTTTTTAACCAAGTTGATCCATATTTCTTTTATATCAACCCTTCTCATAGCTTCCCATATCTTTTTTCTGGGGACATTATCATATGTTTCTAGAGGTCTAGAAAGGATACATAAATATTAATGTTTCTGCTTTTATATTTCTCTGTAACTTGTCTGATACAGTGGATGTTCTTTAGGCATGATCGACCTCGTCTAAAATCACTCTGCTCTTCACTCAATACAGATACATCTTCTTCAATTTTTTTACTCAAAATACTAGAAAACAATCTTGCTGTTGATGGTATGACACTTATCCCCCTGTAATTCGCACATGATTATTTGTTTCTCTTCTTAAATATTAAAGATATGTAGGATGTGTTCCATTCTACAGGTGGCTGCTCTCCTACTTCTATCTTATTGAACATCTTCTTTAGGTATCTCACAACCACATCTCCAGCAGATTTCAGAAGCTTCATTCTTATATGGTCCTGGGCTGGGACTTTATAATTCAATTTTGGAATCTCAAATTCACATCAATGTTCATTGAATGAATCCAGAATGATAATTACATCCAAAGTGAAAATTTCATTGTAGGCCTTACAATATGTTCAATACACTGTAAATTCTGAAGATGAATTGCAACTAAAATTTTCAAAGGTATTAAGCACCAAAATATTGCTGTCATTTTATTGAAAATGAATGCTTCCATTAAATATTTTCAAATTCTTTCTGATTTCTTTTTTTAAATTATGTTATTAAAATATTTATAATATTACATGATCTATAAAGTGCAAGGGAGAGTGAATCTGCTTGCTTTGAGTTTTGACAAAGAAAATAAAGAATGAAATAAGGTTTATAATTCTTAAATTACTTTGGCTACTTTGTGTAGCCAATTGAATTTATAAATCAACTGTTATTAAACAGAAATTTATGAAATACGAAAGAGGTTCAACAACTCAAGTCTCAATATTTCAGTCATTTAGAGCAAATTTCATGAATTTTACAATTCACATGAAATTTTAAAATACAAATAAATGGGTGATTTCATAAATGCTCAGAACTCAAAAATATGCAAAAATTTCATAAAAAAATTGTATTATCGGGTTTCGATTTTCTTATTTTAGCCTTTCCTTTCTTTCATCTTATGGAAATAGTTATTTTCTACTTTCTATCATTTTCATACCTGAAAAATTACTATTTTTTCCTTTAAGACAAGATTAATTTCAACAAATTTGTTTATTTTTGCTGGCCATTTTAAGAACTTATCATCCCTTTCATGAACTTTAATTTTTTGACAATTTGTTCGATATTAGTTTTTACTTTCTCTTGTACATGGTATAGAGTAAGTAATGAAATGCTGATAAGAAATTAATGTCAAGAATTTGATGAGAATACATTTTGAGAGACCCTGATGCCAAAAATGATTTTTTCAAATTTTGTCTGTGCACAATACTCGCCCAAACAATATTCAGGATTTTCAAAAATTGATATTTCTCAATTTGTGTGGTTGCAATCATGGCTCAAGGGTACTTTTTCATGAAGCCACTGGGACATTTTCGAAATTTTATCAAAAAAGGCTCCAGATTTATTCTTTAAATTTCTCTCCAAGCAAGGTTCGATTTGGGTAAAACCTCTGAATTCTCCAAACTCAGAGGCGTATCTAGGTATTCAGGCACCCATGGCAAGCATAGAATTTGTGTCCCTGTCAGGATACTTCAAATTGTGGTTGTTATTGTGTGTTTTAGTGGGTATACACTAATGTGATTATTCACATTAGTGTATACACTAATGTGTATACACTAATTAGTATACACTAATGTGATTATTCACATTCTGATTTTAAAAAGTTTCATAATCAATTTATCTCAAAAAATTTTGACTAACTTCAATTTCCTTTTTTTAATGTTAGGAATTGAGATAATAAAGAAAAACTAACAATTAATGTTTATTAATATTAATTTACATTCATTGTAAAAATGTCATGACAGAAATGTTATAATTTTAAAAATATATTATCTACTTAATGAACATTTAGAAAAATTAATTTGTATAAATTTCTAAATAAACTAAAATGACAACAATAAGAATACTTAATAACTTATACATATACTAAGCCTAATCATAATGCTCATAAATTAAAAATCATTACAATTTTTGTGTAAGCTTTTCTTGATTTCACTGATGCAAATTCGTCAATAACAGAAAGAAATTTCAACTGAGTAAATTTTCTCAGTTCTCTTTCAACACTGAATGCAGCAAGATCACACAATCATTTTTGCCCCTTTGAAGTCCTCTTAACTGAATGAAGTTTGTCCTCTTAAATCTCCATATAGTATTTGAGTAACTGGGAATGTGCGGATGTGCGGTTCCGTCACTCACAGTGAGCCCACGTCTTGTGCACCAATCGTCACATGTGAGGCATCAGTCTACGCGTCTAGGTCTCCTGGTGGGGAGCAGATAATTTGTTTTTGGAACCAGTCAGGAAATCCTAAGAAATTTCTAAAAACGTGTTTTAGCACTGCCCCCTTAGTGAGTATGCTGGGCATTAAACCAATGCGTTGAATGGTACAAGTGAATTGCCTGGGAACTTATTGAATTTGAAGGACTTAAATAAATGGTTTTCTCCGTATTTACTTGATTTATTTATTTATTTACATCAAAATCAGATTAAAACTGTGTGTGACGAGCTATGGGGAGAAGTGAAATTTGTGCACGTTTTCATAATTCTGTGATCTCTATCCTAAACCATATTCTAGTCGAATTTTGAATACAGAAAAAAGAGCGTTTTTTTTTCAAGTTTTGTTGACAAAAATATTCGCTCCTATATAATAAAATATATTTTCAAAGGTAAATTAGCTGTAAATTTGTGCCCTTAACCCTCATCATGTTCTTCATGAAAGAATAATACTTTTTACCGCGACAATAGGGAAAACAATAATTTCTATAACTATATTTCCCACAGAAATTCAGAAGATGTGCACAAATAATGAAGTTACATTTATGTCCAGAAGCAAAACAAGGGACCATCTCAGCATTTGCTCAAAGGATCAGGGAAACTGGACGAAAAGCCTAATCGAGATGGGGGCCATCAACCCAGAAGCTGTGGTGCAGTACTTGTTACAGGTTCTTTAGAATTATTAAGTCCCAATGATAAATAATTACATTAACTATCATTGTTAAAATTAATATTACTTTCCTTTTGATGTTCGGTATAGTCTCGAATTGTATAGAAACAGTTATGCAGCAGAAAAGATTTACTTGGGACTTAAACTTTTCTATCGAATTTAATCGTTTAATGTCATCTGGCAAAGTGTTGTAGAGTAATGAACATGAATTGAATGTAAATTTTTTGTAGTGAGCTGTAGATACTGCCGGATGAATATGATTACTACGTCTTGTGTTATACTTATAGACATCATCGTTTGCTGAAAATATATTCCCGCCCTTAAGTAAGTCATTTTTGGCAAAAACAAACAAACAAACAAACAACCCTGACTGAAAAACCAAACTGAATAATGGTAAATAAAGACATTTACGTTCTTATGTTCGACTTCTCACACTTACTCTCTTAAACATGCAAACACCGATTTTGAAATGAATGTGACTAAAAACGTATTCTTATTATAACGTAACTAACACATTGTTCACATAAAAATACAAAACTGGCGTTTATATAGATGTTTATATAGATTCGTCTACAAAACGATAAACAGAACAATTACAGAAATAGAAATGACTTTGTGAAGTTTTAATCTCTTCAAAAATTAGAGGGAGAAAAAAATGGAAGTGTAAAGCAAATCCGGAGAAGATTAAAATGTAGTCACAAGATTTTGCAACAGAATTTTCGGAATTAATTGAGAATGATCTTATTAGAGAATAACGCTGCAGATCAGTTTGCAGATGATTTTTTTGTGCCCATTAACAAAAAACGTAAAAATATATAGGTGCACTAAATTTTAACTATTCAGCATCATTTAACCTACAAGCATTTTTTGGGGCGTTTATAATTTTGAAATTGCAATATTACCAGTTTATATCCCATATGGTGGCTACGTACAAAGCCACTGGGTGTTAGGAATTTTTGAACAGGAGTAAAACATTATTAGTTACTACGACCCATTGGTATGGCCAATGTTAGAGACTGGAAGAACTTACGTGAACAAAGCTATGCATGACATAAATTTTCAATACATGAAAATACTTCAAAATCAGAATACAGCGGCGACGCCGCCACATTCAACGAGTAGGATAGTATTAATTTTAACTTACCGAAAAATCTCTCACAGCCTAATAGAAAGCAATTGTTAAGATAATAGAATAGCGCAGTGGCGTAGGCTCAATGCATGCGAGTGATGTGTTACATCCCCTAGTTTTCCATCACTTAAAAATATTTTCAGTAAAGTATTTTATTTTCTTCTGTTAAGTATCTCCCTTTGTTTCTCTATTCCCTCCCGCCATGTACGTGCGCGGTCCAATAGGCGTTAGACCCCTCGCTGGATGTGACGGGCCGAGAAACATCCCTTGAACGACCTCACTTCGTTGGCGAGGTTATTGAACTCACGGTCATGCATTGTGTTTAAGCTGCGTGGTTTCGACTGTCGGAGATGTGACATAGCTTCTCACATCAAAGGCTTCTCATTGGCGTTCGTGTATCCCCTCCCAATAACCTTCCATACCCCCTCCTCTCTCTCGTAATTCAGCAGCACGCCTGGGAATCCCAGAAGTCACGTGCCACTATTGTGACCCGGGAGCGGGGAGCGGGGGGCAGACGGCACGATTGTTTTTCTTCACAAGTCAAGCAAGTCTGCCAACTATGCTTAAGCACATTTCAACCTGATTCAGTACAACTGGGTAACTCGGTGTGTGTTAGCTGGCCTGACAAAACAATATCACTCCCATCATGTAACGAAATGGTGACAGAGACAATCCGTGAACTCGAAACGGGCGATGTTATTTCGTTCATGTGTGTCCTGCATTCTAGCGTAAATGCTGTTTACTACTGAAACAGACTACTTTGCCTAGTTGGTGATATGTTAAAGAGAATCGTGAATTTGAAATTGTAACGCGAAAGAATAAAACTTGCGTGTATGTGTGCGTGTGCGATATGGCGAGCTCATCCAGCTCATTTGTGGTAGTGGCTGAGTTATTTGTGGCAGGGTACAGTAGTGAAACGTTTCATTGTGTCATAGGATTCGTGAAATTCCGTGCAGTTCTTTCTCCCAATCCGAAAAAACTTAGAGTAGATTGTGATGGACAACCAAGAAACGCGAATAGATCTCGAGTTCAAAAGTTAGGTAAGTACTTTTAAATGGTTATTTTTTTAGTTTTATTGTTTTGTTTATGTAAGTTAGCGCAATGAGAAAATGATTTTCAAGGAAGATTCAGAATGTGTCTAAGTTGCAACATACACTTCTAAAATACTTCAGAGTAAAGTAGAATGACGCAGACTTTAAATATTTGGAATTATGCGTTCAATCTGTAATATCATGATCGCATCCCCACATCTACTAGCCAGGAGCCGCCACTGGAATAGCGTTAAGTATATTTGGAAAAAACACTCTCGTCTTCATATTCAGCTATCAATTGTAGAAGTTCTTCAGGCTTTGATAATTTAATTTTAGGTCAACCTGAGTGAAGCATTCTGCAATCCAATTCGCATAGCTGTTCTATATCAATATCGTTGCTGTAGAACATGGCGAAGTTTGTACACTTTGTTGATAACTTTTGTATCCGCATTATAGCACAGATCCCCAATGTCAAGCAAGAGGCCAAATTTTTTCTCAGTATCTTGTAAGAGGATGACCCTTCCATTCATTTCGCCATAAATACTCACTGCAGTGCCTCTGACCGGGAGGTCCTAGGGTTCGAGTCTCGTCTGTGGCAGGAATTTCGATATTGACTGGACAACTAGGTCGAGTTCAGCCGCTGTCTGTAGGAGAAGTCTAGCGGCCGGTTGCTGTGATCGGTAGTTTTCCGTGGTTTCTCCGATCAAAACCAGGCGATTACCGGAGCAATACCCTAACAAACGAGCCACGGACCGCGCGTGATCTTTCCTTCCTCTTCCTTGACCTATCTTCACCCTTACACACACACACACACACACACTAACATGCACTACACTACCATACATGCCAGGAGACCGGTCGGGGGCTTAGAGCTTGTCCCGGTTTGGGCGGTGCCACGAAAATCCCCGCAACTTGAAGTATGCCGGATCTCACGATTAAGTAGTAGTTCACCGTTACCTCCCACGATAAAAAACATGCACTACGTTAATGGGACCAACGACCTTAGCAGTTGAAACGCCCGGAATCACTAACCAAGCGTACAAGCAAAGTCATCTGATAGCAACTGATAAGACCTAAGTCGGGTAATTATGTAGTGCTTGCAGCGTCACGAAATAAAATCCTCCATCGTACAACAAAAAGCTACCAACAGGGATAGTCGAGGGCGCTAAGGCTGAAGAGCTGTAGCTACTTCAAGCCTGAAGGGTCGCGGGTTCGCTTCCCTCCCGGGGCATGGATGTTTGTGTGTGTCCGTATAGCGTTATCCCCAATGTTACTTACAATGGTCGCTACATGACCTTATTAGTTGAAAAGCGACCTCAACAAGTTTTTAAAAAAATACCAACAGAAAAGCGCGCAATTCCTTTTGAAAAGGATTTTGGTGGTCTTAGGAGGTAAAATGCGAATAACGACTCAATTTATTAGTGTAGTAAAAACAATAAAGAAAAGCTTCATTAATTGTCGTGGCTCATTTGACCTGTCAAAAAATACGATTAATTTTGCGCCATTAAATCTCGAAAAAAGACAGCTTTATTAAAAAAAGCAACTCACAATAATTTTTTTTGGCGATGATTATAAAAAAGCCAACAAAATGAAAAATAAACGTCATGTCGATTCCAATGGAATTTTGACACATCGCAAACATGAGGCTATTTCTTCAAGTAAACTTTATTATATTTTTCGATATTTTTCGTTTTACATTGTAAGCATTTTATACAATTAGCGCATACAAAATTGAATTTTGTTATTGATAACTATTTTTGTTTTTAAATTGAAGCAATGTATTTCGAAATTTAATAGCTCAAAAATAATTTTTTGACAGGCCGAGCGATTCACGGGCCTTAAATGTTTAAAGAAAAGTTTATTTCATTTCATTTTGTGTGAGAAGTTTAACCCTGCAGTGGTAACGTGACATTTTGAAACAAAAGTAGTAACGTGGGGTGTCTCCAGACCCCCACACTCTTTTCATGATATATGCTCAATTATTAAAAAATAAATTAATATAACATTCTTCTCCTATTATTAACAATGTTTTGCATGCAATTAAACAATTTATTAAGAATTTAGTTCCTAAACAACTCTGAGAATTCATCAGGAAAGCATCTAACATTTGGAGTTAATTTTTCTACACGTCTGTGCGTGTTGTCACATTCAAGCCCATGTTTCGTAGCAAAAATTTAAATCTTTTCAAATTCAAAGTACAATGGAAAATTTCAATACCCATATTATCCACATTCCACAATTCAGCAAGATTTTGGTGTCCTGATTTCACAGACTCAGCCAAAATGCGTAGCACAATTACTGCCTTCATTTCCTCTTTGGCAGTCTTATACGTGCTGCGATCATTTTTATTCCTCTGTAAATACATTTGGTTTTTTATGTTGGTGGATTCTGTAATTCTCTCAATCATATTCAAATCAATAAACAAAGAAAACATTATCCTGTTATTTTGGAATTGCGTGCAGACTGCTTTTTCCAGGGCGGTGAGTAAAACATTCTGTTCCCGCTTTCAGGAAAAGTTGGCGTATTCTTCCACTCCTTTCTTAACATATAAAGTGACCTAAAACGTTCGTAGTACTTCAGTATTATTTTTTCAGGGGAATCCTAACGCAAAAATACAGCATGTAGTACGTTCCCAAATTAATAGAATGTACGAGACTGAAGACACTTTTGCTACCGTAGAAGGTAACGCGGGGGTCTCTGGGCACCCCAAACAAAACAATAGCTTGCTACACGGATAACACTAAACTGGCAAACTGAGAGCATACTAAATATCATGATACAAAAAGAGAAAGGTACTAAAGCTATGGTCTGGGTAGCCAACATGGGTATTACAACAAGCGGGAAAAAAAGGTCGTGGGGGTCCCACAGATACCACTCCGGGTTACCACTCCGGGTTAATTCCGTAATTGAAAAATAATTCATTCAACTTGTTTTCCGTCAATGTCGAAAACTAAGTAGCGCCCCCTATGAGTGGCGCCCATGGCACGTACCATGCCTGCCATAACCTAGATACGCCTCTGTCCAAACTCGCAAAACTAATGTTTTGAACCCTCTCACACGCCTGCTTTATGGCACATTTAAATAAAAAAAATGAAATTTGATCTTCAATATTAGTTCAGTATTAGTGAAAATTTTCTTAGAAAAATTTGAAAAAATGTTGTTTGAGCATTTCTGGAAAAGTTGCAATTTTGATCTCCTTTTTACAAAAAACTTTTGAGTTTTTGAGAAACTTCATTGGAAATCATTTGAAGCACTTCTACTCCAAATAATATATACAATAATACACACAAATGATTGCAAATAGCTGGTAATGTAAATTTCAATGACGTGAGTAGAGATTGCAATCCCGTGGGATCCCGCATTAGTTTAAAGTTTTTTTATGGAATTAAAAAAATATTTTCTACGGTTCAGCTACTCGTCTACTTATTTATTAAAAAAGCCCAAAAACAATAACAAATATAAATGTTTGGTAGTACCTTGTTGTTTTTATTATCTAGTTAACTAAAAATATTATTTCTAATATTTATTTAAGGCAATTATTATCATATCAGTCTTCTTTATTCACAAGGAGTATCACATGAATGTAAGTTAAGTTAACTAAGTTACTAAGTTTACTATTTTTTCTTACCAATTAATCAATCAATAAATTAGGTATTGTAACGAATTTAGAAATATCAAATGAAAAGTAACTTTTCTTTTTGAAAATATTTATGATCCTAAAAAACAAATAGCATCGGTTTTGTTATCTCCCAACCTACTTCTTATGGAACTACATATACAATCAGTGGCCGAAAAGGCTCTTTCTGCCTCCACACTTATTGGCTTAATACTTATTAAAAAGTCGTACAATAAAGTCAAATATTTCCCTTTAACTCCATCACTTTCAAATGCTACCATTTCTTTTTTAATATCTTTTCAAGGTCTTTCTCATTTCTAGTTTCTGTTTAGTGTTATCTTTATTGTCTTGCTTCAGCTGCATTTCTAATTCCGTTTGTTAAGTTAATTGTTTTCCATTTTCCAGAGACTTTTGGCTATCTGCATTTAGACCTACATCATCTACTTCTACAAGTTCTACATTTTGAGCTTCTTCTTTAGCAACTTGGCATAAACTGTTCTTCCTTTCTTGCCGTAACTTATTCTTTTTCGGGATTAAAAATATATAATTGGACGTTTTCAACTCTTGGTCATACGTTTTTGGATTCTGCAAATAAATCAACATAACAGTAATTTCACTGCGTCTTTTTTTCACTTTTGCACGTAGCGCCTCGGTTAGTTCGTTGCTTAAAACAGTGTCTTGCTTCTCCAGATTCCCTAAAATAAATAAAAAATGTTGTGTCTGCCGTTATTAGCGTAGACTCTCTTCTGCATAATACGTCGACGCTAAATTGAAAAGGCCGCAAGGTGTCAATTACGTTTTGATTTTGTACCATTCTTCTTCCGTAAATTTTATGTCAGATGTTATGCCAGATTTTGTCAGATGCAAATAGCTGGTGATGTAAATGGAAAGGTAAATTTTATGTCAGATGTTAAGAAATTAAAGGTGGCAAATTTGAATGAATTTACGCGATTTGAAGCAGGCGGATCCGCATGCGGATTCGCAAGCTGTTGTGGGATCCCACAGAGTCTAAAATTACGTTGGATTCCGCTGGATTGCGGGATCCCACTTTGCTGGATTGCAATCCCTAAACGTGAGAGTTACTGTATTAAAATAAAAAAAAAAGTTTGTGAAATTTTTGAAAAAACAAAATAATACAGCAAAATGATGATTTTGCCATCTTACACAGTGTATTAATGTGTAAGCACTGTGTTTCCTTTCAAAATATTTAAAGGCAAAAATTAAAGCCATTTTTGAGAAAACATCATTTAGGCATTTCTGAAAATGTGTAACTTTTGAGAAACATTATGACATCATTTAAAGCACTCGTAACCACAAATGCAACAATATACAAAAATGAATGCTGATGTGAATGTTGACAACATGAGAGATATTAAAAGACATGTATGAGAAATAAAGGATTGCAGAATTGGTGTTTATGTGATCTTATATTGTGTACTAGCTGATACCCTGCGAGTTGCTGCCTCAGAAGAAATAATTCTGGAATTATTCCTCTCCACCTCTCTTTCTTTCCCCACTCTCTTTTCCCCCTTTCTCTTCCCCCTATCTCTTTGCCCTCTGTCGTTTTCTCTCTCTCTTTTCCACCTTTCTCTCTTTCCCCCCTGTCTTTTTCTCCCTCCGTCTTTTCTTTCTCTCATCTTCCCTACTCTGTCTCTTTTCCCCTCTGTCTCGCTTTACCCCTCTGTCTCTTTTCCCCTCTGTGTCTCTTTCCCCTCAGTGTCTCTTTCCCATCTGTGTCTCTTTTTTCTTCTATTTCTTTTTCCCTATCGCTCTTTTCCCTATCTCTCTTTATTCTTTTCTTTTTTCCCTCTCCCTTTTTCCCTTTCTCTTTTTCCCTCTCCTCTCATCAACTTACGCTGCCCGCTCCTCCTGTCCTCCTCGACCTCACCAGCTGGCAATTTTCTCTTAAACATTTTGTGCCGTTTTAAAGAAAATAGCACTTCTAAAAATGCGAAATTTTTAGCGCTTCTAAACATGCGAAATTTGAAGCTCTTTTTCACAGAAAATGTTTGAGTTTTTCAAAAAACTTCATTTGAAGTCATTTGAAGCATTTACACTCACAATTATAATAATGCTTACAAATTGCTAGTAATGTAAACATATTACTAAAGATGTGAGAGATCTTTCAATAAAATTACATTTGTGTAATTAAAAAAAAACAAAAAATACCCCAAAATGATTTTTACGTCATATTAAAGAGTGCAATTAGAACAAACCGTTCCAAAATTTTGAAGAGAATATTTGAAGCCATTTATCAGAAACTGGAGTTTTAGCGTTTCTGAAAATGCGGAATTTTGAGCAAGTTTTCACAGAAAACTGTTGAGTTTTCGAGAAACTTTACTTGACATTACTTAAAGTCCTTGAACTCGTAAATATAATAATGTAAACAAATCGTCACTAATGTAAATATTACCGACGTGAGAGACAAGTCAAAAAATTAAATTTTTGCAATTTTTGAAAAAACAAATGAATAGAGCAATATGGCGTTTATGTCATCTCATAGGGTACATTTAGCACTATCCCTACCGAAAGTTTAAAGAAAAAAATTGGAGCCGTTTTTGAGAAAATCTCGTTTATGTATTTTTTAAAATTGCACAAATTGCATGCAATATTGCACGAAAAGTACTAAAATTTTCAAAAACGGCCTTACGAAAAAAATTCACTATGAAGAACAAATTTTAGTTGAAGGAAAAAATCTCTGTTTGCAATTTTGTAGTTGTAGAAAGACGCCGAATAAAATTCAAACTTTTGCAGTTTTCGAAAATTCAGAGTTAAGCGTGAAAATCGGGCCTGTGCCACCTTAATAAGTGCATTTTACTCTGTTCTTACAAGAAATTTAAAGATAAAAAACTGGAGCCATTTTTAAGAAAATTTTGAAAATGTTCGGGGAGCTTCATGTAAAGTACCCCCAAATTTTAAAGAATATTTTTCGAAATCTCAAAGCTTCGACTCGAATCAGGTCGACCGGGGAATATCCATTTTGGAAGAAATCGTACATATGGTTTAGGCGCTAGCAGTGTTCACAGACGGACGGACAGACGGACGTTTTCGGACAATTGTTTTTTAGGTATCAAGGACCCACAAAAGAGGGTTTCTGGCTACACCACGTGTTAGGGGATTTTGTTCTTAATTTAGCAAATGGTTTTATCCACTTTTTCGTTATCATCGCCCAGCAACGATTTCTTTTCTGGAGAAAATTCGCCATTTTTTCGCGCAGCATTACACAACTTTCCCGTACTACGTATCCGTACTCCGTATATACGTACGTATAAGGGAAAGTAAAAAACAACTGTCGATCTGGCTTGAATCGTAGCTTTGAGATTTTGAAAAAATATTCTTAAAATATTTGGGGGTACTCTACATGAACCCCACAGGACATTTTCAAACTTTTATCAAAAATAGCTTCACGTTTCTTTAAATTTCTGGTATGAATAGAGAAATATACACTTATTAAGGTGGCATAGGTCCGAATTTCACTATGTACCGTCGTGGGTAGGGATCTACGCCACAAAGGAATGGACACGAGTGGATACATACAATTTATTTACATGAATAATTACATATTTACAGAACCTCACTCTAAGGTGTTTCGTCAGAGATATTAACTGCAGACCCCCTCTCTCTACACGCGCCTTGCGGCTGCGCCTGCAAATAGCCAACTAGGCTGATTCACAACTCGGCATCTGGTGTGCCTCGGCAGATATTCAATCAGCCCTGAAGTGTTAGAGATATACCCCACCGTGTCCGAACACATCGAACAGCAACTCGTGCCTACATTACAAAAATGTAATTTTTGTTATTTGTCTTTCACGACGTTAATATTTACATTAGCAGCGATTTGTTCACATGATTATATTTATAAGTACATGTGCATTAAATAATATCAAGCATAATTTCTGGCAAACTCAACCGTTTTCTGTGAAAAATAGTTCAAAGTTATGCGTTTTGAACAACGCTCAAATGTCATTTTCTCAAAAATGGCACAACATTTTCTCTTCAAATTTTTCGAATGGATAGTGCAAATTGCACTCTTTAATATGACGTAAAGTTCATTTGGCGGAATTTTTTTGTTTTTTTCAAAAATTACGCAAATTTAATTTTTTTAAAAAGATCTCTCACACTGTTAATATGCAAATTTCCAGCAATTTGCAAACACTATTGTATTTGTAAGTTGATATACTTGAAATGACTTCTAATGATGTTTCTCGAAAACTTTCTGTGAAAAAAAGAGCTTCAAATTTCGAATTTACAATAGCGCTTAAACGCAATTTCCTAGAAAAAGGCTCCAAATTTTTACAAAGAGAATTTTTATTTAGCACGAGGTTTTAGTTAATATTCTTAAGTAATGTTTCCGTTCTACCATTAGAAAACCGAAAAATTAACAAAATGTCAAAAAATGTACTTTGGGTGGCGATTGATGGCAGATGGCAAGGATATGTGGCAGGTCTGAATAGCTAGCCGAGACCAAAAGAAGTAGAAAACTAATATGGGAACGTCTGTGGCATTCTGTAGCACAGCTAGTTATGACTCTGATATAAATTAAATCAGCTTTAATTTCACAGGAGATAAATTAAATTAAAAATGAAGAAGACATGTCTCATACATTCGGGTATTTGGTATGTATGAATTTTAAAAGTTATTATTTAAAATGTATCTGTAATTTATTTATTTGTATATTTTGTGTTAAATAAAAAAATGTACCCTTCTGGAAAAAAAATTGCTGAAAAACGCAGAAAACTCTGAAAATTGCTCTGAAAGTCCGAAAAGGGTCCAATTTAACGAGCATTTCAGTGTTTTTGTAGAATTTCTTCGAGAAAAATTCTAAAAAAGTTTGAAAATCTCTGAAAAAGTTAAAATATTCTAAAAATAGGCAAAATGTAAGTATTTTGGAAATTTTCAGACTTTTTTCAATTTGCTTTAGAGATTTTTCAGAATTTTACACGCAGAATTCTACAATAACTCTTAAAATCTCTGAAAGGCCGTTTAAACGAGATCTTTTTCAGACATTTTCAGAGCAATTTTCGTAGTTTTTTTCAGAACAATTTTCAGAGTTTTTCAGTGATTTTTCCCCACAAGGGTATATACGCATGTTAATGTTTTATATACTTATAAAGGGTTATCAGAGACTGGTTATCAGAGACTGCAGATAAATGGAACATGGGAATACTGGAGTAAATCCACAAAAAACTAAGAATCAAGAAATTAAATCAAAACAACAATGTATCATACAAATCCACAAATACACTAACCCTCTCTCCCAAAGTTATAGTAGCGAAAAGAAATCAGAGAACAAAGTCATATTCCTATCTTTCTAAGAAAAATTCACTTACTATTGCGACGTTCAATGCACGCACCCTACTATCAGAAGAGCGAATTGAAGAGTTTGAAACTGCCTTGGAGAACAGGACTTACGACGTCATAGGACTTAGTGAAATTCGAAGAGTCGGTGAAACAATCCTCGAAAAACCAAATGGAGATTTATTCAGCTATATTGGATCGACAAAAGGACAAAAAGGAGTGGGCTTCTGGATAAATAAAAGACTGAGAAACAAGGTAGACGAAATAATAGGAGTCTCGGAGAGAATCACGGTATTGAAGTTGAAAATGTTCCTGACCAGAATCACAGTCATCCAAGTCTACGCCCCGACCGAAGCAAGCACACAAGAAGAATTGGAGGCATTTTATGACGTCCTAGATGACACATTTAACAACCATCGATCACCTTTGAACTTCGTTATCGGAGATTTTAATGCTAAAGTAGGGAGAAACCTTCATCCAGACGAAGAAGCAACTGGAAGATTCGGCTGGGGAAAAAGAAACGACAGAGGCCAAAGACTAGTACAGTTTGCAGAAGGTCAAAAACTCAAAATTGTAAGTACATTTTTTAAAACAAGACCAGAAGAGAAGTGGACTTGGTGCTCTCCAGACGGCAAGACTCGAAATGAGATAGACTTCATACTTACTGATCAAATACACAAGGTACAGGAAATTACTACTATCTCTAACTTCCGATTTGACTCTGACCACAGGATGGTGGCAGCAAAAATAGGAATTTCCAGAAAACAAGCCTTGCAGTGTAAAAAGAAATTTAATCATTCGAATATAGATTCAGCTAAATTCACAAAAGAACTGGAAAGATGCATAGAAGAAATACACATACGTAAACCCCAAGAAGTACAACTCCACTACAAAGAACTGGAGTCTAGTATCATATTAGCACACGACAAAGCCATTTCATCAAAGAACGCATCGCAAAAAAGTGACAAATTGAGCAGCAACACTAAACAACTAATCGAACTTAGAGAATTACTAAAAGCCGAAAGATACGAAAACGAACAAAAGAAAAGTGAATACGCGGACGTCAACAAGCTAGTCAAAAGAGAAATAAGAAACGACATTAGAAATTTTAAGTTAGACCTCATTAAGAAGATAATCCATTCATCAAAATCAGTGAAATGTATTAAAAAAGAATTAGCCCCAGGAAAGCATTGGATACTGGGAGTAACACAAAAAGACGGAAGTAAATCTGCATCTAGAAAGGACATCGTTAAAAGCGCAACTCTATTTTATAAAGATCTGTATACATCTTCATCCAACAGGTACAACATAACCGTACAGGAAGATACTGCTGCAGAAGAAACCACCCCACCAATCATCATAAGCGAAGTCCGATCAGCAATAACGGAATTAAAACCAAGAAAAACACCCGGTAACGACGGTATTTTAACTGAACACCTGAAAATTGGTTTACCAACACTCGCACCTGAAATCACAAAACTATTTAACAAAATTCTTGAAACAGAAGAAATTCCAAAGCAATGGTTAGAAAATATAATCACACTAATTCACAAAAAAGGATCTAGAAGTGATTTAAATAATTACAGACCAATATCCTTAATGTCTAATATATATAAATTGTTCTCAAAAATAATAACAAGAAGACTAACTAAACATTTAGAAGAGGAACAACCCCCTGAACAAGCAGGCTTCAGGACTGGCTTTTCCACTACAGATCACCTCCAGGCATTAAATCAGATCATAGAAAAGACCAAAGAATACAACCTTAAACTCTATATAGCCTTTATAGACTTTAAAAAGGCGTTTGATTGTGTAGAGCACCAAGCACTATTCCAGGCTTTACATAAGCAAGGTATACACGGGAAGTATTTAAGACTACTAGCCAAAATATACTCAACGAGCAATGCTCGAATACGTACAGAAACAGAAGGAGAGGCTTTCCCGTTACAAAGAGGCGTCAGACAAGGAGACCCTATCTCTCCCAAACTGTTCACATGTATTCTGGAAGATTTATTTAGGAAAATGAACTGGAAAGACAGGTTTGGTATTATGATCAATGGAAGAAGATTAACTAACCTGAGATTTGCAGACGATGTTATTCTCTTTGCAAAAACGGCAAAAGACCTAGGACACATGATGGAAGAGTTAAGCAACACTTGCCAAAAAGCAGGTTTATCTGTGAACATATCGAAGACAAAAATAATGACAAATTACCTAGAGTTGCCAATAATATTTAATCAAAAACACGTGGACTACGTACAAGAATACATATACTTGGGGCAACTTGTTTCTTTTATGAAAAGTGGCGAAAGAGAAATAATTCGCAGAATTTCCTTGGCATGGAACAAGTTCTGGAGTTTATCGTTCATTTTGCTAGACAAGAAGCTGAAGATAAACATAAAAAGAGAAATAATGGATATGTGTATCTTACCGGTCTTGATTTACGGAGCCCAGACGTGGTCGCTGACTGAGAAGCAGAAGAATATGCTGAGGATAAACCAAAGAAAAATGGAAAGGAAAATTTTATGCATATCCTTAAAGGACAAGATCCGAAACTCCGAAATCCGAAAACGAACCGGCATCCAGGATGTGGTGATACGGGCAACGGACATCAAATGGAAATGGGGAGGCCATCTCATGAGAATGGAGCAACAACGATGGGCGCAAACAACTACGGTGTGGGAACCACGGGTTGGCTGGAGACACCAAGGCCGACAAGCAACAAGATGGGAAGATTACTTCGGAAAAACAGCTGGGTCATTGTGGTCCAGAGTAGCAAAAGACAGAGAAGAGTGGAAACGCATCCAGCCGAGTGAAATTTAGGAAATGAGCGACTATGGACTTTATAATTTTGAATTGTGGATTGACATTGATTGTGAAATATTGTGTAATTTAGTGCAAGTTTGATTGTGAAATATTGTGCAACAAGTGTAATTTAGAAAATCAGTTACTTAATGTATGTACTCAGACTACCAACCACCACTGTCACCTGGAACTGTAAACTAGGTGGCGTGGAAAACTTCCCTGCGTTACGCAGGAGGCCTTTGCCCTATTGGGGATGAACAGGCTTTTAATAATAATAATAATAATAATACTTATAAATAGTTTTTCACGTGTGTATTTAAATATTTTACATGTTTAGGAGGACATTTTCTCCAAAGTATCTGGTAGGCAATATAAAAACGTTTTCACCCTAACCAGCGAATTAGGCATTTATATGCATTGCTTCGTTTAGAACAGCCGGTAGAGCTTGAAATTATAAGTTGTTCATAATAACTAATTTCATCTTTTTCACTTTTATATTAAATTACAATACAAACTTATGATATAACATACAAATACAAATTACAATATTTAAAATTATATATAAAATATATAATACACTAATAGTCATACAAAAAGCTGCACCCAGAAGTACGAGGCGGCTTGCTATCATTGTTGACAGGTAGTGTTGGATATAGCGAAGATGCCCCTCTGCCTCCTCAACCTCTTTGACCTGCGCCGAGTGACACATCTCTCACCGGACGGGCTTAGAGGCCTAACAATCGCAGGCCGGAAGTTCTACCACTTCGTCGCTGGCGGTCGTGACGTGCACATGTATGTTGTGTGAGGAAAAATGGCGAGGTTTCGGGTGGAAGTACATAGCGCCCCTTATCATCAAGCATCTAGTTTATTTTACTGAGTGCGACGTTAATTACATTTTCGTTAGTGTCGCAAACTTTGACAACGGACACGACAGTTCGTTTTTACTCCTTTTTTTTTGAATAACGATGTGAACAGGTTTGGCACGTGTAAATTGCATGGGCAGGAGGCATGGTTTCCCCTTGCTACGAGCTATTTAAGCCATTGTCAAACTATTTAAGCCCCCTTGCTACGTACTTGCTATTTAAGCCATTGTCAAGGCTTACACGTGAGCAGAACTATATTCAAATACCACCGCTCTGTGTGGCATTTCCTCGTCCTGGGTCAACCACGGATAGATCACGTCCGCGAAATTGAGTGCTTGCGTACGACCTACTGGCAAACTCCAGGGACTGTACTATCTTCAAGGAAACTGTAACATTTTCAATTGTTTAATTGCATGTGTTTTCTATTTGTGTCTTCAGGTGTTTGTCATGCATTATGTATTAATTACTCACATTAATTACTCATTGTTCAAGATATTGTACTGATCACTCTATTCAGACCGCACATGGTTTGAATGCTATTTATACAGCATATTGTTTCTGTAACTTCATTATTTCTCGTATAATTAAATTAGATCATAAAACGTGGATTATTTGCCACCACTCTGAGCCACCGAGGATTTGAGGTTAGCTGACCCACCCCAAGATTCTTACTACAGTCCACTGTTGGGGTAGCAACATCTCACAGGTAGGTATAGGGTACCAAGTATACGAAATGATTACACTTTCACGTATGTAAGACCAACATTTATTGCGCTGCACGTCCAAAGATGGTACTGTTACTATAGCGTGAGGCCGCCATGTTGGCGAACACGTGTCCAGACATCACAGCATGAAGTTGTACTGGTCTCAAATGGAGTTCTGTGCTAGTCCTTGCCCTGCAGCTTGCACCTGAGCGCGTGAATCGCACGCTCCATAGCACCCCAAACATTCTCGATCGGGGACAGGTCTGGCGATGCGGCTGGCCATGGCAGATTATCCACGGCTGCTAGGCATGCTCGGGAGATGGGTGTGGTATGTAGACACGCGTTGCCCTATTAAATAGGGCATGGGCGTTCCCGAACGTAGAGCCACCGGTTGCAGGATCTCCTAAATGTACCGTGCAGCTGTCACGGTGCCCCCGAGGAACACTAACGGTGAATGGGCACCATAGGGTATCGCACCCCACACCATCACACCAGGCTGGCGGGACGAGTGATGGAATACCACAAACCGCTCCTCGTGGCGCTACCCACTGCGCCTCCAGACACGGATCCGGTGGTCGTCGCCATTAAGGCAGAAGCGGGACTCGTCGCCGAAGATGACCCGCTGCCAGTCTGCATGGCCCCAGGTCTGTCGTTCCCTACACCAGGCGAGCCTGCAGCGACGATGCTGGGGTGGAGTGGTAGGCGTCGTAACGGTCGGCGTGCGGCGAGCCTTGCGTTGTGCAACCGCCTGCCAATGGTATTGGAACTTACGGGATGTGACAGTGCATGCAGGCTGCACAGCCCGCTGAATAGCACCTATCGTTGCCGTTGGATCTGTTCGCGCGTGGCGGACAATCCGTCGGTCCTCTCTCCCCGTAATGCTTAGCGGACGTCCAGATCCTGCACATCGTGTGTGCGTGTCTTTCTCAACCCACTGTCGTGAACAGCGGGCGATGGTAGTGTCCGTACGACCGGTGTGGCACGCAATACGGTGTCAAGACCCACCAACCTCCCGCAGACCCACGATGCGGCCCCTCTTGAACGCGTTTAACTGGACAACCGGGTGTCGAACGCGTCGCCTACACATAGTGTACGTGCAGGTGACGCTCTGGTGACGCCACCTGATGTCGCAATGGCTGGCTCGGTTGTTTGAAGTCCTCTCACCTTGACCGGTGGGTGCGACGTCACGCACCTTCCACCGACCCACCAGTGCGCGGTCTACCGTAAAAACGAAATCATTGGCTTAGCGAATGGTGTGCAAAATACCCACCGAGTTTGCAGAGGATCAGTAGGGTCCTTCGGGGTGCAGTTTTCTTAATGACGATGAGTGTATATTTAATATATTTTGTATATTATATATTATTTATATATTATTATATATTTTATCTATTATTTATATATCATTAAACATTATTATATTATTATATATTTTATATAATATACTTTATATATAATATATTAATATACAAATTATTTATAAAATACAAATTACAAAGTTATGATAATGCTAATAATATGAGTGGAAAATGTCAAGGATTACATGCGCTTGTCAAAGAGAAATGTCAGTTTGCTGAATATGTCCCCTGCTTTGCACATTCTTTAAATTTAATGGGACAACATGCTGCGGAATCTTGTTCAGAAGCCACTCCTTTCTTTATGTTTGTGGAGAATATTTTCGCGTCCTTTACTGCTTCTACTCATCGATGGGGATTTCTCGTGATTGCACTTTCGAGTAATGAACATTCTCTTCCACTGCCGAAAAGATTATCCGATACGAGATGGAACACACGGGCAGACGCTACTTCAGCTCTTTATAAATGATACGGTTTTATCATGGATGTTCTAAACAAAATATTGTTATGATTCGGACTGCAAAAATAAGATCAGGCAACAAGCTAGAGAACTCTCGCAAACTTTGGAGAAATTTGAGACTGGAATTATGATTGTACAGTGGGATCAAATTTTCTCGAGGTTTCAGTTAAACAGCGTTTTGTTACTATCACCGCATCAAGATCTCAATTCTGCTTGTGCGTTGTAAGAGTCCCTGTATGGATTCATTGAAACTATCAGACCGAACTTTACATCTGTTGAAGACAAGGTAAGCTAGTGGTACTCAAAGCACATACTTTCTCGCATTGTTCCTAAATGCTCAGCACTATTATACTACTACATAAACCAGCGAATTTTTTTCCTCTCCGAGACACGATCCCAAATTCACACATTTAACTTGCTGGCATTCACGTCATTACGCAACATAAGCGCGAATGAGCCGAACTCGGGCACAGGTATAAACACGTAACTGTCCGATTGTCCATGTAAAAGAAAACAACAAATAATTCAGGACAAAGTATAAAAAATTCCACTGTAGATACATTTATTCCTTTCTCATTCATATTCAAAACGTCAAATTCAACACGGAGTGCTATCAAAGCTCTTAGATTTTCGAATCTTTTAAAATGCTCCGCAAAAACATACTACATAAAACAGCAAAAGTGTTTTCAACCAGCAAGTTATTATTCCATTCCGACATACGAACACAGTTCCTCAGAGTCAACGTGCTGGAAAGATCGTTTTCCGGCGCACGATTACATAACTTTCTCTTCTTACGAAGTATTCGTAAGGCGAGAAAGTAAGAATAATTTCGGAACCGTTAGGGTTACGTAAGTTGATCGCATGGGTTCTGGTTAAATTGTATTTCAATTTAATGTTGAAATACTCATAATTTTACTTAAATCAGTTCAAACAGATGAACCCAAGACAACCATTGATTTGACATGACATAAGTTTCAGAAATCGAATAACATAGGGGTCATTCCACATAAAACCAGACAGAAATCTGAAGTGTTTCAAATTCTCTAATATTTTTTTACACTATCTGTTATGAAAAGTAATAGACACGTATTTTTTTGTTTAGCCGAGAATACATTATTTCTGATGTTACAATTATTGAAATATATTAATTTCTCTCCAATGTCGAGATGTTTAATAATTTTTAACTCCAAATGTATTGCTTGTAAAAACTTAAACTTGATCTCAAATTAAAACTAAAGAAGCAATCTTTCAGCAAGTGTTTATAAATAATTGCATATTTTTATATTGTGTTTTTTTAAATTATTTTTGCTTTTTAAAACAAGGTTTTTAAGACGATCCCCATGATTTTTTGTTTCAAACTCCACGGCAATAAATTCTTTAGACTTTCATCTCCATCTCTGCAAATTTTCAAAATGGCATCTGTTTTAGAACTCACGTAAAAAGTATTATTCAACAGAGCGCAGAAAATTTTCTCGACCACCGCGATGCGCCGGTGCCATACCGCCTTGTCAGTGCTTCCTGCTCTGGACTTGCGGCCTTGCGCAACACTGCCCACGCCCTTTCATCCATGTCAGCAGTCGTTTACCACCCAAGGCAATGGCAGGAAGTCGACCAAGCAATATAAACACTGGGATCAGTTTACATCCAAGAGTGTGTGACACAGTGAAAATAATATCATCGTTTGTGACGCGTGTGTGAGTGCCCGTGCACTTCTTTCTTTCTGACATTGACAAAAAATAATTGAAGATGGCAGGTACAATGAAGATACGCTTTGATTCATGTTTCAATCCTTTCAATCTAGAAAAGTATGGTAGAACTGAATGTAAAAATTTAAGCCTTGTAATATGAAGTATCCTTCAAAAGTTGGGCATACAATACTTACATATTACGCCGAACTTGAAAATTTGTAACATATGCAGATGGTTCAAAATGGTTCATGAATAGACATCGGACGTTTAGGCACTAAAACGTCGTCTTTTAGGCGACTAAAAAGGCACTGAATATGTCAAGAATAAGGAGAAAAAAGGCACTGTCATAAATTACATTCACAATAAAATAAACATTATTTGTAAAACTCCATACATATTTACAACTCTTCTACATTTTATTCTCAATAGTTTCCATTGCAATATATTACGAGTAACTTTTCAAGGATCGCAATTTCAAATCTGAAACGATTGGGAGACAAAATCAGTTTGAATTCAGTGATGGATTTCTGAACACCTACTGATATGTCTGGGATATATTTTAGAAGTTCAACATTAGCAATACTGAAACCTTATGGGAATGTACATTTATTCCCACTCAAAAGGTGCCCTCCGTGTATTGTCAATCGAACATTTTCTCAGAACATGACTAGTATTTATGAAATAGGAAAATGGAGAAAATATGTTGGTATACTTTCAGGAATTCTCTTGCATTTCAAAATAGAAATACGTGAATTGAAGGTTTCGTAATGAATGACCAGATTGGACTATGGCCTATTTTCTGATATCTTAGCATTGTATATAAAAATAATACATAAAAGGCAAAAACGTGCAATAATTCTAAAGAAAAGGCATTTATACAAAAAAGGCATTTATGCTAAAATAAGCAAAAATAAGCATTATAAAACTTGGTCATATGTCATCATTTGTCATGATTCGTGCACATACAGGTGGTCCGGGGAGGAAACGTCGAAACTCCGAAAATAAGCTCTTAAGACAATTCTAAGCCTATTTTGTCTAATAAACTACGTGGATATTCCGAATGGTTGAGCCACAATAAGAACTCAAAAGTTGGTTTGCAAAAAAGATTTCTAGTCAAAAATTTGCATTATGGAAGCAGAGAAACACTTCAGAAACATGTTAATTGTTTGTTATTTACAAAAGAAATTAATATATTTGCTCAGACAGAAAATTAAGCGAGAATTTAAAAAAAGTCGAATTGTGTATATTGGGTGCATTTTATTTCTCGCTTAATTTTTTATTCTGAACAAATATATTCATTTCTTTAGGTTTCTAAACATCTAAAGGTACCATTGAAACATTTTCCAGCAAACTGGTATAAGTCAACAAAGTAGAAATTCAGAAAAAGACAATAATTCGTAATTGAACATTGAAATGAGAGATGATGGTGATCTATCTCCTAGTGATGCAGAAGCCAGCCAAGAATGTAAAATTACACATTTGAAAGAAAGTTCAACAATATTAAAGTTAGGTGAAACCCCTATTGGGAAAAAGAAACTGAGTCAAAAAGCATATCCTCATCGAAAAGTGGAAAAAATAAGACGAACCTTAGAGAAAGGAATATTTGAAAGAATATTGAAGGAATATGTTGAAAGAAAGTTCAACAATATTAATGTTAGGTGAAACCCCTATTGGGAAAAAAGAAACTGAGTCAAAAAGCATATCCTCATTGAAAAGTGGAAAAAATAAGACGAACCTTAGAGAAAGGAATATTTGTATAGAAGAAATAGAAGAAAAATAAGAAAATGAAGAATACATCATAGAAGAATTGAAAAAAGGTACGAAACTCCTGATGAAGATAAAAATAAAAAAAAATTTTAACGATTTCCGAAGATTGGTCTTTTTTCTAAAATTGAAAAAACCTTTTGATGCATCTACTCACATGATAACTGTTGCAAAACAACTAGCAACAAAGGGAATATTGTCAACTCCACATGTGAAATCCAGAAGAGCTATCGACGCTTCTGTACACCAATGTGTTGTGACTTTTTATTGTTCAGATGACGTTGTACGTATCATGAGTAAATAAATGAAAAAAATAATTTTATTTCAGTGAGAGAGAATGGGGGAAAGATTCACAATCAAAAGACGTAAATCTGATACAACTTAATATTTTATGTTTTGGAACATTAACAAGAATTTGAAAACTCATTGCTCAGTGAACATTTCCACTTATTTTCCTGTTGTGAAGCTTATTCCCCCCAGCGTTTCATTCGATAGCGGCACATACAACGACGGGCGCATGAGGTTCTTGCGGCGCTGTGAACGAGCTAAGATTTAAAAAATTCTCAAAAAGTTATTTTAACATAAGCCATTTTGAATCTTCGCAGTCCTTTGGAAGAAAGTATGAACTTTCTTTTAATTTTTCTCAGATTTTTAATTTGCGGTAAAATGAATAATTTTATAAATAAAAATATATAAACAAAAAATTAACATTAGAAATAAAATTTTATAAACAATAGGATAAATTTTATGAAAGGTATAGATATACGCTTTGATTTAAGAGGAACTCAAAACCGAGATTTTAAAATGATTTTGAGATATAAAATATTATACATGTCAGTGCGTATGAAGTTACGGAAAATTAAAAAAATAAAATGGCGAAAATATAAATATTTGAGCAAAACTAAAAAAACACGTGTTGTATTGTTTGTTTTCATGAACCTGTGAAAAATAATCAGAAAGATATGAGACATCTAGGTCAATTTTCCTTCAAATTTGTCCGATTTTGCGTGGAATGGCCGATAATTGAAAAAAAATTTAAAAGATGCAAAACGCAGACAAGTCCTGTATATTTATCTGCATTGATTCTATTAGTGTGTAGAAATATTTGAAATGATTTTCTATAAAGTTTCTACACTCCTCAATAGTTTTTTCCCATAACACATTCATGAAATTAAAATCCCTATCCGGGATTCGAACCCGGCATCTTCCGAAGTGAAGCGCTCAGTCCAAGTACGCCTTAACCACCTTGGCCATTGGATTGAGTTTTGGAATGAAGACAGATATTAGTCAAAACGTAATTGTAGAACATGCTTCACGGCTAGCTGCCGTTTAGTAGTGTTTTTGCAGGAAGTAGTCTCTTCCTGTGCAACACCGTCGCTGTCTTGCTCGGTGCAACATCCTTGCATAACCGTAGCTTTCTTGGCGCGTTGGGTTTACGAGCCTACAAAGCATATTGTTCATACAGCGTCACAGTCCGAAAGCCTGTTTGACGAGTCCTGAACTAGGACGAAACGCTTTTACTATCTTAACTGCTCATCCTTTGCGCCTCTGTGCTAGGGTCACCCTGCGCGCACACTTGTGCGGTAGGTGGATAAGGCACCACATCGCTATACCCTTTTTCTCAAATGAGAGATGAGCCGTGTTGAAGCATGTTCTACGCAGCGACGATAACACACGCGTTAAGTGTGAAGAAACGTCAGTCACACGGTTGGAGCCCGCGTCTTAAGAGTCGAAAACAAGACGAAACTGATTCGGAAAGTCGGCCTCCTGGCCTATACTCACCCGGTTAACGACCAGTGGATATAGAAGAAGGGTGTTACTCATCTTTTCTCATTTGAGAAAAAGGGTACAGCGGCGTGGTGCCTTAACCATCTTCCGCACAAGCGTCCGCGCAAGGTGAGCGTAGCGCCGAGGCGCAAAGATGGGCAGTTAGGGTAGTAAAAGCGTTTCGTCTTAGATCAGGACTCATTAGATAGGTTTCAGCCTATGACACTGAAAAATGTAATAGTATCAGCTCTATCATTAGGAAGCCGGTAATTGTCAACATGCAAAAAACAAGTCTTTTAGCAACAAGGCAGCGGCGAAGGGCTTACTCCATACCCTACATCCGACTAATGAGATTAGAAATATAACTACTGCGAGAAAGTCGGTGCCATTCTATAGCACCACTAGTTTATTTATTTACCGTCCCTTATTACACGTGTGGAGAACATTTAAAGAAAAAAAGTAGAGTGGTTTTAGATAATTTTTTTGTAAATTTGAAGGGAAGATTACGCTTTTCAGAAAATTATACAAAACCTTTTTTAAAGAGCTAATTTTGTACAAAAGACTTTATCTAAGGTAAAAATCTCTATCTACAATTTTGCAGTTTTAAAAATAATTTTTTTGCAATTTTCAAAAACCAAGTAATTCCCGGAAGTAGGACATGGACCATATTTTTTCTCGTCCCTCATTACATAAGTGGAGAAAATTTTAAAAAATTGAAGCGGTTTTTGAGAATTTGTTTTTGTAAATTTGAAGCGCAATTTACGCAAAAAATAGTCGGTTTTTCAAAAAAAATTGTAAATGATCTTATTTAAAGTACTATTTTTGTACAACCGACTTTGTCTGAGGCAAAAATCTCTATCTTCGATTTTGCGATTTTGAAATGGTATTTTTGCGATTTTCGAAAAATTGGGGATATCAACGAAACATCATTCCCTTAAATGTTCTTCGCCCTATTCAACAACAAAATTTAATCAAAAAATTTGGAGCCATTTTTTTTTCTTTGAAAATATCCGAAGGCTTCATGTAAAGTACCGCCCAAAATTAAAATATTCAAATTCTAGGAGCCTTGACCAGTGAAAACGCTTGGGGATATCAATTTTGAAGAAAATCGGCTGAACGGTCTAGGCACTAGTGTTGACCACAGACGGACAGATGGGCGTTTTGCCGTCAATCGGTTTTGTAGTATCAAGAAACAACAAAACATAGATTTTGACTACACCACGAGATAGAGGATTTTTTCTAAATTTAGCAACAAGTTTTATTTACTTTTCCTTACCAGAACCCAGTTATAAGAGTTTTTATGGCGAAAATTCGCCGTTTTCCGATGCACGATTACATAACTTTCTCTCCTTACAAAGTATTCGTAAGGCGAGAAAGTAAAACAGTAACGTTTTGCGATCATTACAGTCAGTTGCGATCATTACAGAGTTGCATTCACGACGAAGAGGAAACAAACGAACTGACAAAATACATTGATTTAAAACATATGACGACGGAGAATCAATGGGATCATCTGAAAAATTCAATGTTGAAAGCTTTTTGGTTATTATTGACAGTTTGCTAGCTACCTTACCTCAGAGACAAATATCATATAACAAATTGAGGGACTTGTTTGAGATCTTTCGTCACCTTTAAGAATCTACGTCAGAAGAAATCAAAGAGGGTTCGTTAAACCTGATCAAAAGCATATCCCGATGATTTGGAAAGTGAACTAATTGAAGAGTTGATTCAATTAAGCGAACTTTTGTAAACAGACTTAGCTAAACCTCTCTCGGAAAATGAGGAATACTTTTATGAATTGAAATTATACAAGATTATACCTGAAAATTGTCTAGGATCTTGTTTTCTCAACGTCGAAATTGTTTTGAGAATTTACCTTTCTTTGATGGTAACAAACTGTAGTAGAAAACGTTCTTTTTCAAAATTGAAGTGTATTAAGAGTGAAATAAGAGCCAGTATGGGCCAAACACAACTGAAGAATCTTTCTTTGATGAGTATCGAATACGAACTGCTAAAAAAAAATTGATACGAGAGTAATCGACGAGTTTTCTGCTGCAAAATTGCGTAAACGTTGATTAGGTAAACAAAGTTCAATCAAAATTAAAAATTAATCACGTCATTTTATTAAATGTTTATATTTTAATATTTTGAAAAATTAATATATTTATTTCAATTTTGATTGCAACATTTAAACATTTTGTATCAACTGGAATAATTTGACTTGATTTCGTTTATATCTATTATTAAATTTGTTCAAAGAATTGGTCGGCCCGACCGGGATTCGAACCCGGGCCTTCTGGTTTACGCCCAGCTGCTCTGACCACTAAGCTACCGAGTCAACCAGCCCGAACAGTTTTAACGAGCGCACTATCGCTCCTTATATGTATATATAATTGTCACCTTTCCCGTCACCTTGTTGTCACTATTCCAAGGGTTGGTTGACTCGGTAGCTTAGTGGTCAGAGCAGCTGGGCGTAAACCAGAAGGCCCGGGTACGAATCCCGGTCGGGCCGACCAATTCTTTGAACAAATTTAATTATTAAAAACGCATTGTTACTTGGTAACATGGTCACGATTTGGAGTTTATCAACATCCCCTGGGTGTTGATTCTATATGACTGCGGAACATATTCTCCGAGCGTATAGCTTCCAACAAGGTGACGGGAATGGTGACAATTATATATATCTATTATATATCTTCCGATAACACCTAAAATAATGGATTATTTTGAATGACGATATTGTTTTCAAACTGTAGATAATAATAAATAAAAAGAATAATATTTCGTTTAAACTGTATTCTGAATTGTTTTTGTAGACTTCAGAATCATATTTGCCTTATTGACCCACAACTTGGCTCAGAGTACTGGTAACTGGATTCAAGTTTTATATAGAGGAGAGTTAGGTTAACTGATTCACTTTTTTTAACTAGTTCTAAAATGTTATTTACTTGACCTATTCATGTGAAATTTCGCATGATATTTGAGAGATGCTTTATCCTTATATTTTGGAAACAAACATCATCATTGTGCTTACAGTTATTGTCAAGTACAGAATGTTTTATGCATTTTCAATTGGACCCGATAACCTAATCGGTAAGGTTAAGTGGGCTGGAAATTGAAATAAGCTGTGAAAATAAAATTGTTTTTATCTGAAATGCATTTGTTTTGGAACAATAATACTCTTATTTGAATAGTAGGATTAATGATGTTTGTTTTGCTTAAATTGCAATTGTGGCCATGTGACCAATGATAGGAATTGAATTTGGTTACTGGGTTTCATCTCTGGTAGTTCTGATACAGTGAGTTTTCAGATAAAAACATAATGACTTTGTAAAGAAATGAGGAAGTGAATGGTAATAACTAAATAAGTGATATTTGCAGTTTAAATTGACTTTACTACATGAATCTGAATGGCAAATGAACATATAAATTACCAAAATAACACTTACTTTTCTTTGATGTACAACATGTTATGATACTTAAAATTAACATACAATCGTGATTCTTGATTTCAAGATGAGAAGTTTTCAGTTGTTCTTTCCGTTCTGCTTCGTTTTGAAGTTGATGCACACGCACAGTACTTAGTATGTGGTCACAACACAATTTGGATATGATTGAACATTTACTGTAGTTGAAGTTTGACACGTTTGACTGACTATGACACGTTTTGTACAAAATACCGATGAGAACAATGGTTTACGTAAATTGTGAGCGCACGGGCTCGCTTGAAACATGTGGCCTCGGCGGTTGCCTGCCAAACACTGCCTGCGAACACAGTAACGGATTTTTACGCCACCCTCCTGCACGCTGTTGCCGGAGCGGTGTCGGCTCGGCGTGGCGTTGGTTCGGTGTTGCCGCTTTGAGTTTCTCAGCGCGATTTGTAACATGCTGCCCCCGTCAGTGCGTAGCGCTGAAAAATCGATTATTGTTACGAATCGCGTGTTACAAATGGCTGTCTTGGGTTTCTTGTGGTAAAGGACAAATGTTGCTAATGCTGCGCTTGTAGATTCCTGATGTTGTAGTGACGTCGACTACTCTTACTTTTCCGTCTCTTCCTGGGTACGTTTTGCTTATTCTTCCTAACTTCCATGTTGCTGGTGGTAAATTGTCTTCTTTAAGGAGTACTATTGTGTCTTCCGTGAGATTGGGATGAGATGAATGCCACTTATTCCTCCTTTGTAAGGTTAAGATGTAATCTTGGGACCACTGTTTCCAAAATATTTGTGTTAAGTTTTGTATTTTCTTCCATCTTGAAATGTGGTCTAATTTGATTTTGAACTATCTTACAGATAATTTCTTCCGCTTCTTGCAATTGTGCCGGCAATATGGGTGGATTGATGCGAGCCTTTGGGTACCTTAAGTTGTGAATGAAGCGTACACACAGTGCGATGCTTCTTAGAACCTTGTTGTAGCTTGAGCAATTTTCAATCAGTTGCAGTAATTGATTCGATGTTTCCCTGATTAAGAAGTCTGCTGCCCCCGAATCATGGGTGCAGACAGTAAGATTTGCTATTAGAAGCGTAGTGATGATCTTTGGGTGAGAATTCTGCAAAAGAAAGGACGGTCCTTGCCACCACAGTTGGTTGTCTCTTAGTTGAGATAGTTGAGTTCCTCGTGAAATGAGATCAGCTGGATTATGATTAGATGTGATGTGATGCCACTTACAATGATTGGTGAGTTCTTGAATTTCTGACGTTCTTATAGTCACAAACGGTATTCGTTTTTTACGAGGTGACTTTATCCATGCACAAACTGTAGTAGAGTCTGAATAAAGATGTATTCGATTGACGACTATTGGTAATCTTGGCACTACCTTTTTGACTAGTCGCGCTAATAGTAGTGCTGCGCACAATTCCAAATGTGATATTGCTCGTTCTCGTACTGGAGTGACTCTTGATTTGGCGACGAGCAGATTGCATTGTACCTTTCCCTTCTCAGTGGTTGTTCGTACGTACAAACAAGCTCCGTATGCTGATAAACTGGCGTCTGCAAATCCATGGATTTGAATTTCTGTTGTGTCTTGATCCTTTCGTACACTTCTTGGAGCTGTTAGTTGATTCATGTTTTGTAGATCATTGAATATATGTTTCCATTCGATGAGTAATTCTGGCGTTAATAAGTCGTCCCATTCAATCTTCGTTTTCCATATTTTTTGCAATAACATTTTTGCTTGAATGATTACTGGTGCTGCAAGACCAATAGGATCATAACATTTTGCAATGCAGGAAAGTACCATTCGTTTTGTGAACTGATGAGAATTTGAGATTTGTTGGTTGCTGCAACTAAATGCAATTTCGTCATCAGCGATGTTCCACGTTAATCCCAATGTACTTACACCTTCTGTGAGAATTGTTGACGTTTGAACTTCTTTATTTTCGTTTGGAATGATATCCATCAATTGTTGAGAATTTGATAGCCATTTGTGCAAATGAAAACCACCTTTGTCTAGAACTTTGGTTAATTCTTGATAATGTTCAATTGCTTCCTCAGGTGAGTTGGCTCCTGTGAGTATGTTATCTACGTAGAAACAGTTTTGGATTTTTTTATGAATGATTGGATTGTCAGCTGCTTCATCGTCGGCTAATTGATTTAATGTTTTAGTTGCTTGGTATGGTGCACATGCGGTACCATATGTCACCGTGGATAATTTAAATTCTTGAATTGCAGTTTGAGGATTCGGTCTCCAAAATATTCTCAGAAGATTTCTATCAGATGGATTCATTATTATTTGTCGATACATTTTGATGATGTCCGCGGAATATCCAACCGGCCACACTCGAAAGTTCAGCAGAATATTTAATAGGTCTGGTTGTACCACTGGTCCTACTGCCAAGATGTCATTGAGGCTAACCTTATTTGACGTTTTTGCGGAGGCATCGAAGACAGTTCTCAATTTTGTGCTGCTTGATTGTTCCTTTATGACTCCGTGATGAGGTAAGTAGAAATTCCGTTCATTTGTGTTGATTGGAGGAGCTGGCTGCATGTGTCCAAGCTCTTTATATTCATTCATGAAATCTTTGTACATTGTTGCGAATTGAGCATTGTGCTCAAATTTTCTCTCTAATGCTTCGTATCGTTGTAAAGCTTGTTTCCGCGAATCACCTAATTCTGGAGCTGTTGGCTTGATTGGAAGTGAAACGATGTATCTGCCCGTTTCATCTCTGCTTGTGGTAGCTTTGAAATGTTCTTCGCAGAAAATTTCTTCCGGAGAATGCATGGCTTCAGATGATAGTTCTTCCAATTCCCAGAACCGCGTTAATTCATCTTTTACTTGTTGTGAATCAATAAAGTTGGAAATTAATGGTTCCCTTTGTTGTTCTTCTGGTTGATAGCTTCCCATGAACGTCCAGCCGAATACTGTGTTGATTAATGATGGTAGCTTGGGATGCGTCCACTTGCCGGGAATGAAGACATGTGCCGTGATGTCTGCTCCTAACAACATATCTACATTGTTTGGTTTGTGAAACGTTGGATTTGCAATCAGTATGTTTTCGGGTATTATCCATCTTGAAATGTTGATGTTGGTTGAAGGTAGCTGTTTTGCGATCTTGTTGACTACAACATATGTATTTTCTGAGGACCATGATGAGAATTTTGATCGAATTTTGCGTTAACTATGGATGATGCTTCAGTTTCATTGTCTGTAATCGTTTGGATAGTAAGCTTTGTTGGTTTTGTTGCTAGCTTGAGCTGGTTGGCTAATTGTTGCGTTATCAAATTACAATTGCTTCCGCTATCTAACAAAGCGCACACCTCGTGAGCCTCATTGTTTTGATCTAAAACAAGCAACCTAACAGTTGGCAATATTGTTGGTTTGATTGATGATCCTGCTTGACATGCCATGATTTGTTGTGGTTGCTGATGATTTTGACTAATTGTTCCTCCTAAAGACATTGAACCTTCTGAAGGAGAGACTGGTAATTTCTCTGAGTCTGGATTGTTGGATGTACAGTAGCACGTTTTTGCTACGTTAAGAAAGATAGAATTCTTTATAAATGAGTCATGCAACAAAGTGTGATGATTTTTGTTACACGTTTTGCATTTCGCTGTACTGCAGGTATGATTTACAATATTAGCTCTTAGGCAATTGTAGCAAAGTCGATTCTTTTTCATGTGCGCTAGCCTGTCCACTGGATTTAGTAATTTAAATGATTGACATTGAAAAATTGAATGTGATTCCTTGCAATATGGGCATTTTGCGAATTTTGAAAGTTCGCCGGTAATCTTGGTTCCTGACCCACTGTTTGGATGTCGTTGGATGATTCCCGGGTTTGATAAGGAATTTTCTTCGATTCGGAACAATCTTTCAAGAAAGTTATGCATGTCCTGAATTGCTGGATTGGCGTTAGTTGCTACCTGTTTCTCCCATTCTCTAGCTATTTCTGGTGGGCAATGAGCTAACATACGGTGGATGACCATAAGTTCGATTGCCGGTACTTGTAACGTTAATGCTTGCAATGCCTTGTAATTGGCCATGTAATGATCTGAGAATCTCTGAATTGAATGGGGTTCCTTTAAATTAATTGCTGGAGGACATTCAAAATTAGCTATGTACGAAGAGGCTAATCTACGAGGATTGTTGTATCTTTCATTCACTAGTTGCCATGCTACTTGGTAATTTTCTGAAGTGTTGGTTAGATTGCTAATGATTGATTGAGCTTCGCCTGTGAGAGCATTTTCCAAGTAATGAAATTTTTCTACATTGGTCAAATGTACATTTTCATGGATTAGTTTATTGAATATATCTCTAAATTTTGTCCACTGTGAAAATTCACCGTTGAAAGTTGGTGCTTGCAATGCTGGAAGTCGTAATCCTAAATGAACTTCATTGAGTGGAAGCATGCTTGAATTAGTTGGCACAGTTGGGGGTGGAGTGTTTGATGTCTGCCTATCGAATGGTGAGTTTTTTATGCGTAGTTCAACTTCTGTTATAAGGTCAATATGTTCATTTTCTAGTTGTAGAAACTGTTCTATGGTAAGTTCATCATCACTAACAAGAGATTCTTGAGCCACTTTGAGTTCGTTCCACGATTCTTTGAGATTAGTTAATAGATTGATTAACTTGTAATGTGAGTTTTCATCTATGATGGTAAAGTTATGCAACCACGTGCATTTACTTTTGAAAATCTGAAGTGCTACGTTTCGCCTATCAACAAGATTTTTCCTAGCTAGTCTTTCTGCCTTCGACATTTTGACCACAGTGTTTTTAGTATTTCTACACTAATTGTTTTAATGATTTAAATCACCTTCTGTACTGCCCCCGAAGAAGTACTGAATGTAAATAATGTCTGATGTTCAATAATGTTTGTTAATAAGTTGAATTACTGCTTGTCTATCAGGGGACACCTTGTTGACACTTTACCTCTGATAACACTGATAACTGTTAGTCTGATACCTTATAACACTGATAACACGTTCAAATAACTTGCCTTAATCTAACATCACCTCACTTACAAATCAATGTTACATGCTGAAGTTTACTAAATACTAATGAACACTATGCTGCTGAATTGAAACTGTACATGTATAACTTATAAATGAACATTTGACATGAACCTCAGTCATAAATAAAGTTAGTAAACACTGTTCATGTACTTTGATATTGTATGCATGTGAATTGCAACTTTAAATGTTGACTGATTAGTTTAATGAATGGTGATGAACACTATATTGCTGACTTGAAGATTATACATGCATAAATTATAAAAACACTTTGACATGACCCTTCATTTACCAATAAATGTTACTTGCCACTTTTAAAGAATACTAATGAATACTATACTGCTGGATTGAAAAATGTACATACATAAATTATAGAAACACCTTGACATGAAATTATTATCACAAATAAATGTTACTGAACACTGATTATGATTTGGTATTGTATGCATGTGAGTTGTAACACTTTTAACATGTTAACTGAATAGTTTCATGAATAGTAATAAACACTGTACTGTTGTCTTGAATACTACATGCACATTGTAAAACACTCTGATGTGAAATCTCAGTGGAATTATTTCGTTATGATTACTGCCATTCACTGAATATAATGATATCTGATTCACATCCGATGCCAGGAGGACCAATGTTTTTATCTGAAATGCATTTGTTTTGGAACAATAATACTCTTATTTGAATAGTAGGATTAATGATGTTTGTTTTGCTTAAATTGCAATTGTGGCCATGTGACCAATGATAGGAATTGAATTTGGTTACTGGGTTTCATCTCTGGTAGTTCTGATACAGTGAGTTTTCAGATAAAAACATAATGACTTTGTAAAGAAATGAGGAAGTGAATGGTAATAACTAAATAAGTGATATTTGCAGTTTAAATTGACTTTACTACATGAATCTGAATGGCAAATGAACATATAAATTACCAAAATAACACTTACTTTTCTTTGATGTACAACATGTTATGATACTTAAAATTAACATACAATCGTGATTCTTGATTTCAAGATGAGAAGTTTTCAGTTGTTCTTTCCGTTCTGCTTCGTTTTGAAGTTGATGCACACGCACAGTACTTAGTATGTGGTCACAACACAATTTGGATATGATTGAACATTTACTGTAGTTGAAGTTTGACACGTTTGACTGACTATGACACGTTTTGTACAAAATACCGATGAGAACAATGGTTTACGTAAATTGTGAGCGCACGGGCTCGCTTGAAACATGTGGCCTCGGCGGTTGCCTGCCAAACACTGCCTGCGAACACAGTAACGGATTTTTACGCCACCCTCCTGCACGCTGTTGCCGGAGCGGTGTCGGCTCGGCGTGGCGTTGGTTCGGTGTTGCCGCTTTGAGTTTCTCAGCGCGATTTGTAACAAAAATTGACGTTTAATAGACTGTTTTAATGAAAAAAATCATTATTCTATACATTGCCATAACCTTTTCCACACATAAATGAAGAAACTGGCCACGGACCGCGCGCCGTTCCCCAAAACGTGGCAACTAAAATTAAAACTTGGAAATAACAGTGGAAATGAATTAAATTAATAAGATAGCGAAAGGCGAATAAATTATGTAACATTCCAGATTTAATTATTGCAGATCTACAAATTCTACTTCCCCCTCCCCCAAAAAATGGCGTAACTGGACCGGTCCACTTAACCTAACCTCCCGGCGGTCCAGTTAACCCCACAGCACATATTTTCTTTTTATGTCCGAAAACGCACAAGCTGCGACGTATTATTAAAAGCATAACACACTATTATAAAGAAGAAATACAAACAATTAATTTGGTGTAAATATCTTTCTTGTAGTTGTAATTCAATCGCAAAAAACAAATGCAAAGCAGATAAGTGCTAAAAAAAAACTCTGACCTTTCAGAATACAAATTCCTTACTGTACTGAACAAATTAAGGCCTGCAACTTATGATTATGGCTTAGAAAATCAGCCCTCTCATCCTACGAACGCCATTCCAGTGGAAAAGGCGGGAAACACTTTCCACCAACATTTAAAAGCATGGACCACTTAATCTAAGCGGTCCAGTTAACCTAACTCTCCCCTACTTTAATTTCAGTCGTTTTTTTCAGTATACAGTATTGTCTCAACATTGATTAACAAAGCTGTGTTTAGCTAAGGATCGATTTAAAAAAATATTATCGGAAATAGGTTAAGTTCTTTCATATATCACGCGCTTAACTATGGCTTAAAAAATCAGAATTAATAACAGGAGCCCCGCATGATGAAAGTGCTACAGGCCCCGCAGGTCGTTAAACCGTCCCTGATTATCTTAGTTCTTTGTTTCCTATAAAGAGTTTGGGTTCAGGGATTGTTCTAGAATTTTTTGCCAATGTCATTTCTATTGATTTGGTTCACGAAAATTTGAATCTTGATATATTACAGAAGCTTACAAGTTTGTTTCAGCCGTCTTGGAGAACTTCCATATTTTACATTGTTCTTCCTACACATACAAGTGTGTTATCATCTGCAAAAGCTCGTATTTTGATTGGTTTGGGGAAGGTAGAAATCTTATGGTTAATGACAATGAGAAATAGGGAGACTCTTATGATGGATACTGAACTCCGTTTTGAACCTTTTTAGGTTCTGAAAGATGGTCTTGAACTTGTACTTGAATACATCTGTTATTTAAAAAAATTGTAGATAAAATATAATATACAGTGAAATTATTTTAGCGTGGCCGTTCAAGGACGAATCCCCAGAGCTGCTGGAAGAGTCCACTCCTCAAACCTATCGCTTTAGGGGGCAGCGCGTCCCTTCGCAGCACGTGCTGAGAGCCCTATTCCAGTTGTATAAACATTGACCCCGACTTTTCTTCGCGGCGAAGTGCAAGCATTCAGTTGCGTTCCACTTCTTGTGCGAAGCATTTGTGTGCAATTTGTGTTGAGTTCTGTTCAAGTGATTCTTGTACTGTTTTGTGATTATTACAATGCATCCGGCTCAGAACAAGTTGCATAAGAAAGTTCATCACAGTCAGACGCGTTAAGTCATTGCAAAGGTTTATAAATTTACGAAGAGAGAAGCAGAAGAAGGTGTTAAACATATCAAAGCAGTTCTTAAGCGAGTGGCTGCTGCAACGGGTGTTTCAGAAAGATCGATTCGCAGAATTAACAAAGAAATGAATTCCATTGAATCGGGAGAAACATGCTCATTTTCAACGCCTAATAAAGAGAGGAAGAGGAAGAAAGTGAAATCTGCTCTCGTCAGTTTTAATGAGTGATTCGTCGTGAACGATTTCTACATCACTGAAATCACGACCAACTATGAAAAATATATTATTGAAATTAAGAAATTCAATTAATTTACAAGGAAGTGTGTCGACTTTAAGAAAAATTCTTTTGAGAATAGGATTTACTTGGAAGACAACAAAAAATAATAGGAAAAGTTTGATAGAAGACACGCCATTAGATCTCAAAGAATTTCGTATATTCAGAAAATGAAGAAATACCGAAAAGAAGGTCGGAATATTGTGTACATGGATGAGACATACTTGCGCAGTAGCCACACAACACCCTTTGGATGGAGTGATGATTCTCTCGGGGGCCTTCTCGCTCCTATTTCTAAAGGACAGGGAGTAATTACACAGGCCGACGTCAGTTTAGTTACAAAAAGGAAAACCATTAATTCCGATTAATTTCAGGATGCTGCATTCGAAATTGACAGCCGTTTTTCTAGATTAGCTCGTATTTTTGTGTAACGTGTAGTTGCCAGTTTTTACCATTTTGGCTTCAGTTGTCATCAAAGTAACCATTTCCACAATGTTCCTAGAGTGAGAAATAAATAGTATTTCACTCAGTTGGTGAAATTCAGGAGATTCTTGTGTGTATATATATACAATGAAACGGAGGGAGAGAAATTCGCAATGATTGAAAATCTTGACACTTGTGTTCCTTCCCCTTCTATTGTTTGTTTTTAAGTGTTTTTTTACACACTGAATGTAGCCGCCTCGTCTATGTAGTACCAATGGGCGGCACGATGACACGGGCGAGCAAATATATAAAGTAGGATGTGCCGTTGTGTCGTGGATCAGTCTTACTCTTACGAGTATGTATTGCAGTAAGTAATCTCTGAAGTATGAAAATGTTTGTCGTGGGAATCGACTTACGAAGTTTTACTCAGTAACTTCAATTATTGTCCCGTATTTTCGGAAATGTTTTACCGTTATCATACAGTGATTTCATGGCTGTTCTGTGGTTCTAAGTTTCGCTTTCCTACGCAAAATATCAAGTTCTATCCGCAGAGGTTGTAAAATTTCACCGGGCTGATTTTGTTACATCTGTGGTGTGTTATGGTTAAGTCTCAGATTAGATCGATGAATGATGTCGTCAGGGAATTATATTATTTTTATTTTGACTGTAAGATTGAGGATCAGGATAAAAGCTGGGCTGAAGACCTGGCTTAAAGAATCCAAGAAAAGGATGCCTTTTGCTGTTCCGATGATATGGAGAGAACCCTGGAATCACTAGGGCGTTTTGTTTCTGTATGACGAATACAGCAGGAAGTAACAAGAAGAAACAGTGTGTCATCGAATATTCAATCTTGCAATCCGCTATCACACCAGTGCCTCATGGAGAAAATTTACCTGCACCTACTCCTCCGCACGATTGGGACACTATCGATATTGCAGCACCTACAGGAACCGATGAGGATACTAACTCAATATCTGCAGATGAAGATCTGAGAGATTGTCCCTTCCACTTAAAAGATGAGACTTATTTCAGCCTGCAACATGAATTGAACGATTTAGTAAGAGACTTACAACTTTCGAAAGAGAAAGCTTAATTCTTGGGGGCTAGACTGAAAGAATGGAATTTGCTGGCTCCCGGAACTCCTTAACACTCAGCACAGGAAAAGGAACGAGCCTTTTTCAGAATATTACAGAATGGACGATTCCCTTTGCGTATGTACGGACATCAATGGCCTGATGAATGAGTTAGGAATCCAACGTAATCCATCTGATTGGTGTCTTTTCATAGATTCATCTAAGTACAGTCTGAAAGCAGTTTTACTTCATAATGGAAATAAACTGCCTGTGGCACACTCTGTTCCAATGAATGATACGAGAATCTCGCACTCATTTTAAATCGTATCAATTACAAAGATCATGGTTGGCAAATTTGTGAACATGTAAAAGTATTTGCAATATTATAATGTCCAATGTCTGGACCAGACCAATGTCTGGAAGGTGGATTTACAAAGCACTTTTGTTGTGTCTTTGGGACTCAAGAGCTACAGGAAAAATTTCTCACAAAAGGAGTGGCTCCCAGAGAGTCATTTAAGCCCGGTACCAACAATGTCAAGTATGAGCCTCTGATCGATCCAGGCAAGGTACGGCTGACAACTCTGCACATTAAGTTGAACCTCATGAATTTCTTAAAGGAATAGACAAAGAAGCTGAAGGATCTAAGTATCTTAGACAGTGTTTTCCGAAACTAAGTGGTCTGTATACATCTGTGAACATTATAACTTATAAACCATTCTGAGTATGTAAATGCTAAAGTATAGTGCTAGTAAACTAACTGAATATATAGTTTTTTAATTGTTTAGATTTAATAAATTAATTTATAGAATTTTAAAAATTAATTGTCTTTGACACAAGTGCCAAAACGAAATTGATTCCCTTTTTGCAGTCAAAAAAACTCACTCTCCGGTACTTTCAAGATAGCTCATTACACCTATTATGGTAAATTTGGCAACTACGCGTTACACAAAAATACGAGCTAATCCAGTAAAACGGCTATCATATTCGTATTCAGCGACCCAAAATTGATCAGAATCAGTGAGTTTTGTTTCTGTAACTTTTTAAAAGTTTAAAAACGTCGGCCAGTGTTATTGTTCATGCTGGCGAGGAACAAGGTTTTGTGCCGAACGCATATTTGTGTTTTAAATCACAACAGAAAACTGGCGACTATCAAGGTGATATGAATTATCAGAACTTCGAAAAATGGGTTAAAGAAAGACTTCTTCCTCTTCCTCCACGCAGTGTTCTTGTTTTAGACAATGCTCCATATCATAACACCCAATTGTCCCCAGCTCCTACATCCAATTCTCGTAAAAGTGAAATGCTGACCTGGTTACTCGAACATTCTATTCCACGTACAGAAGACATGAGAGTCCCCGATTTGTACTCATTAATTAAACTGTACAAGCCAAGGGAGAAACTCTTCAAAATTGACGCGATTTTAGAAGAAGTAGGACACTCAACACTGCGTCTTCGTCCTTACCACCCGGAACTTAACCCTACTGAGCTTATTTGGTCAACAATAAAGAATCGCGTTGCAATGAGAAATACATTTCGATTAGATGATGTTAGGAGAATTGCTGAAGAATTCGCTAAAATTACCCCTGAAGATTGGAAAACACGTTGTGACCATGTTAAAAAAATTGAAAAATCGGATTTCGAAAACGAAATTTTCATTAATGAAGGCCAAGAAATAGTTATTTTTACCGGGAACGATGCAAATGACAGTAATGACAGTGACAGTGATGCTAGTTCCAATAGTGAGGAAACAGGTACCAGTGACAGTGGAAACGATGTGGATAATGAGAGCAGACCTGGACCATCACGTGTTTTTCCACTACCGAGCGAAGACACTTCGAGACAATTAATTAAACACATGGAAAGAATGTAAAGCAAGTCAACTCCACAGCCAAATTAATAACTTTTATCATATTACAACTTCTAAAAATCTCAACCGAAGAGATTCTGTTCAGAATAAGTTCAGGCCACACAAAATTAACCCATCTCTACTTAATTACCAAAACCCCCTCCACTTTGTGATACTTGTAACACTAATTTAACAATAAACCACATAATAGAAAACTGCCCTTAATTCAATAATGAAAGAAAATTTACTAATCTAAATAAACCTTTAGATACCTTATTGTATTCGACCAAATATCAGAACCAACTGATTAAGTTTTGTGAAAATTGTAACATCTTTAATGACATATGATGATATTGTATAATTAAGTTATGTATTACATGTATGTTGCCATTCAATGCTAATTATATAGTATATATATATGTGATAACATTTTTGTTAATATCATTATGGATAAAATTTTAATTGTATAAACAATGTAGTCGCTAATAACCTTAGTCGTTGATGCGACTAAAATTAAAGTAACTAAAAAAAAGTAATTTCCAAGTAAGTACGTAGCACGTGCGGCTAATGTTTTTGGTATGGGCAGACGCGCACAAGCGCCGCACAGTGGGGCCAGAAAGGAGAAAAGTTGGTTAAAAGTATTTTTAAGCGTTTTCAGGATTAATGGAAATATAAAACATATTTAATAAATAAAACACAACTTCTTTAATTGTTTAAACGTGAAATATTTGATTCTCAACATGCAGTTTTTCATTTCTGGAGAGTTCAGAGGTTTCCTGTGCAAATTGAAATCTGGTAGGTCTACAAACCCTTGTTGAAGAACATTTTTTGTTTTGCCATATTATCTTTTTTCATTTGATTTGGGGCTTTCATAAGTCAATTGCAGTGGAACTAATGATTAATGAAAATATCTGGATTAGTTGCTTTGGGATTCGAAATGAATGTCTGCTTGTATTGGGATTGATGTGATCCGTCAAATCCCCGTATACTAAACAAATATAATTTGCCAGATTGCCCTAAAACATGATTAGCCAAGACATCTCTGTGCTTGCAAAATCCCCGAACTGTGGTCTAAAAGTGGCTGTAGTGTTACTTCAGCCAGTGTTTCAGTTACAATAATTGCTTATTTTGCTGGTAACAATCTTTTTACGCCAACTAATTTTTTTTTGTAGAATTGAGAAACATCTTTTCTTCTAATTTTATTGTACTGCTCTCTTGCAAGGTTTGCTTCAATAAATAAAGATAACGCTTCGGTTCCCTGAAGTTCCTGAGTTTGGAAGTTCCTGAGTTTGGTTTCCTGGCCCAATTGTTTGTAATCGATTGAGTATTTTGAAGCGCGGTTCGGAGTAGTCATTGTCACATCTTCAACAATTTGAGTAGTGTCAACTTCACCGGAAGAACGTAAACCCGTTTGGCCGGCATATGATAGCTCTGTGAGAGAATATTTGGACCGTAAAACTATAGTTCTTTGACGTTAGACACCTTCTACAGTTCCACCAACTATAGTTCTTTGACGTTAGACACCTCTATCAGACACCTTCCAAAAGAGCTTCCATGGCCGACCCATTTTTTTCACGTTGGAGGTCGAATTTAGGAATATAATAAAAGCTGCGAACCAATTTTTATTTTTTTGCAAGAATATATCCTCTCTACAATTAGAATCTTGCCATTTTTTCTTAAAACAGGCCATAAAATGTGACACAATTTTATTTCAATCCGACTTTCCGTGTTTGGACCACTTGGTACGTTTTTCCAAGAATTTCATCAAAAATCTATTTTTTTTCGTTTTTTTGGAGTGTTTAATAGCATCGTACAGTTCCCTCCTCGTTAATTCAGAGCTATCAGTGCCAGATCCTGAAAGAAAAATTTAAAAAATATAATCTTGTTGGTAGAAAGGCTAACAAACGAGCTGCGCATGATTATAAACAATGTGCCTTCACGCAAAATGGGGCAAACATGTTTGTTTGCAACTTTGTTTAATGCTTGCAAACTTTGTTTAATGCTTTGAAAACTAGATGCATTCCAGAATCCTATTCAATTAATATGATAACACGGAAATGCCCGGAAGGTAACTAAAAGACAGTATAAAAAAAGAGGAATTAAAACTTTTATTTCGTTGTAACATGTGGGGTTTCTACCTGAAATTTCTAATTTATTCTTTAAGTAATATGTGTTTTACTAATACACAATTAAAGTGCATATCCCCAGGTATCACATCCGTAGCACATTCAATTATGCTACACACGAGAGCAAAACTATGTGCAATCAAAATCACACCTCTCTTCGTACTGCACGAGCGAAGAAGTGCGTCGCGCGTCGCTTGTGCAAGTTCAAACTTGCACAGCAAGGAGTGCCGTGATTCCCCCACTCTAAACCAATCGGGGAACGATGGAGGAGGCATTTTACTATCCTTTTCATGTGAAATGGAGCCTCTGAAGCACCATTTGATTTTGGACTTTTTGCCAACTTCCCCCCCCCCCCTCTGGCCCCACTGTGCGCCGCTTGGCTCCCTCTCCACCACTTTCAGCTTCCCCCTCTACTCGCGAATCCCAGCGGCCACGCTAGAAAAAATTAGCTGTACGCCCCTTGCATTCTACTTCAATGAGGATTTTTAAGATGCGGTGCTTTCAAATCATATAAAGCTTTTTCGATATCTAGGAACACTATAGTGCAATATTCATTAATATCAAAAGCTTCACAAATATCTGTATGAATATGGATCAAGTGATGAATACGAGGGTTGGGGCAGAAGTTATGAAAACTATTTTTTTTTCTAAAAGAAATGTTATCGGATCGCAAAATTTCAATTATTTCTTGAAAGAAATGCTGCAGTAGGGTGTGTTTACATGATAGCTCTGCAAGTGTCTCTATTAGCACAGAGAGCAACTTGAAATCGGTTGTTCGTGTACCACCGTGCGAGGTGAATGTAACATGTTTCCAGTTCTCTTATTTCAAGAGAGCCGTTCCTTATGAAAGGAATGCCCGAGAATGTTACAGAGATTAGATGAAAGCTCATGGAATAATGCCCTTCCATACCGGACAGCCGCGAAATGCGCAGGGGAGTTTCTGCAAAGATACGCAGCAACCAATGATCACCAGCGCACGTGAAGACCTGTGAGTGGGCGGATCAATGTGATGTGCGGTAATCGAGCATCTACCTAATCAGGCCTATAGAACGGGTATGCAATGCTTTTCGAATTTGTGAAGTCGTATTCTCTAAAATGCCTTAGAACGTAAAAATCATTCAAATCATTTCAAATACCTTAATAAATATGATAAATTCAATTTTTGTGTGTTGATAAATGTCCAAGCATTTAGTTTATACCGTGTCCTTTTATGTGTACATTTTAAATTTTCCACCCATACTCATATTCTCACAAAAAATAGTTGCCATGACTTCTGCCCCAACCCTTGTAGTTGAACGAAATTGCCGAAATCTAAATTGATTTGGGGTGATCCAATGATTGCTTTGTAGAATCCACTTAAGTCTTCGTTTTATCACCTTTTCGAGCTGTTTGCATAGGTTGCATGTTAGTGAGATAGGTCTATAACATGTTATCTTTATATGCGAATTCTCCAACAGAATTACTGCAGCTTGTTTCCATATAGTTGGAAATGTATGGGATGTCCAGATATAGTTATACATTTGTAATAGGTATTCAAATCCTATGTCAGGTAAGTTCCTAATCAGTTGTAGGTATATTGTTTGGCCCGGGACTGATACTTTACTCATTTTTTGAGCTGACTGTAATTCTGTCATGTTAAAGAGTGAGACGCTCATGTAGGAATGGAGTTATATTAATTTAAATCATTTAGTACATTGACTTCTATATCTTCACAGGAATTTTTGTATTGTAGAAACTCTTCTGTGTAATTCTTGTTCGTAGTGTAACTTGCAAATGTTGCTGGTGTTACCTGTTTTTGTAATTTTTTAACATTGTACATATTCCACGCAATGTTGCGTGAAAACTACTAAAATTTTCAAAGAAATGTACATAACCTTAAAGAAATAAATCACTATGAAAAAAAATTATTTGAAGGAAAATATCTCTATCTGCAATTTTGTAGTTGGAGGACGACGCCGAATAATTTTCAAACTTTCGCAGTTATTCGTGAGTTATTCGTGAAAATCCGACGTATGCCACCTTAATAAGTGTATTATACTCTATTCCTACCAGAAATTTAAAGAAAACTAGTGGTGCTTTCAACGAACATACTTTCGCACACTGCTTCTATACGGACCTGCTATGGAAATGCTATTCCACTTCTTTATAAACCAGCAAAAGTGTTTTCTACCAGCAAACGTTTTCCGTTCCAAGACCCGAAATCCGATCCTCAAAGTCAACGAAACGGCACTTATACCACTACGGCAAACTAGTACCGTATGGGTCGAACAGAGACATACAAACAATCAAACTGAGCTATAAAATAGTAAATGCATGATAAAGAATCAATTGATACGATGGTAAATACGATTTACAAGTCCAAGAAGAGATGCGAAAAATAGTTAAAAGTTAAAAATTCGAAAACATATACAGACATTTCCAGTTCATTTAACATAATTATCAATATTTGTGATTCAAATAGCTTCTCATGGTTTTCAATAAAGTTTCTAGAATACTCAATTGTTTCCTGTGACAACAGAAATTTGACTAATACATTTGATTTGTCAAATTACAAAACTTGACATTAGATAATATTCCCTGACCAGGACTCGAACCGGCGCAGCTCTCTCGAAAGAGCTGTGCCAATGCTCCCTGATTAACGCAGATAAATTTCTTTCCCCACACGTCATATACAGTTTTTACTGTTTTTGGACAAATAAATAAATAAATAAATAAAAAATAAATAAAAATAAACGACTGCGACCACAATGGCTACGCATGACATTCGCACTTGTCTAATAGTAATAAGTATATGGCGGTTTCATCTGTCGCATTAGGAAGCCGAAAAATCCAGAGAATGTAAAAAAATGTGCTTTGGGCGCTCAAAGAAGGTATCTGGGGAGATCATCATTCATAACAGAAAAACTGGTTCGATTAGAGATTAGAAATTTAAGTTCTGCGAGAAAGTCTGTGCCATTCTATAGCATCACTAGGTTTTCTAAATTTAGCCAAAGGTTTTATCAACTTTTACGTTACCAGATCCCAGGTGTAAGAGTTTTTCTGACGAAAATTCCCCGTTTTCTGGCGCACGATTACGTAACTTTATTAGATTTAGATTAGAAAATTTAAAGAAAAACTTTGGAGCGGTTTTTGAGAAACATTTTTTTGTGAATTTGAAGCGCAATTTACGCAAAAACTATTCGTTTTTCCAAAAAATGGATGACCTTATTTAACGTGCTAATTTTGTACAAACAACTTTGTCTGAGACAAAAATCTCTATTTTAAATTTTTAAGTAGTTTTTAAATTGTTTGTTGCAATTTTCGGAAAATTGGGGATATCAACGAAAATGATACCTACATCATTCCCTTAAACGTCCTTTGCACTATTCAGTAACCAAATTTAATAAAAAAATTTAGAGTTTTTTTTAACTTTGAAAATCTCCGACGGGCTTCATGTAAAGTACCTCCAAAATTAAAATATCGGTTTCAAATTCAAGGGGCCACGAGATCAGTCAGATCAATCGGGAAGTATACATTTTTGAGAAAATAGGCTGAACGGTTTAATCGCTAGCGTTGTTCACAGACAGAAGGACGGACGGACAGACAGACGGACGGACAGACAGACGGACGGTCAGACAGACGGACAGACGTTTGCCTTTCAATTGGTTTTCCGGTATCATGGAGCCACAAAACAGGGATTCTGGCTGCACCACGTGCTAGGAGATTTTTTTCTTTATTTAGCAATTGGATTTATTCACGTTTTCGTCCTGTAATTAGAGTTTTCTGTCAAAAATCCGCCTTTTTTTCGCGCAGCATTACTTAACTTTTCCTATACTATACGTATGTATAGTATACGGGAATGTACAAAAATTGACTGTGAACCCCACCTGACCTTTTCGTTCTCTTCCTTGTCCTAGCCTTTGTCGGAACACTTGCTACCCTACCACTCATGTCGGAAGATTAGAGCTTGTTGCGAGATGGGTGGGACGTAGTTGGGAAATGGACCTGGAGGAGGGAAATGCCGACGTATTGGTCGACGCGGGAAGTCATCATTTAGCGTGAAGGGAGGAACCCTCGCATTTCCCGGGACAAAACATTCATTACAATAATGGACTATTGACCACAGTAGTTGACATAATCAGAAACATTATTCAACCAATAAACCGCAGTTTTTGCAGGAGTCGGTAAAAACCTACCCTATGAACGAATTTCTCGAGATTCCTTTATCTAATATTAAAATACGTCAAAATCGTTAAGACATAAATATACAGCCATAAATATTAAAATAATCGCGTGTTAAATGTTATTTTACGCTTTATTTCAAGCAAGACTACTTTATCTCTAGAATTAAAGTAGTGTATTTGAAAATAAAACCAATAAATTGCACTCTGATAATAATGTTATTCAACCAGACAAACTTACAATTTGCACAAATATTCTACTGCTCTGAAAATCAGTATCTCATCAGATCAAATTTACACAATAATATGAAATATTTCCTTAATAAAAGATTCTTTCTTCTACTGAAATTATTAGACTAGCCTCACACCACACTCTTACACATTAGCTAGAAAATCCAGGCCAACAGCCCTCCGCGAACACCATCCAGTACTTAAGCCGCTGGGCCCGCTCAAGCTCTTTATAGAAGGGTTGCTCATCTTTTAGATAAAACAATAGTAAGTTTGGTAACAAGTAATCGAAACAGGTGATTGCGCACCAGTTGAATTTTCGTGCAACCATAGAGGGGGAAAGGAGTTTTCCACATCTTCGAGCACGCTTCTAAATGTTTTTCACAGTATAAGATGTAGTGGAAAATAACGGTTTCTCACACAAAAAACAAGCACGATGAACGTTTCTTGCATGTCCACGGCCTTCTCCATAGACCACAGGGGCACAGCGTGTTAAAAAACACTGGCTATTTTGACTAAGAATTACTGAAGATAAAACCAAGGTGTTAGAATACACCGAGTAATTTTAACAGAAATAAATACTTTTGATTACTTACGTAAATCAATTCCTCCACTTTCCCCTACTAAATTGTGAGATCCGGCGCCGACTTGCACGCCAGGTTGCAGGGATTTCCCCCCACCCAGGTACGTGCGGCGGGCACCGCCCCAACCGGAACAAGCTCTAAGCACTCGTCATGTGTGGAATCTTAGTGCATTAAGTGTGAGTGTTTGCAAAGGGAGAGGATGGGAGACAAGGATAAAGACGAAAATATAGCGTACGGTTTGTGGCTCGTTTGTTAGGATACTGCACCGGCAATCAACAGGTTTTGATCGGGGAAACCACTCAAACCTACCGATCAGCGCAGCCAGACGCTACATTTCTCCTTCAGGAAGGGATTAGATTCGAAGTAGCTCTTTAGCTTGAGTCGAAAATTCAACACTGCCGGAATTCGGACCTTCTAACCTACTTCCGGACAGTGACGCTGCAAAGACAACGGTAAAGCTGCCCCTGAGCCATCCCAGCCGGTGGTTCTGAACGAGAGGGGTGACTGATAGCAAGCCGGCACTCGGAGAATCGGATCTTTTCGGCCGAGCCCAGAGGTGGGTGGGTGGGTGCGGGGCGGGGCCGGGGCGGGGCCGGGGCGGCGCCGCGCCGGGGCTTCATTGAGAAAAAGCCGCGCGCGCGCCGACGCCCATTCATGGCGGCGGCGGCGGGGCGGCCGCGCGCGAACGCGAGCGCTCCTCGGATCGATAGCGCGGGGGTCAAGGCTGCCCAGCCGCCTCCTCCGCCCGCAGCGCGATGCTTCGATCCCCGCCCCGCCCCGCCCCGCCCCGCACCCGCACTCCCGTAGCGGGGAAAGATCGGCGTCGCAGCGGAGCAGGACGCAGGAGTGGTCCGGGATGAATGAGACAAACCGCCCGGATGGGAGGGGGAGGGACGGGGCGCGGGGAGAAGCACCAGGTGGAGTGGGACGAACCTTATCGCAGAGAAAGTGGTGGGTGGGGCTGGGGGAAGAGCTGTGCCGCGTGGGACGGCCCCTGGGGAGAAGAACGAGGGAAAGGAGTAAGGGGAGGATGAGAACTGTGGAGACCTAGCGACTCATCCCGTTCGGATGTACTACGCGACCCGAACCCTTAACTAGGTACATTAGAAAAATGACTTATGTACGGGGGCTGCAATATAACTTTACTTTCTCGCTACCGATTACGCAGTAGAGAGAGGGAATTATGCAATGGTGTAGGAAAAAAACGTCGAATTTTCGGCAGAAAAATTCTTATTTTTGGGACCTGGTAACTAAAAAGTAGATAAATCCAGTTGCTAAATTTAGAAAAAAAAATCCTCTAACTCGTAGTGTAGCCAGAATCCATGTTTTGCCCTCTGTACGATCCTTGATAATGAACTAGTGGTGCTACAGAATGACACAGACTTTCCCGTATTAGTTTTCTATTTCCTTGGGTCTGGGCTAGCTATTCGGAATTGCCAAACACACACACACACACACACACACACACACATATATATATATATATATGTATATGTATACACACACATATATATAAGCTTTATTTGAACAAATATATGCACTGACAAATAAATTACAAATTTGCATGTGTACAAAAAAGTTTTGATTCAGGAAAACCTGTTTTTAAATCAAACCTGGGAAACAGACACTCCAGTATGTAATAAATTAAAGTACATTCATATATGAGGCTTAAAAAAAAGGTAGAAAACAAAGTAACCATAAAAGTAGAATACAATAAACGCAAAATACAATAAAAGCAGAATACAAAAAGCAGAATACAATAAAAGCAGAATAGAATGAAAGCTGAATACAGTAAAGGCTGAATACAACAAAAGTAGAAAACACAAAGCATGCACTACATTACATTTAAATTATAATGAACGCAAATTCAGAACATATGTGAATAATAAAAGTAAAATCTGCAAAGCATATTGCAGTAAAAAAAACATTAGGAAATCAATAATAACGAATCAGTAATAGTAGAGAACTATGATTTACCGTAGATAATTCACATCTAAAATTCTATTTAAGTGCAAAACTGAAGGTTTTACTTAGTTTTCAACAAAATATTGGAGTAAAGTAAATCGTACAAAAATATTTATCAGTAGCATCAAATTAACACTAGCAACAGTAGTTCGTAACTATTTTCCAGACAAGGATTTTAAAATCAGAAATTGGTAGTAACAAAATCATGAAGGATAGAAAATAATTGGTTGTCTGCCATTCCCAAACATCCATCCGGTAATTGGTTAAACAAGTGCGGAGCCAAATAAGAAAAGGAAGAAGTGAATAATGATTTAGAATAGCGCGTAAATGATAACTTGGCCGATGATCTGGTGCAGAGTGACATCCTGGCGTACCAGTCTCCCAAGAAAGTTACTTGGTCACGAAGATAAGGTGGGTTTACCAGTTTTAAGAACTTTGATAACAAGTTTAAATATATGTAGCCAGATTCTCAGCCTCAACGACAGCCAACCTGAATTCTGCCTCGCCAGAGATAAGTAGTATTACTTTCTGAGGTCATAACAGAATCTCAGACACATGTTTTGTACACCTTGCATGCGGGTCTTCTGAAGGGTTTTCAATTCCGGGCCATAGGCAGTATCCGCAAAGTAAAACAGGGATTGAATCAAGGAATCTATCAAATACAACTTTATCTTAGTTGGTAAAGATTTTCTAAGCGAGTACAGATTTCTCAAACGGGAGTATGCAATAGAACATCTATGTCAATCAAACTTTCAGGATGAATCGATAATTAAACCGCAATTACGTGCGGCATCCACAGTTAGTACACGTGTACCATCGAAATCAATTGATATACGTCTGGTGTCATCAAGACGCTCAGTAGGGTCCACAATGATGAAAGCAGTTTTAGACAGATTCAAAACATGGCAGTTTAAATTTGACCATTGTGAGATTTTCTTCATGTCCACCTCGCTAGGTTTAAATTCTCTGGAGAGAATGCTAACATACTCCTGCCAGCTGCCATTTATCCAAGCCCTAATGCACACTTTTTTCAATTTTCTTCATTTTTTCGGTTTCCTAATGGTAGAATGGAAATAGTAATTGTAGAATATTAAAGAATAGTAAAACTTTGTCCTAAATGGCAATTTTCTTTAAAAAATTTCGAGCTGCTTTCAAGAATATGGCGTTTAAGCGCTACTAAAAATGCGAAAATTGAAGCTCTTTTTCACAGAAAACTTTTGAGTTTTCAAACACTTCATTTAAAGTCATTTGAGGCACATTCACTCACAAATATAATAATGTTTACAAATTGATGGTAATGTGCATATTAAAGATGTGAAAGATATTTAAAAAAATATATTTCTGTAAAATTTGAAAAAACAAAAAACCTCAAAATAAACTTTACGTCATATTAAAAAGTGCAATTAGCACTATACGTTCCAAAACTTTGAAGAAAAATTTGGAGACATTTATGAGAAAATGGCGTTTGAGCTATTCTGAAAATGCGGAATTTTCAGCTAGTTTTCACAGAAGACTGTTTGAGACTTCAGGAAACTTTGCTTGACATTATTTAAAGCACGTATACTCATTATTATAATAATGTTAACAAATCGCCGCTAATGTAAAGATGAACGACGTGAGAGACAAGTAAAAAAATACATTTTCGCAATTTTTGAAAAAACAAAAGAATAGAGCAATATGTCAATTATGCCATCTCATAGAGTACATTTAACACTATCCCTACCAAAACATTAAAGAAAAAATTAGAGCCGTTTTTGAGAAAATTTCGAAAATGTCCGGGGGTCTTCATGTAAAGTACCCCCAAAAATTAATGAATGTTTTTCAAAGACCAGAGCTTCGACTCAGGTCAGATGAACAACGTGGAAGTTGATATGTTTCTCACCAGACTGTGATAGAAAATTATTATTATTACATTTCACTTCCATCCCTTTGATAGCGAAGGACCACTTGTGGTAAAGCTTAGACACAAGCCACCAATCTTATGACTTCTGTAAGGAAGGTCTTTTAGTGCTGTCATTATCACAAGTGAAAATACTGCAATAGAATTAAATGCTTGTATTGAAAAATAAAAAAATGACAACCAAGTAGGAGCACCTTAAAAGAAATTAAGAATTAAATTAACATTATACAAATAAATGAAAGATAGATTTGACTACAAACAACGTGCGTGACTTGTGTTACATTTTAAAGCTGCGCGTAGTCGGTTGTATGACGTCAACTCCACGCAAGTGGAGTCACGCACCAGTGGTAGGGGTCAACAGGGCTGGACAAAGTACAAGTTGATTTTTCGGTATCAAGGGCCCACAAAACAGGGATTCTTGCTACAACTCGTGTTGGGAGATTTTTTTCGTAATTAACCAGCTGGATTTATCCACTTTTTTGTTATTACGACATAGCAACAAATTTTTTTCTGCTGAAAATTCGCCTTTTTCGCGCAGTATTACATAACTTTCCCTATACTATATATATTACTCCGTATATACGTACGTATACGGGAAAGTAAAAAGATTGGTCGATGACACGGTAAACGCCATTGTATTTGTGAGTTGAAGTGATCAAAATTAGTTCATATGAAGTTTTTCGAAAACTCAAAAATGTTCTGTGATAAAAGCTCCAAATTTAGAATTTACTGCGGTGCTGAAACGCCTCAAAAACGGCTCCAAATTTTTCGATTAAAATTGTCAGTTAGGACGAGGTTTTACCGCTCTTTAACATAAGTCCATCAAGCTGGCCCGCCCACCATAACAAAATCAAACCAAATCAGTACCAGAATTTTAAACTATTTTATTACTAATTATCGCAAAACCGATTTTTTACCACTCATTTTCTCCACAAAACAGGGGGTGGCGGGCTAACTTGATATCAATCTGGCCCGCTCAACATAGCAGAATTAAATCAAACTTGTGCCAGAATGTTTAACTATTTTATTACTAATTTATTTCCGCAAAACAATTTTTGTCGTTGATTGTCACACTTAACAGGGGGTTTTCCCTAATCTTTATTTCAAGCTGGGCCACTGTAGCAGAGTCAAACGAACCTCGTGTCAAATAGTGAGCCACTCGTACCACTACTCTCTGAAAGTTCATTCCCGAATTAAGGGAACATTTAAAATTGATATTAAAGTTCGAAGAAATTTTAATTTCACACACACACACACATCAGATGAACGGTACTGGGACCTAAAATATTTCACAACCATTTATCTGATACGTGAAAGTAGTCCTTCGATATTTATAACTTTATTTTATAATAAATTATATAATCATTAGATATTCCGATTGGAAGTTTTTTAGGAGAGGAATATGTTGATGAATATTTAAACAATTTTTAAAGGCGTTTTGTGTTAATTTGTTTATTTCTTGCAATCACATTTATATATGTTAACAGATGTATATCATAGAAACGTATCATAAAAGATCCCAAAAAATAATGCATAATGTCTCAATCGCAAAACAAACTCCAGTAATAATAATAATAATAATAATAATGATAATAATGATAATAATAATGATAATAATAATAATAATAATATAATAATAATAAGGGAGTACACGACCTTGCAGTTGGGGGTGGACATTGAGTACCCCCATGAGCCTGAGAGCTATGTCATTGGTAGCGTAGCTACCAGTAGGACCTCCCTTGCTGAATAGGTTGAAGGTGAGGGGTCAGACGAAGAAGTATTCCATTTTGAGGAGAGTGGGAAGTAAGTAGAGAGGGAAGGGTCATGAACCTTTGGACTTCCTGTTGTCGGCACATGGAGGGTACAGGAGAGACAGTGGGTTGGCACACCAGGCCACTGATTAGAGTGGAGGCCCGAACCTTGCATTAGCCAGCGAAGGAGGCTGCCTTCAGCAGTCAGTGAAATTCCCGTAGGGTTTAGTAATGCCGACTTGCGATCGGAGGGACCCCTTGCTGGGCCCTGCGGGGGGATGTCCCGAGGCCACTGTGGGTCGCAGAAACGGATGGCAGGAAACAACCCAAGGGTTAAGTGTGATCTATGAACTCGAAATTGCGTCCTGCGAATCTTCACTTAAAACCAATGGATAGAACAATAAATGTAATGAATCTTAACGTTTCTTCTTCTACCAATGTTCCATACCTGCTCAGAAACCGAGCTAATGTCACCTTGTCAACGTCTGGCTATCCCACGGATGTTAGTCTCAGGGACCCAGAGCCGACAGTAGCTCGAAGCCATCGTCAGAGATGAATCCGGGATGAATTAAAGAAGAGGATACGGTGCTTTTACTATGCAAAAGCAAAAAATGGGGGCTCAGAAATAGAGATTTTCAAGGTATGGAGAGAGCGGAACCCAGATATGAGACCTACCCTAGACTCAAGGAAGCTTGCCAGTCAATGACGATACGTACTCAGCAGTGGAAAATTCACAGCAGAACAACTTGCAGACATTTAGAGAAACGCGGAGTATGTTCTTCGATCGAACTATCCACATGACGAACATTTAGAACTATCTAATATCCCTGAAAGCGATGGTTCTCTTGAAGGTTCATCTCTTCTAAATGAAACATCTGTCAGTGGTGAAAATTCATCTGGCCATGAGTCACACGATAAGGACATGATGCGGGACCTCCTCCGACGCGTGATTGAACGTTTACTTCCATTCGAATCTCGTGCACCGTTGAGGGGAATTTACAAAAATGCAAAAGCTAAGAGAGTGATAGAAACAGCGAACTCTGTCTTAAATGAGATGGTACAGATAGAGATCTAGATATTACTGAAATCAATCACATCGTATATGCAACTGGATATCTAGTATCTCAGATAATTTGGGGGCCAGCCAAGAACACCGTTTGCCGACAGCCAGATAGAATAAACAGCTCCGTATCTACATGGGCGAAAAGAATTATGAAACGGATAGCCGACACAAGGCGTGAAATATCACTCCTAGCCGAGGCATCTTTTAAGTCAAACCACTCTTATAAATTTAAACAAAAAATACTCCATGTTTAACAAAAATACCTAATTGACAATGACACAACAAGGCTAATGGTAGTTGAGAAGCTAAAAGAGAAAATCCAAGCATGGGCTCAACGAATAAAACGGTACAAACGTAGAGACAATTTCCATGTACAGAACCGGCTGTTTCAAACCGACGAGAAGAGATTCTATCGCAGTTTGACTCAAAAACCGAATGGCAATGCTGCCCCTCCTTCAAAAGATGATGACGAAACATTTTGGTCAGGAATCTGGGAGGAAACCACAACAAAAACGCATCGTGGCTCCAATCTGAAGTTGATGCTGCCAATGGACTCGTGGAGATAGTGGAACATGTTCAAGGATTTCGGAAGATGACCTATGCCAAACAATTAAGAACATGGGAAACTGGAAATCCCCCGGGGTTGATAAGATTCAGATTTATTGGATTAAGAAATTAACAGCATTACATTCTAATCTAGCAAAGGCTGTTAATAAAATTTTAGAACCCAAAGGAACTCCCGGAATGGCTCACGCGCGGCATCACGTATTTGCTACCCAAAGTGGGAGACAGCTCTTTGGCGAAAAACTACAGGCCAATTACTTGTCTACCAGTACTGTACAAATTTATAACTGCAGCCATAACTGACAAAATGTACAGGCACCTAGAGAAGAACCATCTGTAGCCAGTTGAACAGAAAGAATGTCGTAAAGGTTCCTACGGCTGTAAGGAAATCTTGCTTCTGAATAAAATCATATTGAATGATGTAAAGAAACGAAAACGTAATTTAAGCGTGGCTTGGATTGACTACCAAAAGGCCTCTGTCAGTACACCACACGACTGAATTTTGAAGACCCTGAAGATCTATCGATTTCATCCTAGACTTTTTGAGTTTTGCAAGGCTAGTATGAAGTCGTGGAGTACCAGGTTACTAGAACACAGCGGAAAGGGAGTAGAAGAAACCAGAAGTATTCAGATTAACAGGGGTATTTTTCAAGGAGATTCTCTCTGCCCCTCTGCTATCCCCTCTACTGTTTTGCATTAGTTTGATCCCACTATCTAGACAGTTGTCGCAAGCTGACTTTGGTTACAAGCTCCATGGTGATGAAAAGCCGGTATCACATTTGTTTTACATGGATGATCTGAAAGTGTTTGCTAAGAATGAAGCGATTCTCTCCCAAATGCTGTCTGTCGTGAATGACTTTAACAATGACATCTGCATGAAGTTTGGTCTTGACAAATGTGCAAAAATCAATTTAAAAAGAGGAAACCTGACACCGTCAGAGAACGCTGAAGTTGATATGCACACTGTGATTCAAGATCTTGAGCCAGGTAAAACTTACAAATATCTGGGCATTGAAGAATGTGAGACCATCTCGAACGACACAATGAATGAGAGAATTCGCAAGGAGTATTACAGAAGAGTGAGACACGTCCTGCAGTCTGCTCTGAACTCCAGGAATAAAATATCTGCAATTGGTAGTCTGGCGGTGCCTGTAGTCGAGTACTGTTCCGGACTAGTGGACTAGACTGAGCAAGAAATCCGCATCATGGATCGAAAAACCATAAAACTGCTAACAATGCATCATGTCGCCCACCCTCGATCTGATGTACATACACTTTACGTGTTACGTAAGGAAGGAGAAAGAGGCCTGAGACAAATTGAAGCCTCCTGGCATAATGCAATAGTTGGAATGGGAAAGTATGTAGTCAGTCATCATGGTGACCCTCTAATGAGGCAGGTCATGAAATCTAACCGACGAATGGGAAACAGAGGCAATGTTAGTGTAGCAAGAAGCATTGCAAACAAGACTATGCAAGACACCGAGAATGACAGAGACACTGAACTTCTGATGCTACTTAACATGAAATGTGAGACAAAAAATGTTAAAGAAGTCGTGGAGGGACAAACCCCTCCACGGACAATATATAAAAAGAATGGACAAGGTGCAGATCAATAAAGATCAATCATTTATGTGGCTTAAAAGGGGAAGAATGAAGCCAGAATCGGAAGTAGTTCTAGTAGTTGTTCAAGATCAGGCGTTGAGAACACGACATTATGATAAAGCGGTTATCAAAATTTCCCAAGATGACAAATGCCGAATTTACCAGGAGCAAGTAGAAACCATTTATCATATTGTCTCAGGTTGTCCAATCTTAGCAAAGACCGAATACTTAAAAAGACACGATAGGGTGTATAGCTACCTCCACTGGCAGATCTGTACCGCCCTCGAAGTTCCAAACACATGCCCCCAGTGGTACGAACACTCACCAAAACCAGTGACATCGATTGGTTTGTACGAGCAACAAATTCAAACGGATCGCATGATAGCAGCAAACAAACCTGATATTGTTATCCGGGATTTAGAGAAAAAATCGTGTCTACTTGTGGATGTTGCTGTGCCTTGCGATAAAAATGTCGTAACCAAGGAGGCAGAGAAACGTCTTAAATACAAGAGTTTGGAAATTGAGATCAGCCGAATGTGGGGCGTAAAAGCACAGGTCGTCCCGATAGTTATCGGAGCTCTGGGATTTGTTTCGCGAAATTAGTGTAAGAACATGGCTAAACTTCCAGGTCATTCAATGGACTGGGAAGTGCAAGAAATTGCTTTATTTGGCACAGCTCACATTTTGCGCAAAGTATTGTACAGGCACCGACAGTCCCTAGATCTGCTTCTTAGGTAGCTGGTTCAACCTGGAGTAGATTTTATACTCAGCCGACTCATAACATCTGTAGTCGTGATATGGAGCAATAATAATAAAGAAATGCGCACAACTGTGCATGGGGTTAATAGTTCAGTCTTCGGAGCTGGGTTCCGTAATTGTTTTGTCGTTTTTCTTGCATGAAAGCACATGATACTTGGTACACATTTCGTTACACAGTTTGCACATGGAGAGATCACTGGCGGGGTGATATGTGGTTGTCTTGAGAGTTGATGGTGGAATCCATGCACCGCTTGTCTGTTTACTACACTTCTCATTTCTTGGTTTGGTTTTGTCCAACTCCTGTCTATCATAGCACTCGTGCAGTAGAAAAAGCCTTCTATTTCTTCTCTGTTCTGTTGTCTTTCCGGTAGCAGTTTGTTGTATTCTGCGGTAGATGGTAGTAATATCTTAGGTATTAGTATCTTAGGTCCTAAGTTCGGAAGAGTTCTCTGGTTAGTAGATATACATATCTGGATGGTGTGTATTTTGATACGCCTAGTACTTCCTTGAGATACCTTGATGTTTTCTAGATTTTTTAAATCTCTCAGCATCAGGTGTTCTCCTATTACGTGGATTCCATAAGTTAATATAGGAATTGTCTTCGTTTTGAAAATTTCATTGCCTTTTGTAGAGATATTTCTCTTGTCGGACGCCTCTCATTGTAGCTATGGCGGCGATTGCTTTTTACTTTCCCGTATACGTACGTATACACGGAGTGATATGCGTAGTATAGGGAAATTAATGTAATGCTGCGCGAAAAAATGGCTAATTTTCGGCGGAAAAAAATTCATTGCCGGGCCGTGATAACGAACTAATGGTGCTACAGAATGGCACAGACTTTCCCGTATTAGTTTTCTATTTCCTTGGGTCTTCGCTAGCTATTCGGTATTGCCACATAATCTTTCTTGCCACCTACCATCTATCGCCGCCAAAAGTACATTTTTTTCATTTTCTTAATTTTCGGTTTCCTATTGGTAGAACAAAAATACTAATTTTAGAATTTTAAAGAACGCAAAATCCTGGCCCCAAATGGCAATTTTCTTTTAAAAATAATGTGCCGTTTTAAAGAAAATAGCGTTTTAGCGCTACTAAAAAATTCGAAATTTGAAGCTCAATTTCACAGAAAATTTAGTTATTTGAAGCACTTACACTCACAAATATAATAATGTTTACAATTGGATGGTAATGTGAATATTAAAGATATGAGAGATCCTTTAACCTTCCGATAGGCGCGCCTTCTAGACGGACAAGGGCGGTCGCGCCTATCTCCCAGATACCCTTTACTATTACTAAACTTTATGTTATTTTAAACATTAAATTTTTATTACAAAAGTAATATTAGGTAATATTCATGTGTTATACAAACAAAAGCGAAGTAAACAATTGATTTAAAAATAAAATTATCTTTTATAACACATATTTTCTTCCCACAGCTTCTCGAGATACTGATACATATTTCCCGTGTACTAATGCCCAATTTATACAAGAATATGCTTGAAAGTTTGGTTTTTCAATACACTAAAATTATTTAGAAACTTAAATACAATCAATCCAAACATTTCATGAATGATAAAACTAAAAAACGGCTGTGTATCTATCTCATATTTGAAACAGATGATTATTTAGGAGTTAAATTACAATCACTGGAAACATTTCTTGAATGTTGTCAACAAATAAACTGTCTTCATATTTCAATTTGAAACGGGTGATTCTCGTTTTCTTACTAATTAAACATGGCCTACACCTTTTCTTTAGTGGCTCCTAAGGTTGATCTTCTCCTTGTTGCTGTTGGTGCTCATCTTATGTGCGCAAAACATTTAGAACTTTTCTACGGAGTTCTCTTTACATGTTCTTGCACATTTTTGTTCGAAAGATTTCGGAGATATTTTCTTCTCATGAGCTTGTTGTTGGTGTTTGATTTCCAAATTATAAATGACTTTATGGCAGCAACGTTCATCAGTGAAGAAAATACCAGCAGAGGCCATCGCTTCGCGTTTCTCGCAACGTTGAAGGACCCACAAAGTTTGTGGACAGTATCAACTCCTCCTTTCGTGTGATTGTAAAAAGTTATAATTTCTTGTTTCTTGAGATCACCTGTTTCTTCATCGATTTTTCCATCGTTGTGAAGACTAGATATCAGCAAAACATTCTTGTACTATCTTGGCACGTATGAAACAAGTGTCGCCTCTTTGCGAAAACCAAAGAGACGGAGGGCTCTCGCTTTCAGGTAGCTGTGAATTCAGGAGGAATCTGAGGGTTATTTTTCCGTAAAGTGCCAACGTAAGATTTTTTTTTGGTGCCGGTTCCTTTACCAACTCGTTATCCGAAAAATAACGGTCGACCGTAATATTTCTCCCACTGTAGGAAATGGGTGTTGCTAATATTTTACGTCGGCTGGTTTATTGTTTACACTAAATGGGCATTCTGGTTGGGTTCCAGCGTATATTTTCATATTGTATGTATAATATAGCCGAGAGTTGACCAAAGCATACATTTTTATGCCAACCTAAAAAAGAAACATGAAACAAAACTGTACAAGTAACGTGATGCAAGCATTGAAAGTCGCGGGTATCTGACACATACTTTAGTTTGATGTCACTGTCGATGCGAGACACATGTAACATAAACAATTGCTACTTTAAATTACTAATATGCATTAAAAATCTAATAATAAATCTTGGAAAATAAAAAGTTAAAAACTTACATGGAGGGTCGCGCGTATTCCTCAGATACGAAACACCTGTTACTAGCTTCCTGTTTACTTTAGCGAGCAGCGGCCAAGACTGAAGTAGGGTGGGGTCGAAAGAGGAGGCTACAGCAAAGGAGAGATTTCCCTCCCTCGCACTTTCCAAGAAACGCAAACGAACATTGTCGGTGCGTATCTAAAGCATACGCGCGCCTATCGAAAGGTTAAAAAAAATTACATATGTGTAATCTTTGAAAAAAACAAAAAAATTCCTCAAAATAAACTTCACGTCATATTAAAGAGTGCAATTAGCACTACCCGATCGAAAAGTTTGAAGAATTTTTTTAGCCATTTATGAGAAAATGGCGTTTGAGCGTTTCTGAAAATGCGGAAATTTCAACTAGTTTTTACATAAATCGGTTGTTTTCGATAAACTTTACTTGACATTATTTAAAGCACATGTACTCATAAATATAATAATGTGAACAATTCGCGGCTAGTGTAAATATTAACGACGTGAGAGACAAGTCAAAAAATACATTTTTGCAATTTTTGAAAAAAACAAAAGAATACAGCAATATGGCGTTTATGTCATCTCATAGGGTACATTTAGCACTATCCCTACCAAAAGTTTAAAAAAAATTTGGAGCCGTTTTTGAGAAAATTTTGAAAATGTCCAGGGGGCTTCATGTAAAGTACCCCCAAATTTTGTAGAATCGTTTTCAAAATCTCAAAGCGTCGGCTAGAACCAGATTGACGGGGGAATATCCATTTGGGAAGAAATCGTCTGCTAGCGCCTAAACCATACGTACGATTTCTTCCAAAATGTTAATTCCCCGGTCGATCTTATTCTGGTCAAAGCTTTGAGATTTTGAACAAGATTCTGTAAATTTTGGGTACTTTACATGAAGTCCCCCCCCGGACATTTTCAAAATTTTCTCAAAAACGGCTCCTAAATTCTTTCTTTAAATTTCTAAGTTTCTTTCTTTAAATTAAGAATATACTAAAATACACTTATTAAGGGAACATAGGTCCAATTTTCACGGATAACTCTGAATGTTCGAAAATTGCATAAGTTTAAAATTGTTTCGGCGTCTTTCTGGAACTACAAAATTGAAGATAGAGATTTTTCTTTTAAATAAAAAATGTTCTCCAAAGTATTTCTTTCATTAAGGTCATACGCGTTTTTTTTTAAATTTTAGTAGTTTTTGCGCAATATTGTGTGCAGAATGTGCAATTTTAAAAAATTACAAAAACAAGATTTTCTCAAAAACGGCTCCAAATTTTTTCTTTAAACTTTCTGTAGGTATAGTGCCTTATGTATTTTATGAGATGACGCCATATTGCACTATTCTTTTGTTTTTTCAAAAATTGCAAAAATGTAATGTTTTTGCCTTGTCTCTCACGTTGTTAATATTTACATTAGCAGCGATTTGTTCACAGTAATTTATTAATGAGTACATGTGTTTTAAGTAATGTCAAATGGAGTTTCTCGAAAATGGAATAGTTTTCTGTGAAAATTAACTCAAAATTGCGCATTTTCAGAAACGCTCAAACGGCATTTTCTCAAAAATTGTTTCAAATTTTTTGTTCAAACTTTTCGAATGGATAGTTCTAATTGCACTCTTTAATAAGGCGTAAGGTTAATCATGGGGAATTTTTTTGTTTTTTGAAAAATTTCAAAAACGTAATTTTTGGTATTCATACGGTTCAAATGCACATTTCCAGCAATTTGTAAACACTATTGAATTTGTGAGTGTGTGTGATTCGAAAGACTTCAAGTGAAGTTTTTCGAAAACTCAAAACTTTTCTGTAAAAAAGAGCTTCAAATTTCGCATTTACAGTAGCGCTGAAACGCCATTTTCTTGAAACGGCTCCAAATTTTTCAACGAAAATTGCCATTTAGGGCAAGGTTTAATTGTTTTTTTTTATATTCTTAAAATAATAGTTTTGTTCTACTATTGGAAAACCGACAACTTACGAAAATGTCGAAAAAAATGTAGGTTGGGTGGCAATAGATGGCAACTGTCAAGAGTATTGGCAAGTCCGAATAGCTAGTGGAGACGAAACGAAACAGAAAACGAATACGGGAAAGTTTGTGCCATTCTGTTGCACCTGTAGTTTTTTACCTGTTTGTTGAAGGTGGTTCCTCTTGTTTGCTTGGAAATTCCTAAATATTTGTAGTCATTAACTACTTCGAGTTTTTCGGTTCCAACCTTTAGCTTTTCTTTCTCCGCTACCTTTTCCTCCTCTTCTGAAAATCAATAGTGCTCTTTTGCTGATGCTGATTTTCAGTCTGTTTTTCTCGGCCCATGTTGCGAGTTTGTTTAAGCTATTTTGTAAATCTTCGTGGTTTTTGGAGAATAAGGCCATGACGTCGTCATAGATGTATGCTTTGGTACTTTCTCTGGTTACCGCTTGTATCATATCAGCTGTTGCGTTGTTGCGTTGTACAATAGGAGGCTTAGGGGGTCTCCTTGTACCCCGTTAGTTTGAGTGAATTCTTTAGATCGTTCAATGTTATTGTCTATGGTGATGGTGTTGTGTTTTAGCATGTTTATTGTGGTGGTTTCGAGATAGTTTTCTTGTCCAAGCATTCCTTCCAGTTTTCCTTTTATATTTTCGCGAACTATGGCGTCAAATGCCTTGCTGTAATCGATCAATGCTGTATAGAGTTTTCCTTTGTGGATCCTAAGGGTATCTTGTATGTCTGCTTGAAGGATGGAGATGGCTTGTAGTGTTGATCTTCCTTCCGGAATCCAAATTGTTCTTCTGATATTAGGTGGTCAACTTCCTTAGTCATTCTTTTAGTGATTATTTTTGTAAAATCTTTGGCAATGGTGTTACTCAGGGCTATTCCTCTGTACGAGTCAGGGAATTGTGCATTTCCTTTCCCTTTGTAAATTAGTTTGATGATAGATGTTCTCCTGCTGCTGAGGACTTCATTGGTTTCTATTGAATAGATTCCACCATATGTCTGCTACCTCGTGTATGGCTTCTTTTAGATGTTAATTGTACGTTTAGTTTGGTCTAGCCGCTTTCCCGGTTTTTAATCCTTGTATTTTTTCTGTTACCTCGTCCTCTGTTATTGGATAAAAGTTTTCTGGATTTTTTCGATTGCGTTGTATGCTTGCGCTGTGTTTTTCGTGTTGAGAATGGCTTTGAAATGTTCTTCCCTTTCCTTCATTTAAATTGCCTGAGTGAAAAACGTCTTCCGTGGCTGCGGAGCTGCGAATGGCTTGGTTTTCGCTAAATTTATGATTTTCTGAGTCTCTTGTTTTGTGTGATTTTCTTTTTTTCCTTTCAAAAGCGTTTTGTATTTTCGTCTTGCTTGAGTGTAGATACTAGCGTCTGGAGCGGTTTCAATGTTTTGTAATCTGTGTAGATGTTGTAGGACCTTCTGCCTCTCCTTGTAGCATTCGGCATCGAACCATGGTTTGGATCTTCTTTTCTTTTGTATGTATCGTGCTTGGGTTGATTTCATTATTCGCTCCATCCGCGTTATTGCTTCTTCGATTTCCCTTCTTTAATTATTTCTTTTGTCTTCTTTATTTCCGTTTTGGAGTTCTCTGTTTTTGAGAGATCTCGTTGTCTTCTTATTTTCCCCTGTGGTTGTTTTGGGTTTGGCTTTGAGATAGTTTTTGTTTCTATTGTGAGTACTGGCACGTGTTTTCTGTACTAGAGGTGTATGATGGTTGATTGTATAGATTTAGTCATTGCTTTCGGTCTTGAGTTCAGGAATACTAGGTCTATGGTGTTGCTTCCGTTGTGGCATATGTACGTTGGGTGTTTAGGATTGTTTATCAGTTCAAAACCTTCGTGTAGGTATTCTAATAGTAGCTCCGTTTTGTGTGATCGTATATAGGTGCGGCAGTTATAATCTCCTGCGAGTAAAATTGGGTAGTCTTCTGCTTTCGCTAGAGCTTCGTTTAGTTCTTCAATTATATTTTCTATTTGAAATGTCGGTTGATTGTATCTTGCTATCACTGTGAATAGTTTAGTTTGGACTGTTGTGGTGTTTATGGTCTTTTGTAATATTTTTATTGGAGCTGACGTGGGCTTGAAGTAACAGAATATTCCACTGCTGTGTCTTCTGCTTCTCCTTGCGTTGCTAGACTGTGGGTACCATAATATCCTCGTAAATCTATTTCTTTGGTGGCAAATGTTTCGGTTAGTATTAATATGTCATGAGTTGGTATGTTGAGAGGTGAATTTCTTTTTATGCTTTCCATACTTTATACATTCCTTCTACATTCCTGAAACATCTTAAATACAACCCTACAGAAAGCTACAGACCTATCAGTCTCCTCACATCTCTATCAAAGATTCTAGAAAAAAATAATACTAAAAACGTTTAACGCTTCGTTAGTCGCGCATGGGTCTAATTAGAGTCCCTAGATACAGAGAGTGGCGCAAACGCCGCCAGGTGAGAGGATATTAAAATATCCTCTCACCTGACAACCCCGTCACGTACCAATCAGGAACAGAAGGAAATTATAGCAATTGGTGACATTATGACGATTTTCAAGAATATTAAAATTGGTTTGAGGTAGATACATGGTTGTCAACCTATATAATACTACACAGTTCCAATTTTCCTGACAACTAGACATAAAATGGCGGGATCGGTGGAACAATGGAATGTGCTACTCTCTGTATCAAGGGAATCTAGGTCTAACTTCAGCCTTGCGAAGATCCTAATGTAAACAAATACACATGCTCACAATACCCTCTTATTGGTCACTTCGATTTGCGAGTGTGTTCGTGTAACGTTTCACTTCTGGAAATAGGTCTTATCAAAATTATAAATTTCCTTGTTTAGAAGCAACTTTGAAAACTAAAGAAAGTGTTGATAGATAGATAGGTAGGTAGATAGATAGAGATAGAGATAGAGAATATTGTAGAACTCAGAAAACGGTCACTGGGAACTGAATAGGGCCACTGTTCTGAAAATATTCTTCGCGCGAATGCGAAGGCGTCGAATAATGGCGGCGACGAAACTTCTTACCCATCGTCCCGCGACAGTTGATTGCAAGCGCAGCGTTCGTTGGGGTCAGTGAGTGGTTCGTTTTGCTTGTTTGGTGCAGCAATATCGGCGCAGTATCTTAGAATAGGTTTTAACTTTTGTGCGCACGCATAATTTTGTAATGGCGGATGCTGTGGCAGGGACATCATTCGCAAAACATAAGAGAGGCAAACCATTAACACGTGCTGAAAAAACTATAGTTTTAAGTACTCTTAAGTGTATTCTTGCGTAGCTGAAGAAAATGCTACCATGGCCGTTAAACAGATTGCCAATCGCAGGTCATGGTACACGTGAGTATCCATGTCAAGTGTAATGAATGCCCGCCAAGAGATGAGTACAACCAGGAAACGTTTCACCCCAGAGAAGAAACGACAACGACCAAAACAGTGCAAGACGTGTGTGACGAATTCTTGAAAAGTTGGCGGTGCATTACTTTTTCCTCGAAAACGAGTTGCATATTGTAAGAAAAGTTCTTTCAGTGCTCAATGCTAACTTACCCAATTTCAAGAGGGTAAGATTTCATTTTATCGCATCCTCAAAGTAATTGGATTTGAATTTGTGAGAAGGAACAAGAATGTTATTGTAGATAGAGATGGCATTAGTTCCTGGAGGAGACATTATTTGAGAACAATTCGTCGTTTACGACAAGAAATGTCCGGCATGGGAAAAATATATTATCTCGGTGAAACGTGGGTAAACGAAGGACATACTAAAGGAAACTAGTGGTGCTACAGAATGGCACAGACTTTCCCGTATTAGTTTTCTATTTCCTTGTGTCATCGCTAGCTATTCGGAATTGCCACATACTCTTTCTTGCCAGCCACCATCTATCGCCGCCAAAAGTACATTTTGTTTTGTCATTTTCGTAATTTTTCGGTTTCCTATTGATAGAACGAAAATATTAATTTTAGAATATTAAAGAGCACAAAAACCTACCCGTAACTGGCAATTTTCTTTTAAAAATTATGTGCTGTTTAAGAGAAAATGGCGTTTTAGCGCTACTTGAAGCTAATTTTCACAGAAAATTTTTGAGTTTTCAAAATACTTTATTTGAAGTTATTTGAAGCAATTACACTCACAAATATAAAAATCTTTACAAATTGCGGATAATGTGCATATTAAAGATGTGAGAGATCTCTCAAAAAATTTACATTTATATAATTTTTGAAAACACAAAAAATAACTCAAAATAAACTTTACGTCATATTAAAGAGTGTAATTATCACTATCTGTTACAAAAGTTTCAAGAAAAAAATTGCAGCCATATATGAGAAAATGGCGTTTGAGCATTTCTTAAAATGCCGAAATTCGAGCAACTTTTCACAGAAAACGGTTGTGTTTTCGAGAAACTTTACTTAACATTATTTAAAGCATATATACTCGTAAATATAATAATGTGAAAAAATCGCCGCTAATGTAAATATTATCGACACGAGAAACATGTGAAAAAATTTACATTTTTGTAATTTTTGAAAACACCAATCTATAGAGTAATATGGCTTTTGTGTCATCTGATAGAGTCCATTTACCACTACCCTAAGTTTAAAGAAAAGTTTTAAGAAAAAATTTAAAGAGAAGTTTAAAGAAAAAATTTGGAGCCGTTTTTGAGAAACTCTTGTTTTTGTAATTTTTTAAAATTGCACATACTGCACGCAGTATTGCACGAAAACTACTAAAATTTTGAGAAACATTTACATGGCCTTTATGAAAGAACTCAATACGCAGAACAAATTTTATTTGAAGAAAAAATCTCTATCTTCAATTTTGTAGGGGGAGAAAGCCGCCGAAAAACATTCAAACTTTCACAATTTTCAAAAATTCAGAGTTATCCGTGAAAATAGGAACTATGCCATGTTAATAAGTGGATTTTACTCTATTTATACAAGAAATTTAAAGAAAAAAATTGGAGCCGTTTTCGAGAAAATTTTAAAAATCCCTGGGGGTTTCATATAAAGTACCCCCAAATTTCGAAGAATCTTTTTCAAAATCTCTAAGCTTCGACTAGAATCAGATCGACCGGGGAATATCCATTTTGGAAGAAATCGTACGTATGGTTTAGGCGCTAGCAGCGTTCACAGACGGACAGACAGACGGACGGACAGACGGACGTTTTCCTTTCAATTGTTTTTTCGGTATCAAGGATCCACAAAAGAGGGTTTCTGGCTACACCACGTGTTAGGGGATTTTTTTCTTAATTTAGCAACTGTTTTTATCCACTTTTTCGTTATCAGGGGCCGGCAATGAATTTTTTCCCGCCGAAAATTGGCCATTTTTTCGCGCAGCATTACATAACTTTCCCTACACTACGTATATCACTCCGTGTATACGTACGTATACGGGAAAGTAAAATTTAGACTGTTACAAAAATTAGAGACAAAAGACAAGCATTCCTGGAGGGGCTCTCATTAGGATTAAAAAATCCTCGTTCTCGGGAAAGACGGCTAATTGTTACCCTCATCGGCAGTGACAATGCTTTCGTGGAAGGTGGTCTCTTCGTTTTGGAGTCGAAGAAAACAGGTGACTATCGTGACGAAACGAAGGGGGAAAATTTTCCTGAGTGATTTGACGAAATTTTGCCAAAACTAGAACCAAACAGTATTATAGTTATAGACAATGATCCCTATCAAAGTACGAAAGTTGATACGCTTCTGAAGAAATCGTGGCGGAAGCAGGTAATTATTGACTGCGTTCAAAGAACGAAACTGCAGACAACACAATGATTAAAGTGGAATTACTTGATATTGTTGCAAAATACAAAGTTCAGGACACTTACGTCATAGACGAGTTGGCCAAAAATTCAGGCCATAGGTTTTTAACGCTACCTCCGTATCATTGGCAATTGAATCCAATATAAATAATTTGGAGTCAAATTAAAGGTGAAGTTGCCAGGAAAAACAACTCGTTTAAACTAAAAGATACAAAAACGTTACGCTGCAATGTCATCTCTCACATCACAGCTGATCGCTGGCAGGGTGCAATAAGACATGTAATCAAAAAAAAGAAAAAAAATGTGGAAATTAGATGAGATTGCTGATGATGCATAAAAGAATGTGTTATAAATATAAGCAACAACAGCAGCAGCGAATCTACTTTCGAACTACAGTCGGAGTCTCGTCACGAAAAAGTCATTCGTACGCATTCCTTCGGGGAGGAAGTAAAGCCGGCTGTCCCTTGTTAGTAGATTTACTGCACGTAAAAGATCCTCAAGCCTAAATGAAGCCTTTGAACTAAATTCAAATCGCCTGTTTCGTCGCCCAAGTAATTTCTTTCTCTCCTAGTTGGTGAAAGGAGCGTGGCGAAATTTGTGTAGTCAGTCGGAAGAGCAGGCCTCATGGCCTGAGTCGCGCCACGTAAAATGAGACTTCAATTCAATTCAATTCAATCTTTCGCGCATGTCTCTTGCTTCGTGTCTGTTTAGCCCTTCTGCGTGGTATGCCGTCTGCAAACGGCAATTTCCTTTCTCTTCTAAACGCGGTGTGCCGTACGGGATGGATTTTCCTTTCCATTTTCCTTTCCGTAAGCCGCCTCAGGAGGGATGGGACCTTTATCTGCTCTTCCTCTTGTTGAGGCAGCAAAATAAACTTCAAAATAATGTGCTGGGAGAGCTATGATTTGGGGTATGATACATAGGTTCTGGAATTTTCGACCGATCTCTGCAAACACACAATGGAGCTCTTTTTATTCGAAGATTTATATGAAAGAATGAGTGAGCATTGAATGAATAGTTAACTTTTACCTGTATTGCCGCCGGGATCAACTTGTTAACCTTAATTTTCTTTTCACAACGTATATTCAATTACGTGAATACGTTTCGTAAGTGGGGAAAAATGCACGCTCTTTGGACGACGCTCGGCTTTCGTACCAACAGTTTAGAGTTTAAATCCACCTATCACGGCTCATTAATACCCTCACATTCCCGTTGGTTCCATAAGCGGAAACAATATTGCTGTGACATCGCTGTCTTGGCGTTTGAATTTTGCGATAAAGCTATTGCATGTTGATACGAAATTTTCCAAGTCTTTTTGTTTTTAACAATGAATGCAGCTCCAGGCCAGTGGTCCAATAGGTGCTCCCATCTGGTGAAGGAATTTGAAAGTACTTCGCCGAAAGTGCTTTGCTCCTTTCCTTTATTAGAAATAGCGCGCGAATTTGGGGGGAAAATATTTTAAGTCCAACGCGGAGCGTTTGAAATGTAAATTCTGAGCTGGTAATTAAGGCCAAAGATTGTTATTAATAACTGACTTCCCGGAACGGCGCCAAATTTGAATCATTTATGTGCCAACCTCTCATTTGCGGTGTGCCGTCTACAGGCGCTGGTCGTTTGGCAATGCCGTGCATAGACGCTGGCAGTGTGTTACCGCCAGTTTTCGGTTTATTTTCGAATGGTTTTCGATACAAATATTTTAATATCGATTAAAGAGTTTCTATTTCTTTGTGGGTGTTTTTATAGAAACAATTATTTTACAATACATCGCCTTCTAAGTACTACATATCATATTAAATTATTGAGACAGACGGACACACTTGGTATGTATTATTTCATTATCGGAAAATATTTGTTGATACAAGTGTGAATGCAATATTTATAATAAATTATCTTTTTTTGAGGGACTAATTTTAATATGGCTGTATAATAAACATTGATGGAAATGAATGAAACTGTTACACAGTTATAGTAACACAGTTTCAATTTCCTCAATTTCCATATAATAATAATACGAGTAACAGTAATAATGAAAATAATATTGTTTTTATTATTATTATTATTATTATTATTATTATTATTATTATTATTGATGTGAAGCGATGCATTCTCAGAGTAGAGCATAGCGTGAGTATATTCTTACTCCATGGGATAAAGAACGTTTTCAGCGTTGGGAAGCGCAACGCCGCCTGGGCAGAGATGCTCCCGCAGCAGGCCTCACCGAATGCGCTCAGCTCGCTACCTGCTCCCGTGGCGCCGCTGACCGCACCTTTCACTTAAAGCCGTCTTGAAATGCTACCGAGCTCGCCATCTGCACCCCGTTGAAGGGTTAGACAGTAACAGAGCTCAGTTTCTCAATAGTATGAGTGAACATTTTGATCTCCACAATGCTGATGACTCCGTGGTTTGTCATTCCAACAAATGCAAGAAGACCTACAATTACACTAGTCTGCAAAAATTAACTTTTTTCTTTCACAAGAATGAAAATAATAGATTCTATAAGTATTTTTCACACTGAATTCAAATATCATTTCAGTTTTCCTTCATCGGGCAGGAGTTTTGTGTGATATTAATTTGAACTTTTTATAATTTTTAATAAAAACAATAACTAGCTATTCAACTTTAAGTGGTATTCTACTCTTCCTCACTTACATTCTGATTACTCATTCCGTACCTAGAAAGTAGTGACGATTTTTAGGGATACTCTTGACTGACTACTATTGAACCAAGAAGAGAGGTGTTCTAGATACATCTAGAACATCTCTCTTCTTGGTTCAATAGTAGTCAGTCAACGTATTAGAACTACACTTGCATTAGTACCTGTTTTCCATTTTAGAAATATTATTATGAAAACGCCCACCGCCCTCATCGCTGACAGCCTCCAAGATTTTCCGAGAGGAAGTAGAAGTCAGAATCTAAGAAGAGAATTTTCAAAAACATGTTGCATGCTATAGCTTTATAAGAATGCAGAAGATCAGCCACTCGGTCCGATAGTTTTTTGCTTTATGGTTTCCAAAAAAAATTGAAATATAAATTTTTGAAAGACTGTCAAGCAGCTTTCTCCAGTAGATTTAACAGTTTTTCAAAAGCCATTAATGTCCGCATGAATTCAAATATTCAACAGCCATTAATGCCCGCATTTGTGGTTCTAAAAAACTCCCTTCTCTCAATTTAGCATCAATTACTTTGGGAAATTTTGATTTCAAGTACAAGAATCTATCACAAAGTTTATCCACATTTCTACAAAATTTTTCATTCATCCTAATTTAATATAAAATAGACGTGTATATATATATTTTTCAAGATTCACTAAAGACATTTTTCTGATCTGGGATATGAGATTCCTTTAATATTTGTCAAACAAAAATAACAATTACTTAGGTGATCCTTCGGTTCCCTCCAAATCAAAGGAATTGCAAATGGCATTTAATATGTAATATTTTACTATCAAGACAACAATCTTAACTCACAAAACATATATTTTGGGGGTCAGCTCCTTTCAAAGCCAAATTTACAGCCAAAATAATGTTGATAACACTTTTTCGCAAGTGACGTTAAATTTCGCCTCTGAGTTTTTCGAGTTAGCTCACCACAAATAGAATAGAAATTATCTGCATGATTTACACATGTTATTGGCATGATGAAAATACAAAACACTAAAACACGGTTTACACAGTACACTTATAAACACAAAGGAAGGAAATATATCACTAAAGATATTAGAGCTAACAAGCTCATAGACACATCTCAATGCCAGATTAACTGGTCTGAGGATGTAAAAATATGAATGAACCTGCACAGAATTACCTGTTGGTATTTCAGCATTGTGCGAGTTTTACATGTAATTTCTTAAGATACAGATTGAATAATATCGCGACATATAATGTAAAGGTTTCTACCGCACGTCAAAGAGAATGTTACAAACAGATTAAAAAAATAGCTGTCACAAGAAAGCTGTCAATTCTGAATACATATCTGAATTCAGTATGAAAAACCGCATTAGATTCACTAATCAGATTTCTTGTGAAGAAGACCTTGTCGACCAGTGTTATTAGTCTTCCAGGAGAAATTCAACAAATTCTAACCATATAAAGAAAACAAGAAATTCAAAATACGATTCCCATGGAACCATTAAGTACAAAAAGTAAAATGTATAATTTTGTTATAAGGAATAATTTGTCGCACAAAATATGCTAATGTAAAATGTAATTATTTTTTATGTTTATACAAACATGCAATTCTTTTGTGAAAACTGCCGTAATGTAAATACTACTGCTAATTTTAGTGATTAAATCTAAATAAATAATTATGATTTATTGTTTAGTATTGGTTTACACAATATTGCGTTATCTTTTTCCACAGCATTACGTAAAATAAATCATTCGTAATACACACAATAACTAGTGGTGCCACAGAATGGCACAGACTTTTCCGTATTAGTTTTCTATTTCCTTTGGTCTCGGATAGCTATTCGGACTTGCCACAAATTTGTGCCAGATGCCATCTAGTGTCGCCCAAATGGCTTTATAACACATTTTCTTAATTTTTCGGTTTCTTAGTAGTAGAACGGAAATATTATTTTAAAAACACTAGAGAACAGTGAAAACTCGTCCTAAAAGGCAATTTTCTCTTAAACATTTTGAGGCATTTTTAAGAGAATGGCGTTTCAGCGCTACTGTAAATACGAAATTTGAAGCTCTTTTTCACAGGCATCTTTTATGTTTTCGAACAACTTTATTAGAAATCATTTAAAGCACTTTATCTCACAAATACAATAGTGTTTATAAATTGTAGGAAACGTGCACATTAACAATGTGAGAGACCTTTCAAAAAATTACATTTGTGTAATTTTTGAAAAAAACGAAAAAATACCTAAAAATTAACTTTATATATAAATTGTGACCGTACTTACCTTCATCGGTCTTCAGGGATGCACATATCATGAAAATTGTTTTGTTCATTAGGGTACAGGAAGTCTTTAAGGGGGATACTTTAACCAGCATGTCTGAATTCGATGAATCTATTATTACACAGACAGGATTTATTAAGAATAACAATTTACATTAATAATACAATTTACATTGAAATGATCGCAGATCATTAATGAATACTAATTAAACGATATACATTATATGTCTCTGATTGTTCCTATTGTTTTTACATTTCTTATTTCCGTTCATGATACTTCCATCTCTCTGAAACTACATGCCATCCGCTCTCATCACAGACACTGTTGCTTTTCTTTATTACTCCGATGAGCATCCTGAACCGGCATATCCCATATCCGACCCCCATCCATTCGTATTCATAACTATCGTTACTTATCTGAGCCTTCCACTGTTGCCGCCTTCCGTGCGATGCGACGCCACGTGCCGCTACCCGATGCCGTTGCCGTGAGGTGGCCTTGGCGCCGCCGTCGTTCTGCGTCTGCACACGTGTCGCTAACGGTCCGTCCTCGCACACCGGCGTTGTCTCGCCGCCAACTTCTTTTCCCACACGTCGGAATTCCAGTTTCGGCTCGCAGGGCTCCACAACGCGGTCCCGCACCCGCACAGCTACACCGACTGGTTGAGGATTAATAAAAGATCGTTTTCTCTTTTCGATTGCATTTATCTATTTCCGTAACACATTAATCTTTCCTTTGTGTTCCCTCCATCCCACTGGTCTCCCCAAAAATCATCATTATCACCACTAATGTTCTAATTCCCACACCACCTTGTCGCAATTGCAGTATCGCCCATGTGTCCATTCAATGTTGCACTTCTCTAACCAAATTTCGTGATTATGTCTTTTCGAACACACTTATGACAATCCTAAATCACTGAGTTTGTCACACTTCTCCTTCCTTTGATCCAAATTGCCTCGATTACTCCTGATTTCTTCCATAACATCATCACATCACTCCTCTGTCGCCATCTCCCCTCGTTACCTGTCCGCCATTCGCTCCCGACTGACCTCCGCTCGATGTGACCGACCAATCCCTCGTTCCAGGCGCTCGTTCACGGCTCCGGTTTGATTTACCCCACGACGATTCATTGACTGCGCGCCACTTTCGAATGTTGTGATTTACCTAATGCTGGTGTTTTGACCATACGGTCAAAATATATTATACATAACTTTATATATAATATATTGCAACGGAACATTTCATCTCTCGACATGCCGGCACTAACCAACCTTTGATGGGCTAGGGCGGATATACCCCACGAGAATCAAATGCTTCTGGCGTGGGTGTCACCAGGACGTCACGGCGCTCCAGTCACCGCCTCGTCGCCAGGCCCTGCCGGTTGTTTATCAAAATATTTTCTTTTATAGGATGCTCCCTCCCTAGGAAATCCTACATGGTTTAGTGACCAGGGAAAATCACAATCCACAAATGCTTTATATCTCATTCATTAACCAAAATTGATTACATAACATTACAACATGCAGCGGGCAAACCACTGCTTTGCCCTACACTGCCTGTACACATTACACCTAAGAGAGATTTCGATAATCCTATTTCCAGCTGGATTTACCTAAACATTCTCTTAAGATTTTCATTACTACTTAAATTAGTGTGGCATTACTTATTGCCTTTCCCATAAAAGCACATGTACACTGACTCTTTCGATAAAGAAAAAGACTGATTTTAACAAAGTTACTTATTGTTCTGGTTTAGATGCATGTAGGCATCGCATTCTATTTTAAATTCTGTTTAGAACGACCCTTTGAACATGAAAGAAAGACCAAATCCAAACCTAGAATTGTCCTCATTAGCCTCTCCTATTTCTGCTAATACCTTGTATTTTTACAGCACTGTGTCAAAGTTTACAGGTACTCACTCTCGTTTGCTGCATGGCGGTGAAATACCGTTACACCTCCCCCTCTCGCGCGCGTTCCGGAGACCTCCCGTTCGCCCACTAGCAGCCGGGAAGGGCGTAGCGATGACCTCGCTGTCTTCACGGCCGCTCGAACAAATGGAAGCCTCGGCGAGCCTGTGGGGTAGCGGCGGGCCCGATGGCGACCTCGGGATGCAACGGTGAATTGCACCGCGGCGCCTCTCGTACTCGCTGTATTCCACGTCACGTACCAACTTCTCGGCTGTACCTTCTTCTTCTATCTTCTCCCTTCTTCTTTCTTCGTTCTCCTTCAATACGAATTACACGTCAGTTCAGAAAGTTCAGACGTCTTTAATTTCCTTCCTCACAAACCCATTCCGGACAACAGTTCATTAAATAATTCTTGATTTGAACATCGGGCTCGTTTCACTTTGCTCCCGTGCACTTTGAAAGTTCTGGTGGCGTTGGAAGTTGTGAATTACGCACCGACTCACGTTGTACTTGGTCATGAATTCTGTTTTAGAACAAAACTGCTCCTAGCGGATATCGCATATCGTCGTTAACTTTTTTCTAAAAGCAACGTTTCACGTCGTCGAAAACTTGTTCTAGAAGAAACATTCTACACGTCTCGCCTCGTCGACAACTTTTCCTAGAAGAAACGTCCTACACGTCTCACCTAGTCGACAACTTTTTCTAGAAGACCCGTCTTGCCTCGTCGGAAACTCTTTCTAGAAGACAAAATTCTACATCGGTTACCAGGCTGCCTCTGTCCTACTCTCCTCGCGTGACCTACGCCGACCAATGGCTATCGTGGGATTTTCGGCTCTCTCCTCATTGGCGACCATCGGTTCCGGTTGTAGGCTTCGAAATTATTCGACGCCTTCGTCATCCGCTGACGTCGACGGCGCGCGGCTTTCAAAGCTGCCTGCGCCTTATGGTGTTCGGGCTGGTTGTAGATTTATTATGGGACGAATGGATTTCGTCCATTTTCGTCTCAATATATAATTGATATATATTAAAGAGTGCAATTAGCACTATCCGTTCGAAAAGTTTGAAGAATAATATTGGAGCTATTTTTGAGAAAATGGCGTTTGAGCGTCTCTGAAAATGTGGAATTTTGAGCTAGTTTTCGCAGAAAACTGTTGATTTTTTGAGAAACTTTATATGACATTATTTAAAGCACATATGCTCATAAATAAAATAATATGAACAAATCGCCGCTGATGTAAATACTAACGACGTGAGAGACAAGTAAAAAGAATACATTTTTTTAATTTTTGAAAGGACAAAAGAATAGAGCAACATGACGTTTATGTCATCTCATAAAGTACATTAGGCACAATCCCCATCAAAAGGTTAAAAAAAATTGGAGCCGTTTTTGACATAATCTTGTTTTTCAATTTTTTGAAATTGCACATATTGCGCGAAAACTACTCAAATTTTCAAAAAAATCAACATTACTTTAATAAAAGAACTCACTATGATAAACAAAGGTGATTAAATCTCTATCTTCTATTTTGTAGTTGGAGAAAATTGCCGAAAAAATTAAAAATTTTGCAATTTTCTAAAATTCAGAGTTAACCGTGAAAATTGGACCTACGCCACCTTAATAAGTGTATTTTACTCTACTCTTCCAAGAAATTTAAAGAAAAATTTGGAGTAGTTTTTGAGAAATTTTTGAAAATGTCCGGGGAGCTTCATGTAAAGTACCCCCAAATTTTGAAGAATCTTTTTCAAAATCTCAAAGCTTTGACTCAAGTCAGATCGATAGGAGTTTCTTCAATTTTGAAAAAAAATCGTACGCATGGTTTAGGCGCTAGTGATGTTCACAGACGGACAGATGGACGGACTGACATTTTGCTTTCAAATGGTTATTCGATATCAAGGACCCACATAACAGTGATTCTAGCTACATCACGTGTTAAGAATTTTTTTCTAAATTTAGCAACAGGTTTTATCCACATTATTGTTATCAGTTCCCGGCAATGATTTTTTTCTGCCGAAAATCCGCCGTTTTTTCGCGCAGCATTACATAACTTTCCCTATACTACGTATTCGAATCACTCCGTATACACGTATATATACGGGAAAGTAAAAACTCAAAATGATTTCTCAATAAATATCATCCTCACTCTTCCACAGACAATGTAAATAATACACTTTCTCCAAAAGACCCGTAGAATGATCTAGAAAACATTATTCCTTTCCAAGACGAGACTTTTAGAGATTGCCAGCCTAAACATAACTCTTGATACTGTTGGGGAAACAGTTGCAAGCCACAGTTTTGGAAAGCTTTAAAAGTGAAAACTGCATTGATGTACGAGTAAATGCATATTTAATGCCGGTGTTAGGAGATAAAAATTTGGAACATTTAAGGTTATAGTATCTTAAGACACTAATCTTTTTCGTTCTTACGTGAAGCTACCGACTCCGTTACATGCCATTCAGCATTATTATTCCCCCTATGGTTCAATGTTTGCAGAGATGCATTTGGTTTTGGCCGAGTATTGGCTTCATCTTCTGCAAATGAGAACGACTTTAAAATATTGAAAAAAAAAATATTTTCCATAATAAGCTACCACCGAGAGCACATTTTCTCCTTCAAAGTCATTTAAATTATTTAGAAGGGAAATTAAAAATTGTAGTCACAGCTGCTTCAGATGAAAGTGAAACCGGCACTTATACAGGAAAAAAGAAATTAAGTGTAATAAAGTTTTGATGCCAGAATGATTAACGCTAACATCTGTGTATTTACTCGTACAAGATTGTTCACATTTTAAAACATTATTTAGTACACATAATAAGAATGTTGTTGTCCGTTCTTTGAACTGTTCTTGATAAATGTTACAGATAATATTTCTTTTATTGTGGAAAGCCGAAATAGTAGTATGATACTTCAAACATGTCCAGCTTGCGCGCGAGAGAATGTTGGATAGCGTTAATGCGCAGACAGTGGGGAAATTGTTCATCACATTGGTGAAAGATCTTTCGCCGAAGAAGTGCTCCGCAAGTCCTTATGAGATTCTTAACGAAGGGAGACACGAATTCTGTGATTTTGGCGAAACGTTTGTTTCATTAATAGATACTTTTTATTATAATAATCTCTTATTCATCCAGGTATCTCCTACCAGGCGGGAGGGGGCATCGCATTGCCGGGACAAGCTGTAGCTTCCGACTGATCCCCCGACATTGACGGTAGTGTAGTGCATACAAATGTATGTAAAGTAAGTAAAGGGTAAGGATAGAACAATAAAGGGAGAGGAGCGACTATACATAGTTTATGGCCGTTGCGTTAGAGCAGTACTCTAGTATTCGCCTGGTGTGGAACCGAGAAACCGCAAGACTGCAAATCACAACATCCGGTTCGCTAGAATTCTCCTACAGCGGCTGAACTCGAGCTAGCTATATCCCTAACGTCGAAAATCTCTGATACCTTCCGAACTCTAAATTCAGGACCTCCAGGTCAGAGGCAATGCAGTGACGTCAGTTGATCCACCTCAGCAGGAATTTTTGACGAAATATTGATGGTTACTTGATCTTTTCTCTGACACGAGCCATATCTCACAAAAAATTGACCTACATATTTTTGATTATTTTCTCATTTTTACTTTCTCGCTATTGTTTACGCAGTAGAGAGAAAGTTATATAAAGCTGGGGGAAAAGTAACAAATTCTCAGCAGAAAAAAAACCGGTCCCTGGTAACGAAAATGTTGATAAATCCAGTTGCTAAATTTAGAAAAAAATCATTTAACACGTGATGTAGCCAGAATCTGTGGGTCCTCTATATCGAAAAATCGCTTAACGGCCAAAGTCTGTCCGTCCACGCGACCGTCTGACCGTCCGAATGTCTGTCCGTCTGTGGACAATACAAGCGGCTAAACCGTTCAGTCGATTTTTTCGAAAATTGATATTCCCTAATCGATGTCAATGTGAAAATTCAGCAGGGAGAACGCTCCCTCATTCTTACAATTGATTGTTTAAAACTATAGGTATGCAATGCCCAGTTTTTTCTTGTAGCCTTATAAAACTAGTGGTGCTACCAAAGCACATACTTTCTCGCAGTGTTTCTAAATGCTCCGCAATATTACACAACCACATAAATCAGCAAAACTGTTTTCAACCAGCAATTTTTTCCTCGCCGTGACCCGAACTCAGACCTTCAGACTTAACGTGCCGGCACTCACACCACTATGACAGTGACTTCAACAGTGGCATAAAATGGTAAATGCTTGATAGCAAAACAATTGATTATGGAACATACGTTTTACAAATCCAAGAAGAGATTGGAAAAATGCATTAAAAGTTGAAAATCGAAAACACATGTAGACACTTCCAGTTGAGTTGTCGTAATTATATTTGTGATTAGAATTGCTTCATGTAGTTTTCAATAAAGTTTCTAGAATTTTCGATTATTTCCTGCGAGAACTAAGAATTGTGGCCAATAATACTCCCCGACCCCAACCGGCGAAGCTTCGCTCCAAAGGGCAGAGTTCGTACCCGGAAAATAGCCACCTCGGACACCCAGGTAATTCATAGCATTCACATTTATATAATAATAGGTAATAAGTATATGGTGGTATCAATTCTAGTATTAGGGGGCCAAAAAATCGAGAAAATGATAAAAAGAATGTCCTTTGGGCGGGAAAAGAAGGTATCTGGGAAGATAATCATTCGTAACCGAAAACCTAGTTCAGAATAAAGAGATTAGAAAAATAAGTACTACGAGAAAGTCTAAGCCATTCTATAGCACCACTACTTTATTTATTTATCAAACGCTCTTACATATACGAGGAGAAACTTAAATGAAAATATTTATTGCGGATTTACAGAAAATAATATTTTTTGAAATTGCGTACATTTCTGACACTTAACAAGCGAAATCAGCTCATTTTTTCCGAAAGTTGTACATGATCTTTTTCAAATAGCTGATTTTTTACAACACACTTTTTTTAAAGAAAAATTGCTTTATTCAATTTTGTAGTTTTGAAATGTTCACGTTCTTTTGGTATCTTCAAAAAATGAATATATAGCCGAAAATGGGGATAGCATTTCAAGCGCAATTTACGCAAAAACTACTAGTTTTTTCAAAAAATTGAACGTGACCTTATTTAAAGTGCCAATTTTGTACAACCGACTTTGTCTGACGCAAAAATCTATATCTTCAATTTTGTACTTTTGAAATTGTTGTTTGCAATTTTCGAAAAATAGGGGATACCAACGAAAATGATACCTGCATCATTTTATTAAACGCCCTTCGCACTATTCAAGGACAAAATTTAATAAAAAAATTTGGAGCCTTTAAAAAAAAAATTGAAATGTCCGAGGGGCTTCATGTTAAGTACCCTCCAAAATTAAAATATCGTTTTCAAATTCCAGGAACCGTGACATTAGTCAGAACGATTGAGATATATCAATTTCAAAGAAAATCGACTGGACGAGGTTCTAGCTTTGACTACAGATGCCATTACAGCGTATGTGGCATATCCGAAGGGTTAGTCGAGACCAAAAGAAATAGAAAACTAATATGTGAAAGTCTGTGCCATTCTGTAGATCCACTAGTTACTTTCCCGTATACATACGTTTATACGGAGTAATTCACGTAGTATACGGAAAGTTATGTAATGCTGTGCGAAAAAAACGGCGAATTTTCGGAAGAAAAAATTTATTGCCGGGCCCTGATAACAAAAAGTGGATAAATCCTGTTGCTAAATTAAGAAAAAAATTCCCTAACACGTGATGTAGGCTGAATCCCTATTTTGTGGGTCATTGATACCGAAACACCAATTGAAAGGAAAACGTCCGTGTGTCCGTCCGTCTGTCCGTCCGTCCGACCGTGAAAAATGAAATATTTTCTAAATTTGTTTTCTTAATTTATTAAGAACCATAAAATTATTTTCTTAATTTAAACACGAAAAAAACGTTTTTTTCGTGTACGTGAAAGTACGCGAACACCATGTGGATATTTTAGCTTCATATTTAGCAAATAATAATATTTTCTACATCCAAACCTGTGGGAAAAATCTGAGTCGAATTGCAAACTAAGGCCGGATACCCCCTTATCCGGCTAGAGCCTTTGTTTGAAAGAGTATCAAACTGTAGAAATTGCTAGTATAGAAACATTTGCTATGTTCATATAACACATCTGGAAACATAAACTTGTGATATTTTAAATAAACATTTCGTTCTGGAAAACAGTAAAGAAAATGAAATGATACGATGGCGGTCCTTTGTCTCCTCGTTCGGTCATTCATGAGAGGAAGTCAGCATTTTATCAGTTTAATGGCTACTGTGTTCTGCCTCCAAATGTTGTGATTAAAGTATCGTATGTTCTCATTACAGAAAAGTTTCAAAATTCATGCAATTCAAATCTCGAGTCAGTTTCGGCGAATGTTGTCGCGATGGCCTTCTTTTATGGTGACGATAGAGTTATGCCGTTAGTGGCGCCGCTTTTGTCGAGTTTCCGGGCGCGTTCGAGTATTTCGAGTCAACCACTTAGGCAATAGTCCCGTGAGTGTAGTGCACGTTTTATCGCAGGAGGTGGTGTTGTTCGTCCCCTGCGGCGATGTGATCTTCGGCGCGGACCTACAGGTTGGTTTAGGGGATTTGTCTCCACCGGGAATCTTTCCTGGCGGAACGCCGCCTCAGCCGGGGCAATCTCTACGCCCCAGACTGGTCTGTCTACGTGTGTGGAAATGTTTGTAACTGGTAATGGTGATGGGTGGAATGCTGGCTACGGACGTGATGGTGGCGGTGGTGCACCTCGCGGTCCGCCCATTCAGAGCCGAGTGTGACCGGGAGGCATTGAGGAGGGCGGGGCGGGGCGGGACGAGGCGGGGCGGGGCGGGGCGAGAGGAGCGGGCCGGGCGCGCGCCTGGCATCGACCGCCACCCAGCTGGCTGCAGCGCCACCGCCAGTGACGTCAGCGCTGTCCGGAACGTTCTGGAGCGCTCTCGTCGGAGCCCCAGCGCGCGCCCCGGGCTCGCAGCCGCCGCCAGCGCCGCCGCGCCGAGCACGTGCTGACACGCGCCGGCCGCCAGCGCCTGCGTCATCCCGCTTCATCCACGTCTTCAAACCAAACCGCTCATTGCGACAACAATCAGGAATACTTTTGAGGAAGACAACCGCTAACGAAATGGGACTGATTTTACTTGGATTTGAATGTAAGTTGTTGAATCCAAGAGCTATTTTGTAGTCATTTGAAGTCGTAGAAAAATATAATATTTTTTTGTTATTTAACCCGGGAGAGGTCGCGCACGCAAGACATCTTAAAGCGGTCGCGGTGGGTCAGGATGACCCGCAAATTTCCTAAAATTTTTTTGTCGAGATATTTTTAATGATTTGTATTTTATGATTTGGGTGTTATATTAACTCTCATTATGTACCAAAATAAATTATTTCCATCACATATAATATTTTTTTATTATTTTTAATAATAATATAAAATACACGCTGAATATTTGTACTATTTCTGTGCGTGTCTCAAAACTGAAAAATGATTTCAAGAAAAAATATCTGGGAAAAGGTTTTATAACGGATTCTAAGAAACAATTAAATGTACTTCACATTTATACATTCAGTTTCATTTAAACACTTTTCAGACAGTCATCACAGGTGAGTTTTCCGTGCCTTCCGCAGACTGGTGTCTCACATAGTGGGCAGTAGTTGGAGGTCTTGTTGCCAGTCCTCGGACACTTTCCACATCTCTTTCTTTTTCCAGAACTTCCCTGATCTTCATTTGCATGGTGACTACACCCTACTGGTTCCTTTAATATTTCAATAATGTCATTTCTTAGTTTTCTGTTAAGCCCTGGTTATATGGTTTCACCAGAAGCATAGCTACTTCCTTCAAATACTTTCTCCTTATTATCCCCGGATTTTCTTCTTTGGTATTACATGTAGACACGATCAATGCATTTATTGCTCCTACATTTAGGATATTGTAGAACGCTGTCAAGGGCCATCTGTTGCTCTTTCTAGCAACAGAATAACTACCCGACATCCCATCGACGGTGTCCACTCCGCCCTTCGTTGCATTGTAGAACGTTATAGCCTCTGGTTTCCTCTTGTCACCGGACTGCGGGTCGATTGCTTTACTGTGGTGCATAGTTGATAACAATGTAACAACTTTTCCCTTCTTTGGAATGTAAGAAATCAACGTTGTAAAGTCTTTCCCGAAACCAAACAGAGACGAGTGTTGTTCTCTGTTCTTGCTGGTAATAAAGCAAGGTGGAATCTCACGTTTGTTCTTTCGTATTGTTTCAACTATTGTGAGATTGTGTTGGCGAAGAAGTTCAACTGCCAACGGAACACTAGTGAACAAATTGTCGAATGTTACATTGTTACCAGTACCTGATATTGATTTGATCTGGCGCTTCACAACAGCAGAAGGACTTTGATCTAGAGAAAATGAGCCATTGGGCTGTTTTCCTAAATAAACTTCCATGGAGTGGACGTAGTAGGTCCGTGAGTCTACAAGGGAAAAAACCTTCACACCATACTTAGCAAGTTTACTCTTCATATATTGACGAAATGGGCATCTGCCTCGGAATCCCCATAACATTTCATCAATAGTAGCGTACTCGCTCAGACAAAAATTCTTTTTGCAATTTTCAACAAAAAGATCAAATACCTCTCGTATAGGAGCTAACTTGTCAAGTGCCATTCTCGCTTGACGATCTCTTTTGTCATCAAAACGCAACATTCTCAACAAGAATCTGAACCTCTGTTGACTCATGGCGATTCGAAAAATAGGAACGCCTGTTCCATCATCACTCCACAACTCTTCAGTATTCATGTGCGATGACTTCAACACACCGCCAAAATACAAAAGTCCGATTAGCACTTTGATCTCCACTAAATAAGTATTCTTTGCATCTCTCTCACGAGAGTAATTAGTTTGTATTGTTTCAATGTACATGTTAGTGTAATCCACTATCTTCTGAAGAAGAGAATCTGGAAAGAAGCACTGCCATGCCTCCAGCGGCGTGTTCACATTCTTGGCGTCGCCCTTGCAACCTGGAAGATGAGTGACGATATTATGCCTCCTGGTGCGCAGCGACTGAGATGGTTCGGCCATTTTCCATTTAGAGGCATCCTTTCCTGTGTAGCAACCTCTGTCAATTAAGGGAATGTCATCATCTGAAGTCGTGCAATCAAAAACTGCATTTTCATCCTCGCTGTCGCTTTGTTCTGTCTCCGTATCATGATCTTCATTTTCTTCTTCACACACGTCACTTCCAAGATCACTCTCTTCACCACCCAAAACATCGTCACTGTCTGAAGTTACCTCGTCCAAAATGCGAAGTATTCTATCCACCTCCTTCTGATTCATTATGATAACCAAATGCTTCACACTAGCACTGTTACACACTTAAAATACAGAAAAAAGTTAAAATATATGTAGCAACGTTAGCGGTCGCGGTGGGTCACAGTGACCCGCAACGACGTTTCCCTACTGAGCTGTGGAAGCAATTTGAGAAACTAACACGCCATAATGGAGGGGGGAAGGAGATAAGAAGCTACTGCAATCGGCACGTCTCTATCGCAACCGACAACAGACAGGGAGATAACAAAATATCAGCCGCGGGTCATGCTGACCCGCGCGACCGGTCCCGGGTTAAGGTCGCATCAACTACTAGGTCATTAGTGACCACTATTGGATATAACGTTATGGTACGAGAATGAAACGATGTGGTGATGATAAGGGGTGAAAGGATGAACACATACAACCAAGGCCGAGGCGGGTCTCGAACCTGCGACCCCACGGTCCAAGATCACTACGGCACTCTACTTTAGCGATCTCGGCAATGAGGACGACAAAAATGCCTTTGTTCATAAAGATAATTGGGAGTATGGGAAAGTATGTATGAGGTTAAACTAAAATGTGTGAGAACGATTATTTATAAAATATGACACATTCTCTTTTCGTGAACATAAAAGATGATGAGAGCAATATGAGACAACTTTGGTGATACTAATAACGTTGCCATCACCACCACCACCACCACCACCACCATCACCATTGAAATTGGCGTTTTCAATGTTTCTAACATTACTGGATTGAAAATCTTCTGTGCAGTAAAAAATTAAGCTGTATTTAATGAGATGTTGCGATTACAACAAAATACTCGTCAAAACTGTACCTTAGTTAAGTTTAAAACGAAAGGTTATTTTTGAAACCAGACATTTCTATATCAGCTTATTTAGTTTTGAAGAACTTAACAAACAAGCTCTGATGCTTACAAGACTAAATTATGATAGTACAAGTTGGGCAGAAGAAATATGAAAGATCTTTAATACATTGTTTAACTACAAGAATCTTCCTACTTTTTTGAGCCAATGTTATATTTTTGAAAATCTGTATAAGTTTGTCTGACGTCAAAAATAGGGAAAATAAGCTACGTCACCTTGCAATTTTTTTCAGTAGCGTAATGTGTTTGTGTTCTTAATAGCACCACCGTCATTGGCAACAAATTTCTCTCCTTCTGTACGCAAGACGATAATGGGCTATTCTTTTCAACAGAAACATTTTAAGTCATCAGTATTTTTCTAGATGGCTAACTATAAATCAAACTCTGAAAACGTGTAATGTCTTAACCTAAATGAAAATAGAACTGCAACGGTAATATAAAACAGTGTATGATTAAACTGTCAGCAGAATATGAGATGTTTCCTATATGTAGGTTAACGGTTTGTTGGACAAACATATATACGGGCATGCAAAAGCACTTAACCCTTTCGATTCAAGTGACATGTCTCTCATACAATCCGGTAGAAGCAGAAAATTCTAGAGGACTCTGGTGGACTCGATGAGGCGAATACACTAACAGGTGCGCAGCCAGAAAAGCAAAGAGTAGAGAGAGCCGTACACAGAGAGAAGAGGGAGGTAATAGAAAGAGGAAATATTCAGAAATGACACTGAATGAAACGTAACCAATGATGTTTATTTAAGAAAATAACAGACTCCATGAGAAGCGTTTAAAACACCATTGAAACATTTAAATTAAAAACTAAAGCTTCAAGATGGCGTTGCTTCTTACTACTAATTTACGATGTCAAATAAAGTACAATTCTATAACCTCTCAAAAATAAGAATAATAATTTCTTATAAATAAACGATTGTCTTTATTTGAACCAAGGCTGAAGTCGTTGAGCCTGTTTTTCCGCCTTGACCACAAAACGACACTGACGCGACTCCTAACCGTTTTAGATACCATGAGGATAGTTAGATATAATGAATTAAACTCGTATATGTATTGTAAATTATTCTTTTTGAACTTATTTTGTTTTTTTTGTACTATCATTAGAGAGTTGAATAGAAAGCAGTGGCGGCTAGTGCAAGTTTCGTAAATGGAAAGCATTTCATGCCAAATGCTACTACTTCAAAAGAAACGTACAACAAATTAGTTGAGTCACTTAAATACACATACAGTGTCAATTAAACTGAACAAATAAATAAAGAATCAACTGAATAAAACATGTTGAATTTGCTAAACTTGTTCTTTGTGTTTAAACGAGCAAAACTGGCCAACTTGCTAGATCATTGTGATATTATTTTTACCAAAGTGTTAATTTTAGTTGATCGATTGATCAATGATTCCCACAGCGTAAACTGCTAAGATCATTACAACCGTAAGTGGGGTGCATATTTTTTATCGTGGGGGATGGCGGCGATCTTCCCCCGCTGAATGGTGAGAGCTGGCGCCCACCTACACGTCGGCTTCCAGGGTTTTTTCCAACCAGGTATCTCCCACAAGTGGGGCACCGCCCCAACCGGGACGAGCTCTAAGCTCCCGACTAGTCTCTAGCTATGTGTAGTAGTGTAGTGCATGTAAGTGTGTAAGTCAGTAAGGGCTGAGGATAGGACAAGGAAGAGGAAGAAAGGTTCGCGCGCGGTTCGTGGCCTGTTTGTTAGGGTACTGCTCCGGTACTCCACTGCAGTGACGTCAATTTTTGCTCTGAGACACCTAAGCCGGTGCTAATTTTAGCAACCAAACAAGATCTTGCTATGATTTTCCGTGCCTCTGATTTCCGTGACCTACATGTTTAGTATCACTGATACCAGTAAACGACGAAACACAGGAATTTGAAAATAGAACGCATGGAAAATACAGACGAATTTGTCTTTGTTCGCACCCTTTTAACCAGGAGTCTTGAGGTAGCTTCGTCGAGGAAAACTAGTTTCTCTCCCGTAAGGGTGCCGCACAAAAGCTCTGATAGCGTCGGAGCGGAATGTTCTTTCTGTAAAATAGCAACCTGTTCTTGTAAACTGACTTCTAAATCGTCCAAATAAAAATAAGCTCTTGCCAATTTTTACAAGATTAAATCAAACTAACAATTCCTGTAAAGAAGCTCTGAACAGTACAGCGCAGCCAGTAACATCAAACATCACATCATGAATAACATCAAACGAATCAAGTTGTAAAGGAAGCCTAAGAAGAAAACACATTATGCAGGCAACCCCTCTTCAGTCACACTGTTTGTCGCATTGGGGTAGGAAAAGCGTGGGAGAGACACGTCGGTTCGATTTGTACTTTTACCCTGATTTTCGCCAGCCCACGGTGATGCCACTCGGGGAACAAGGTGGGATTACATGACTCATGCGCGCTTGGGCGCCTAGACCAGGGTTGTTCTAGTTCAAGTAGCCGACAAGAGATAGGAGATTAAAGAAGGAACTCCCCCCTCAGGTGCTAAGGTATTATAAAATGACATTTTCAAAATTTTCTCAAAACGGCTCCAAATTTTTCTTTTAATTTATTGTAAGAATAGTGTAAAATACACTGATGAAGGTGGCATATACCCGATTTTCACGGATATCTCTCAATTTTCGAAAATTGCAAAGGTTTGAATTTTTCAGCGTCTTCCAACAACTACAAAATTAAAGATAGATATTTTTCTTTAAATAAAATTTGTTTTCGGAAGTGAGTTATTTCATTAAGGTCACGTATATTTTTTTGAAAATTTTAGTAGTTTTCGCGCAATATTGCGTGCAACATTGCAATTTTAAAAAATACAAAAACACGATTTTCTCAAAAACTGCTGCAAATTTTTTCTTTAAACTTATTTTAGGGATTATGCTAAATGTACTCTATGAAATAACATAAACCCCATATTTCTCTATTCTTTGTTTTATCAAAAATTACAAAAAAATATTTTTTTTACTTGCCTGTCAGGTCGTTAATATTTACACTAGCGGCGATTTGTTCACATTATTATAGTTATCAGTACACCTTCTTTAAATAATGCCCTATAACGTTTCTCGAAAACTCAACCGTTTTCTGTGAAAACCAGCTCAAAATTTCGCATTTTCAGAAACGCTCAAACACCATTTTGTCGTGAATGGTTTTCTTCAAATTTTTCGAACGGATAGTGCCAATTGCACGGTTTAAGTTAAGTTCTTTAATGTTACGTTCATTATGGGCTATTCTTTTGTTTTTCCAAAAATCACACGAACATTTTTTTAAAGATCTCTCACACCGTCCATTTGCACATTTTCAGCAATTTGTAAACCCCATTGTATTTGTGAGTGTCAGTGATTCAAATGATTACTTATGAAGTGTTTCGTAAATTTCGCATTTACAGTAGCACTTAAACGCCAGTTTTTTAACAACGGCTGCAAATTTTTCAAGAAATTTGGCGTTTAGTACAAGATTTTACTGTTCTTTAATATTCTTAAAATAATATTTCCGTTCTTCTATTAAGAAACCGAAAAATTAAGAAAATGTTTTAAAAAAGTAATTTGGGTGGCGATAAATGGCAGCAAGGCCGAGTAACTAGGCGAGACGAAAAGAAATAGAAAACGAATGCCATTCTGTAGCACTATTAATTATCACCCTACTCGAATTGTGAAGCCTCAATTCATGTAGTCTCTATGCAATTGATGCAAGAATTAGCATTCAATTATCATCCAATAACTTCAATTTATCTGCGTTTCAAATTCCAGACCATTTTTACTTTCCCTATACATACGTATATACGGAGTAATATACGTAGTATAGGGAAAGTTATGTAATGCTGCGCGAATAAATGGCGAATTTTCGGCGAAAAAAAATTCATTGCCGGGCCCTGAAAAATGAAAATGTGGATAAAACCAATTGCTAAATTAAGAAAAAAATCCCCCAACACGTGGTGTAGCCAGAATGCCTATTTTGTAACTACTTGATACCGAAAAACCAATTGAAAGCAAAACGTCCGTCCGTCCTCCCGTCCGTCCCTTCGTCTGTTCATCCGGTGTATTTGAACAACACTAGCGCCTAAACTACGCGTAGGATTTTTTTCAAATTGAAGAAAAACTTGATCATCTGTTCTGAGTCGAAGCTCTGAGATTTTGAAAGACATTCATTAATTTTTGGGGGATACTTTACATGAAGCCCCCCAGACATTTTCAAAATTCTCTTAAAAACGGTTACAATTTTTTTCTTCAAATTTCTTGTAAGAATAGAGTAAAATGCATTTCGTAAGGTGGCATAGGTCCAATTTTCACGGTTAACTCTGAATTTTCGAATAGTGCGAAAGTTATAATTTTATTCGGCGTCTTCCTCCAAGTATGAACTTGCAAATGAAGATTTTTCCTTCAAATAAAATTTGTTGTTCATAATGAATTCTTTCTGTAAGGTCGTGTACATTTTTGAAAATTTCAGGAGTTTTCGAGCAATATTGCGAGCAATATGTGCAATTTTAAAAAATTTCAAAAAGAAGATTTTCTCAATAACGGCTCCAAATTTTTTCTTTCTATTCTTAGAAATAGTGATAAATGTACTGTATTACATGACATTAACGCCATATAGCTCTATTCTTTTGTTTTTTCAAAAATTGCAAAAATGAAAATTTTATACTCCCATTGCATAATTCAGTCTTTTGATGGCTGCAACCCGTTGCATAATGATATTCTTTGCGATATAGTTTTCATTATGATACAAGTTCTTGACCAATCACAGAGAAGCCTACAAACCATGTATTGGCACTTCATTAATCATTGAGAATCTTAATAGTAAATGTTTCGTTCGATTGTGGACATTAAAATTGTATTTCATATTATATTCTGCTCCTCAGTTTTAATTTCTTTTATTATTAGTAATTTGTAACGTGAAATATTATTTAAAATAAATTGAATCGTAATTTCACTTTGATCCTATTTGACTAGCGCAGTGGTCAAATGGAGAGAGACTGGAGAGAACATTTGAAAGTTGAGATTGGATAAGATGTGAACGCAAGTCATTTTGGGTTATATGTTGCTTCCGTGTGGTTTTCCTTAAAAAAAAAGTCTAGTTTAAAATGTCTAGTGAATCAAAGGTGAATTTGACACCTCCAAAACTAAGAGAAAAAGCAAAAATGGTGACGTCGGAATTATCGCAGGCTATCTGGTAAAACAAAGCCACCTGCGGTGGGTATTGAATTTTTTAAAATTGAATTGCCTTATTTTACGTGGCGAGACTCAGGCCATGAGGCCTGCTCTTTCGTCTGACACCGCAAATTTCGCTACGCTCCTTTCACCAACTAGCGGAGAAAGAAGGTATTACTTGGGCGACGAAACAGGCGATTTTGAATTTTGCTCAGAGGCGTCATTTATGCTTGAGGGTCTTTGACATGCAGTAAATATACTTACAAGGGACAGCCGGCTGTACGTCCTCCGCGAAGAAATGTGCACGAAGGTCTTTTTCGTGGCGAGACTCCGATTGTAGTTCGAAAGTAGATTCGCTGCTGCTGCTTATATTTATAACACATTCTTTTATGCATCATCAGCAATCACATCTAATTTCCACATGTTTTCTTCTTCTTTGATTACATGTCTTATTGCACCCTGCCAGCGATCAGCTGTGATGTGAGAGATGGCATTGCAGCGTAACGTGTTTATATCTTTTAGTTTAAACGAGTTGTTTTTCCTGGCAACTTCACCTTTTATTTGACTCCAAATTATTTCTATTCGATTCAATTGCCAATGATACGGAGGTAGCCTATGGTCTGAATGTTTGGCCAACTCGTCTATGACATAAGTGTCCTGAACGTTGTATTTTGCAACGATGTCAAGTAATTCCACTTTAATCATTGTGTTGTCTACGGTTTCGTTCTTTGAACGCAACCAGTCAATAATTACCTGCTTCCGCTACGATTTCTTCAAAAGTGTATTAACTTTCGTACTCTGATAGGGACCATTGTCCATAACTGTAATACTGTTTGGTTCTAATTTTCGCAAAATTTTACCGCCGGCTTTACTTTCTCTCTGAAGGAAGGCGTACGAAGGAGTTTTTCGCCCCTAAAAATCCATGGCTTCGATCGGGTTTGAACCCACTGTCCGCTAGGTGGCCTTGGCTGAATCCTGCATGCCAATTGCCACTAAACTACTCAATCTAAAAGTTTAACTTATAAAAGTCATAGAAAAAGTATCGTATGAAACTCGATGTAATAGGTATTAATACACTGGGCGAAAGTCTGCTTTCTTCTCAATAATTTGAAGCGCTTTGCCAAGTTAATTTCTGATGGTCTGCAGCGTTCCAGAATTTAATTTCTGAAGCAGTGCTTTTCTTCCACGCTTTCGTGTGGCGACAGCGAGTACTTTTGTAACTCCGTGCCGCGTTCTACAAAAACATGGTGCCGATTTGGTTGTAATCGTGGCTATGAACGCCACATTGCGGTTACACAACTTTCTTTATTTGAATAGTTTGTTTATTTGTTTGTTTGTTTTGTACTTTATCTTTAAATAGAAATTCTTTCGTGTCATTCATTTCAGACAGATTTACTTTCTTAGTTGCAAAACAGTTTCTAATAGTTATTTATGTATCAAGGGCGTTAAGTAGATGTTTTTGCCCCGAGGGCGACTTCCAAACCCGAGGGCCTCTGGCCCGAGGGGTTGGAAGTCGCCTGAGGGGCAAAAACATCTAGTAACGCCCGTGGTGCATACAAAACTTTATGGTTTACTAGTTCGTTGCTGAATAAAACAAGAATTCGAAACATTTTATAATATTTCTTGCGTCTAAAGTGAAAAGACGCATTGTAACAGTCATTTGTCAATATGACGTCAGATAAACAAAACAGAGTGTATATCTAATTTCTATTGCATAATCGTTATTGGACTGATTTGTTCGTACAAAATGAAAGAATATTGTGAAGTTCCTGTGGAAATTCTCGCAAAAGCTAACAAAACTATGGACAGTGGTTTCCATTAAAATCTTGAGAAATATATAAAACTCTTTATGGTGTATTTGAGATTTACCAGCGTGAATAACAGTGTAAATTGCGCTGATGAAACGGTACTTTTAGGTTATTAGCGCCTATTGTCAAACGTTATTTAGAATATGTCAAAACACCAAAAAATAACATTTCGAGGATGTTAGCCGATGTGCCTTATATATCTTATTACTATTACGAGTACCGCCACTAAAGAAGAATATAATTATGTCACTAAAAAAGATGGTACGTAACAGTGAAATGCGAGTGAATGATGGCAATTATAAGTTCACGGAAACATTTCAAAATTTCAATTTTCATATCAAATAAGCAAAATAAGGTTTATAACAATTTATTTTATTTATTTAAGCATTATGCCATTTATTTATTGTATTTGCTTGCATCTTAACTTTACAAAATCGAATTCATAACTAAGTTGTGTGTTGTGTTGGTATAAGAGCGGGCCATAAAGTATTCAAAAGGCCCTAGGGCATAAAGAAGCGAAAAGGCCCGCAAGGGTATTAAGTATACCGTTACGTGTTTTGTTTCAGGTCTCTAAACACACAGCAATGAACTAGTAAACCATAAAAATATTTTGAAATTCATTAATGAAAAAATGCAATTGCCGTATCCATTCACATTTCGTTATTTCCCTGTTCACAGTTCATTTAAAAATAGTTATTTTTACTTTCCCGTATACGTACGTATATACGGAGTAATAAACATAGCAATATACGTAGTTTAGGGAAAGTTATGTAATGCCGCGCGAAAAAACGACGGATTTTCAATCCGGTTGGTAAATTAAGAAAAAAACCCTAACACGTGATGTAGCCTGAATCCCTGTTGTGTAGGTCCTTGTTACCGAAAAAACAATTGAAAGCAAAACGTCCGTCCGTCCGTACAGCCGTCAGTCCGTCTGTTAACACCACTAGCGCCATACGTAGGATTTTTTACAAATTGAAGAAACCCCTGTAGATATGGCTTGAGTCAAAGCTTCGAAATTTTGATAAAGATTCTTTAAAATCTGTGGCTACTTTACATGAAGACCCCCGGACATTTTCGAAATTTTCTCAAAAACGGCTCCAAATTTTTTCTTTAAATATCTTGTTACAATGGAGTAAAATACACTTATGAAGGTGGCATGGGTCCAATTTTAACGTTCCACTCTGAATTTTCGAAAATTGCAAAAGTTTGAATTTTCTGCGGCCTCTTCCAACAAGAACAAAATTAAAGATAGAGATTTTTCCTTCAAATAAAACGCATATTCTCCATATTGAGTTCCTTCATTAAGGTCGTATACATTTTTTTGATAAATTTATTAGTTTTCGCCCAATATTCGTGCAATATGTACAATTAAAAAAAATACAAAAAACGAGATTTTCTCAAAAACGGCTCCAAATATTGTCTTTAAACTTTTGATAACGATAGTAGTACTCTATGAGATGACATAAACGACATATTACTCTATTCTTTTGTTTTTTTTTAATTATACCAATATAATTTTTTTACTTATCACTTCTTTAATATTTACATTAACGGTTACTTGTTAACATGATTATATTTATGAGTACGTGTACATTATGTAATGTTAGAAAAAGTTTCATGGAAACACAACTGTTTTCTGTGAAAATGAGCATTCCGCATTTTCAGAAACGCTCGAACGCTCAAAAACGCCATTTTCGCAAAAACAGCTCCCAATTTTGTCTCCAAACTTTTCAAACGAATAGTGCAAATTGCACTCTTAATATGACGTGAAGTTCATTTTGAAGTCTTTTTTTTTCAAAAATTACACAAATGTAATTTTTTTAAAGATCTCTTACACCGTTTATATGCACATTTCCAGCAATTTGTAAACACTATTGTTTTTGTGAGTTAAAGTGCTTCAAATGATTTCTAACGACGTTTTTCGACGGCTCAAAAGTTTTCTGTCTAAATGAGCTTTACATTTTGCATTTACAGACAGTAGCCCTTAAACGCCATTTTGTTAAAACCGCATGTTTCAAAGAAAATTTCAATTTAGGACGAATTTTTACTGTTTTTAATATTATGAAATTTATATCTCCCTTCTACCATTAGGAAACCGAAAAATTAAGAAAATGTCAAAAAAATGTAGTTTGTGAGGTGATAGATGGCAGCTGTCACGAGTATGTGGCAATTCCGAATAGCTAGCCTAGCCCCATGGAAATAAAAAAAAATTAATACAGGGAAGTCTGTGCCATTCTGTAGTATCAGTAGCTATAACTTATAACACCTGGCTCCAGCTAACGTCGTGTTATGTACCCTCTGACGGTACGACTTTGACTTAGTGTAGCTGAGCTAGTTATAAAATTAACATAACAGGATTATAACTTTGTGTTAAAATTTTTAAGATTTATACGCATTTAGCTAGCAGCAGACGAATACAGGTATTTTCTGACAGTTCAACGACTCATGCTACCATCTCTCGATGTCTATTCTGTAGCTTGCCTGGTGAACGGTCGACGCCACGAGCGAGGTCGCTGTCTCGTTCACCTGCTTAGAAACCACGCACGTCCATCTCTTCATTCGTCCGGTAAACGCCTTCCTTTGTTCAGTCCTCGTCGAAAAGAGTTCAATATTCTGTCAGTTGGACAATAAAGAATAATAAAAGAAGAAACAAGAAATAAAAGCCGTAAAAAAGAATACGTTGCGTTCGTTCCTTATATTACATAGTTTAAGTTCAGAGCGTTGCATCACTGTTAATATATACGCACGTATTCTTATCAATAAAGTAAAATGAAATATAACATTCATTCGTCTTAAATTAAAAATAAAATTATTCGTTCTTCTTTCATTTATGTTGCGATCATTTTGAAATTTGCATATTAAAAGATTTTAATTATTTCTTTTCCGATCTTGAGTTTCACAAATCAGGACCGATTGTGTGTAACACTAGTATTGATTTTGTTGAACTTTCTTCACCAATGTCTGTTGCTAAAATGGTCGAGTGCTTCAAATTTTACGTCAAATTTGCGCAACAGGCTTATAAATTAGGTGATTGGTATTCTGGTCAAACGTTAAATTTTCGGTAATCACAGCCTGCGCAGTGCCCTCTGTCCGTCTGTTATTGGATTGGGTCAGTAGATGCGAGCAGTAAAAGTGAGCGGTTACACTATAATAAAAGATGAAATGTAGATATGGAGCTTATTATTTGTTGTCGAGTGTTATTTTTGCAAAAGCAGCGTTTTATAACTGTTTTAGAATGGAATTTGAATAGGAAATTGCATGTATTTATTTATTTGATTAAATGTATGTACTACAATTTATATAAAAGTGTGGGTTGATTAAATATTTATTTTCAAATATTGACTAGAATATAAGACTTGATCGCCTCCATTTTGCAATGTTCACAATATATAGCCCAACCTCTTTGAAATAAACCTAAAGCCGATTGGTGAGCTGAATACCGCAAGGTGGAACAGGTACAGGCAAACTGTCAAAGTTCGGCGCAGAACATCGCCCATATTTTGTGAGAGTAATAGTACACAGACTTTGTTTCACTTAAGGAAGGAGGAAGAGGCTTGAGACAAATTGAAGCATCATGGCACAATGCGATAGTGGGGATGGGAACGTATGTACTGAGTGATCAAGATGATCCACTAATGAAGCTGGTCATTAAATATGACCGAATAATGGAAAACATTGGCATTGTAAGTGTAGTGTGAAATATTGCGAAACTATGCTAGACATGCAGAATAACACAGATACTGAACTTTTGATTCTACTTAACATGAAATGTGAGAGACAAAAAATGTTAAAGCAATCGTGGAGAGGCAAATCAGTTCATGGACATATCTAAAAGAATGGACAAGGTGCAGGTCAATAAATATCAATCATTGATGTGGCTTAAGAAAGAAAACAATAAGCCAGTAATAGCTCCCGAACTTCAGGCGTTGAGAACACATTATGATAAAGTGGTTCTCAGCATTTCCTAAGAAGAGAAATGCTGCATTTGCCAGGAACAAGTAGAAACCATTGATTAAATTGTCTCATTGTGTCCAATTCTAGAAAAGACCGCATACATGAAAAGACACGACAGGGTATTTACCTCCACCGGCAGATCTATACCACCCTCGAAGTTCCGAACACATGCTCTAAGTGGTCATTCAGTAACACCAAAAACGGTGGGCTGTTTGACAGTGTACAATATTGTACAACCAACAAATTGAAACCGATCGCACGATAGCGGCAAACAAACCGGATATTGTTGTCTGGAATTTGGAGAAAAACATGTGTACTTGTAGTAATTGCTGTGTCGTGCAATCAAAAAGTAACCAAGGAGGGATAGAAACGTCTTAAATGCAAGAGGAAATCGAGATGAGAGAAATGTGAGGTGTCAAAGCCCAGGCCATCACTATAATTATCGGAGCTCTGGGATTTGTTCCGCAAAATTTGTGTAAGAACTTGTCTAAACTCCAAGGACATTCAAAAGACTGGGATGAGCAAGACATCGCTTTAATGAGAACAGCCCGGATTTTGCACAAAGCACTATAGAGACACCGACAGTCCCTAGATCTGCTCCTTAGGAAGCTGGTTACAATCCGGACTAGATTATCTGAGTAGATTATTGAAGCAACTCATAATATCTTTATTCGTGAATCAGATGAATAATAATAGTAATTACGAAAATAACCTAAGATTTCACAGGACAGCACTTTACCGTCTCAACAATATATTCCGCAGGGCTCCACTGCATTGCATTTCACTGCACTGAACTCCACCATCCAAATTTCAATATAGATCGAAGCACTTCACAACACCGTACTGATCCGCACAAATTTTAACTAATATCTATTTAATATTCTGAAGTCACTCAATGTATTGATTCGAAACAAATTACAACTTTTTTCTAAAGGACATTGCTAGAATGAATTTCGAAAATCCTTAGGGTAGCCGGCGTGCGCTGGCACGGAGGGTCGTTGGCTTACCCCGGTTGGCGTGCCGGGTTCGACTTTCCCCGTGGGACACACGCGCGCTGGCACGCGAGCCAGCGCCCTTAGCCGGAACTCCCGCCCGCCCACTCGCGCTCTCGCTCGCCCGGACGCCCACGCGCGACCCGCCCGCAGCCCACGGCCTTCGCTGGCCTGCCCCGCACCGCCCCCCGCCCCAAGGTTACTATTCGATGGACGCTGCAATTACAACGGGAGGGACACACACGTGGAAGATTTTCTGACCACTGTGTTTCGGTGCGTTCCTTGATAACAGAGCACAACGTCTTAACTTCCTCCTTCGCGCCATTACATTGTGTGTCTCTAATCTGTGACGTGGCGTCTTCATCCGTCCTTACCTATCACCCCCCCCCACCAATCACCACCACCTCCACCACCATCACCCCCGTCTCCACCACCACGTGCCGGCCTTCCCCCACGCGCTGCTCGTTCGCGTCGATTGAGGCAGCGCTTGCGGCCGTTCTGCAGGCGGAATTGGGTTGATGGGATCTTGGGCTCTCTAAGGCGCGCCCTGCACAAAAAGCGTTCCGTCGTTCGTTTTCGCCACGTGGAAACTGCTTGCTTGAAGCTCTACGCTCTTCGTGAAGTCGCTGCTTTTTTTACGGATTTGAGTTCATGATTCTGATAATAATGTTTCCTTCAGCAATTGATTTTGCACAAAGCACTGCTTGCTTTGGGGTTTCAGGTTTCTTTTCAATTCTTGAACCTTGATATCTGCGGTGCTCAAATAGTGCAAAACACTGATGGATTAAGCTGATGATTAATGTGTTAATTAGATAAGGTAAAAAAAGTAATCAAACCAACCTAATAATGAAACATTATAGAGCCTCAGGTAATATGAAATATCTGTGAGAGAGCTTAATTAAGATATGCCCAGTTCACCGATGAAGATAGGCGTGTTTGAAGAAGACATATATCACGTATGTTCACACACATGATACACATTGATAGAACACACACAAGTGTGTTAAAAAACATCGTTGGTAAACAAACATTGTGTTTGTACACTTCGTTTGTACTGGAAGTTTAGATAGAATGTTACCAGTATATTGCTAATACCGACGTTTAATTCGCTCATGTTGAGGAACATTTGCGATGAAATTAAATTATTATCATTGCAACACTTTCATTAAGCATTAGTAATCTTGTTTTTGTAATTTTTTAATGTTGTACATATTGCACGCAATATTGCACGAAAACTACTAAAATTTTGAGAAACATTTACATGACCTTTATGAAAGAACTCAATATGCAGAACAAATTTTATTTGAAGAAAACATCTCTGTCTTCAATTTGTAGCTGGAGAAAGACGCCGAAAAAATTCAAACTGTCAAAATTTTCGAAAATTCAGAGTTATCCGTGAAAATCGGACCTGTGCCATGTTTATAAGTGTATTTTACTATATTCATACAAGAAATTTAAAGAAAAAATTTGGAGCCGTTTTTGAGAAAATTTTGAAAATCCCCGGGGGGCTTCGTATAAAGTACCCCCAAATTTTGAAGAATCTTTTTCAAAATCTCAAAGCTTTGACTAGAATCAGATCGACAAGGGAATATCCATTTTGGAAGAAATCGTACGTATGTTTTAGGCGCTAGCAGCGTTCACAGACGGACAGACAGACGGACAGACGGAAGTTTTCCTTTCAATTGGGTTTTCGGTATCAAGGACCTAGAAAACAGGGTTTCTGGCTACACCACGTGTTAGGAGATTTTTTTTCTTAATTTAACAACTGGTTTTATCCACTTTTTCGTTTTCACGGCCCGGCAATTAATTTTTTTCCGCCGAAAATTGGCCATTTTTTCGCGCAGCATTACATAACTTTCCCTATACTACGTATATCACTCCGTGTATACGTACGTATACGGGAAAGTAAAAATTACCTGGTCGTCCAGGTTGTGGGTTAATGCTACGGGCAAATATCCTGTTCATTGGAAAAGATTTAAAAAATTTTGAACATACCTAATAGATTACACAAGAACGGATATAATAATATAAGAAAAAGATTGCGAAAAGAACTTTATGGAAACTTGGAATATTCAGGGTTTAAGAAATAAAATGGGAGAAATTATAAAAGAAATTGAAGGAAGAAAATAAGATATAATTGTGCTATCGGAAACCAAAAAGAAGGGAAATGGTGTTGAAGTTAAAGGAGAATATTTGAATTTTTACAGTGGTGTATAAAAAATAGAAGAGCAAAACGAGGAATATCAATATTAATAAAACCAAAGTATAAAAATTGTGTTTTCAATTGGAAGGCAATAGATAAAATTTTATTAAAAGTGAATATGTCCGTATGTGGATATACAATAACAATATTAGAAGTGTATGCGGTAAATGATGATGTATTAATGCTATCAAAGACGGAATTTTTTAATAAGTTAGAGACTTGAATTGAAGAAATTAGAAATACAAGATAAATCATTATTGCTGGAGATTTGAATAACAGAATAGGACGCCAAAGTGGAAGTAATATTGTAGGACATTTTGGGGAATCGATTGTAAATGATAATGGTATCAGACTTATTAATATTTGTGACCAAAATTCTTTGAATATTTTAAATGGATTTTACCAACACAAGAATATCCATACATTTACTTGGCATCAGGACACCTCAAATAGAAACTCCATCATAGACTAATCATCGTTTGACAGAAAACAAGATAAAATATTCAAGGTGTAAGATCGTATAGAAGAGTGACATGTAGTGACCATTATTTAGTTTATTCAAAAATATTATTCCCATTCAGAAAAAAATATACGATAGATGAACAATATAGAAATGAAGAAAGATCCATTACTGAAATTAATATTACAAAATACGATTTAAAAGGTTTTGAAGATGAAAGTACAGTATTTCTTTATAAAACTAGTGGTGCTACAACAGCACTTACTTTCCCGTATTAGAGGAAACAGCCAAGTAGTACTGTAATATTGCACTTTATGCCCTACTAACATCTTCGCTTGGAACTCACTATTTCCATTGCAGTGTTGTCAGAACTATGTGAATTCTACAACTTCACAAAAATAGAATGCAAAAGTTTTGTAACCCTGTATTGGAAAAAGAAGCCTGATACCCTGGAAATATAGAAATGCCTTCCATTGGGCCATGATTAGGGAAGAGCATTTTAAAACCATGCAACAAATTCTCTACTCACTACAAATGGTACAGCATTTGGTGCAAAACTAAATATTTGCCTGCAAATATCAACATAAATTAGACAATTATAACTCCTTTTCATACAGCTCCATTAGGTCACAACAATGACACTAATTCACAGATATTCGCGAGCGCAAAGTGAATTCCATTGTTGCAGACCCTGCATTGTCGCTATTCTGAGAGCTATTAATTCTTTTTACTTATTTCAAATATTTCAAAATAAACAATTTCTAAAATATTAATGTGTAAGTCTATAACAAAGTTCGAATGTAAGAAACGAAGAAAGAAATAATATACAAAATTGCACATTCTAATTTACGACGCATCCAGCTGTCCGAAGCGCAGTAAATTTAAAGCGGCCTATTACGTTTGTCACAAAATTAAAGAAAAACTACTCGTATTTTGAAAAAATTAAGCATTGCCGTATTTATTTTATTTATTTATTTGTCAAAAAACAGAAACAGAATAGCACAGACTTTCCCGTATTAGTTTTCTATTTTCCTGGGTCTTCGCTAGCTATTCGGAATTGCCACATACTCTTTCTTGCCAGCTACCATCTATCATCGCCAAAAGTACATTTTTTTGTCATTTTCTTAATTTTTCGGTTTCCTATTGGTAGAACAGAAACATTAATTTTAGAATATTAAAGAACACAAAAACCTAGCCGTAAATGGTAATTTTCTTTTAAAAATTATGTGCCGTTTAAGAGAAAATGGCGTTTTAGCACTACTAAAAATGCGAAATTTGAAGCTCATTGTCACAGAAAATGATTGAGTTTTCAAAATACTTTATTTAAAGTTATTTGGAGCACTTACACTCACAAATATAATCATCTTTACAAATTGCGGATAATGTGCATATTAAAGATGTGAGAGATCTTTCAAAAAATTTACATTTATATAATTTTTGAAAAAAACAAAAAAAACCCTCAAAATAAACTTCACGCTATACTAATGAGTGTAATTAGCACTATCCGTTACAAAAGTTTCAAGAAAAAAATTGCAGCCATATACGAGAAAATGACGTTTGAGCATTTCTGAAAATGCCGAAATTTGAGCTACTTTTCACAGAAAACGGTAGTGTTTTCGAGAAACTTTACTTGACATTATTTAAAGCATATATACTCGTAAATATAATAATGTAAAAAAATCGCCGATAATGTAAATATTAACGACGTGAGAGACAAGTAAAAAAATTTACATTCTTGTAATTTTTGAAAAAACCAACCGATAGACCAAAATGGCTTTTATGCCATTCATAGAGTACATTTACCACTATCCCTACCAAAAGTTTAAAGATAAAATTTGGAGCCGTTTTTGAGAAAATGTTGAAAATACCCGGGGGCTTCATATAAAGTACCCCCAAATTTTAAAGAATCTTTTTCGAAATCACAAAGCTTCGACTAGAATCAGATCGACTGGGGAATATCAATTTTGAAGAAAATCGACCGAACGGTTTAGGCGCTAGCGTTGACCAAAGACGGACAGACGGACGGAATGCCGTCAATCGATTTTTAAGTATAAAGAAGCAACAAATCATGGATTTTGACCACACCACGAGATAGAGGATTTTTTTTCTTAATTTAGCAACTGGTTTTATCCACTTATTCGTTTTCACGGCCCGGCAATTAATTTTTTTCCGCCGAAAATTGGCCATTTTTTCGCGCAGCATTACATAACTTTCCCTATACTACGTATATCACTCCGTGTATACGTACGTATACGGGAAAGTAAAAACGTTTGGGCGAAAAGCTAGCGAACATTCCATACAATTCCACTGAAGAACAGTATCAACAAATATTAAGTTCTTAACACGATTCGATGAAATAAACTCTCGGTATTTGTCATCATTCACCAAAATCAAAATTACTTTATTGGAATGAAGAGATAGAAAATGAGGTAAGAATAAAGAAAGAACTTGTGGTGCTACAGAATGGCACAGACTTTCCCGTATTAGTTTTTTAATTCCTTCGGTCTCGGCTAGCTATTCGGACTTGCCACATTTTCTTGCCAGCTGCCATCTAAAGTACATTTCTTTGACATTTTCTTAATTTTTTGGTTTACTAATAGTAAAACAGAAATATTATATTAAGAATATTAAAGAACAATAAAATATAATTCAAATGGCAATTTTCTTTGAACAATTTGCAGCCGTGTTTAAGAAAATCGCGTTTAAGCACTACTAAAAATGCAAATTTTGAAGCTCATTTTCACAGAAAATTTTTGAGTTTTCGAAAAGCTTCATTTGATGTCATTTGAAGAACTTTAACCTACAAGCACAATAAAGCTTGCAAATTCCGGTAATGTGCATAGTAACGGTGTGAGAGAAATAATTTGTGAGAAAATGGCGGTGAGCGTTTCTGAAAATACGGAATTTTGAGCTACTTTACACAGAAAACGGGTGAGGTTTCGACAAACTTTACTTTAACTTTACTACTAACATTATTTAGAGAACATGTACTCATAAATATAATAATGTGAACAAATCGCCGCTTAGGTAAATATTAACGAAGTGAAAGACAAGTAAAAAAAATAAATTTTTGTAATTTTTGAAAGAACAAAAAAATAGAGCAGTATGGCGTTTATGTCACCTCGTAGAGTACGTTAGGCACTTTCCTTATCAAATGTTTGAAGAAAACATTTGGAGCCGTTTTTGAGAAAATCTTGTTTTTGTATCGTCTCCTGTATTATTTCAGTAGCATACCTTTGGGTTCCGGCTCTCACACGCAACCAATCTTTATAAATGAGGGCTCTAAAGAAATAGAATTTCACGGAGACTTGACGAATCCCACATTGACTTTAAAAATATGGATGATTTCTTTAAAAAACGCATCCAAATATTCATGTAAAATGCAACCCGCATTACATGTCAACATATATCGGCAAATAACGCATAACCAAAGCGTTTTAGAGCCTTAAAATGTAAAATTTTGGCCTCAAAGAAACGTTCTTCATACCATAATCTACAAGATGAGACATTTACCGATCCATTCAATTTACTTTTCGGTTCCACGCTTCAATATTATCAAGGCTACCTCAATATTTCAGCCCTTCCTGCTGGTAGCAATTTTTGGGGCGACACGCTTAGAAGGCTTAGATTCCACAATCTTTATTTACGCTTTCTGTTAACACCGTAGTTTGTGCAGTCTGAAGAGGTTTATTTACATAATCATTCAAGATTTGCCCTCCAGCAACAACTAGAAGTACTATTATAGTTGCTTGATACCTATACCTATAAAGATTGTTTCTTATGCGTGTAGAGAAACTATTCAATTAACGATTTTTCATGGTCTGTATGTGCTGTATACTTAATTGTGGAGGTATGTGGGTGTTCAGTGAAGAGTGAAGACAGTGTTTGTGTTTTACCTGTACCAATATTTTCGTTATAATTCGATGACATTTTCAAGTCAACTGGTTCAGACACGTAGCTTTCTCAAAAGTAAAAAGCTAATATTTTTGTGACTATCGCGAAAAACTAAAACCTAAGTGACAGAGAATATTGAATAATTACTTCAAATGTCTTTAAGTAAGTTTTGGAAATTGTTCCAAGCAAATTCTCCATTCTCCATGAATAAATATTGATTGAAAATTTCTTTCACACATAAATTGCATTGTTTTTTATTTTTATTTGTAATTGTGTTAGTACATTGCAAGATATCTTAATAGATTTTAAACAAATAAACACGTTCCGTTAACTACTTTCCTATTAGAATGAAAATAGGACAGGGATGAGTGTGGTGTCTAACATGCGAGAGTTCTCGCACGGGTACGCAGAGGTAGTGGGGGAAAACTTGTGCTATGGCACAGCACAACAAACTTTTTAAAGTAGCTAAAATAAAATAGCTTGAAATAAATGGAAAACAAAAATCAAAACGCGCTAGCCTACAATACTACGTGAATCAATTAAAAAACAACTAAATTTAAAATTATAGAAAGAATAGTGCTAGTCACCCGACAACTGCCTACGATCGCAGTCCAAACGCACGATTTAAATGTTGGCGGTATCTTGAAGTATGTACACCAATGCCGAGCTGCAAACTCATATCGTAAATAAAACACCGTTTGATATTAAATTCAAGGTGTCCGTTCGTTAAGATATTAAAAATGCAAACATCGTTTGAGCAACATTCCCATGTATCGAAGTAGGCTTACTAATGCCTACTAAATTGTTTCTAATGCTATTGAGTATTCGAAGGTGAAAACATTAGTTTGATTTTTTTTGGCTCGGAATTGCTTTTCTTGAAGTACGTAAGGACGCAGAAAATAATTCAATACTTTTTAGTATACAAATACTTTTTCAATTTTCTCACCCCAGCAAGCTGGCATCCTGATTCTGCGAACCCACTCGGTTCTTCATAGCAAATCAAGAAAAGTAAAATAATATTGCAATGAGTAGGTCTGTTCTTGCCCGACCCGGTATTTTCGCACTACTTTACTAGGCTTTCTCAAGAGTAAAAACCTTTTCTATTATTTGACTATCAAGGAAAGCGAAAACTAACTCTCAAGGAAGACTGAAATATTTCTTCAATTGTTGTTTTTAAAGAAGTATGAATTGTTCCAAGAACATCGCTCTATAATGTTGAATAAACTTTAATTGAAAATTTGTTTCAAACATCAATTGCATTGTTATTTTGTTTGATATTCTTTAAGTACATTAGTAATTCCTCTCCTTTATGAAAAGGATAGACAAATGTATAGGGAAAGGGTGGGATTTAACATGCGAGAGTTCTCGCACGGGTACGCTAGTTTTTTTAAATTGTATAAATGTCACGCAATGTTGGGCGAAAACTATTGAACTTTTCAAAAAATGTATTTGACCAGAATGAAAGAACTCTCTATGGAGAACAAATTTTATTTGAAGAAAAAATCCCTATCTTTTGTTTTGTAGTTGTTGGAAGAGGCCGAAAAAAAATTCAAATTTGTTCAATTTTCGAAAATCCAGAGAGCTAACCGTGAAATTAGGACATATGCCACCTTAAAAAGTGTATATTTATCTATTTATGCAAGAAATTTAAAGAAAAAAAATTTTTAGCAGCTTTTCAGAAAATTTTGAAAATGTCCGAGAGTCTTTATGTAAAGTAACCCCAAATTTTACGGAATCTTTTTCAAAATCTCAAAGCTTTGAGTCAATCCAGATTGACCGGGGTTTCTTCAATTTGAAAAAAATCCTACGAATGGTTTAAGCGCTAGTAGTGTTGTTCACAGACGGACGGACAGACGGACGTTTTGCTTTGAATTGGTTTTTCGGTATCAAGGACCCATAAAAGAGGGGTTCTGGCTCTTCTGTTAGGGGATTTTTTTCTTAATTAAGCAACTGGTTTTATCCACTTTTTCGTTATCAGGGCACGGCAATGAATTTTTTTGTGCCGAAACTCCGCCGTTTTTTTCGCGCAGCATTACGTAACTTTCCCTATACTATGTATATTACTCCGTATACACGTACGTATACGGGAAAGTAAAAATATCCAAAATGGTTAAGTACAAAAGACATTCAAGATAAAATTTAAGGCGCAAGACGCTAAGGTTAGGAAAAAAGTAGCAGACATTAAAACTTTAATTTGGAATAGAATGTTTAAAAAAATAGAAAATTTTGTTGAAGGAAGGAGAAGTACAGATGCATGGAAAATTATTAAGAAATTTAGGAAACATTCCCGGGAAAATGAACATGTTCAATGTATTCAACCGTGGTTAAAATATTTTAAAGAATTATTATCAAAAAACCGAGTAGAATATTTAGATAACACAAGATATATTTTAATACATAATATTGATAATAGCTATATTAATGTAGGTATCGAAATTGTGAAGAAATCAATTATATCGTTTAAAAATGGAAGAGCGACGGGTGTAGCTGGAATTCTAGCTGAATTATTAAAATATGGTACTGATAAATTATATAACTTGATATGAGAATTATTTGAAAAATGTTTAAATGGAAAAACAAGTAGGTACCAGAAGATTGGAAGATAGGTTATATTTCAGTCATACATAAAAAAGAAAGGAAAGATGAATGTAAAAATTACTGAGGTTTTACTATCACCAGTATATTTAGCAGAGTATATGGAAAAATAATTGAGTATTTTTTGGAAAATGATTTTAGGGATGCAGAAGAACAGGCAGGGTTTAGAGCAGGCAGATCTACAATATATCATATATTTTGTTTACAAGAAATTATTGCATAAAAAGCAGTTCGAGCAGAACCGCTTCATTTAGTATTTATTGACATAGAAAAACCTTATGGTAGCGTACCGTTAATCAAATTATGGAATGCTTTGAATGCAAGTCATATTAATCCGATTTTAGTAAAATCCATTGAAGAATTGTATAAAATTCTTTTTCGAAAATAAAAAATTGGAAAATTTATATCAGCTGGTTTTGTAGTGAATAAAGGATTACGTCAAGGACGTTATATATTATCTACATTATTTAAAATTTATGTTGAAAATGGTTTGAAAATTTGGCAGAAAAGATGTAATAAAATGGGTTAACCAATAAATGAAAGCACAATTTATGCTTTATAATTTGCTGATAATCAATTGATAATAGCACACGATTTGGACGATATAGAATTTATGACAAGAAAATTAATTCAAGAATATAACAAGTGGGGTCTGACAGTTAATATGGAGAAAACTAAATGTATGGTAATTGGAGACAACGGGACAGATTTGGTTTAAGAAGAAGACATGGGGAAAATTGTACACACAAAGGAATATAAGTACTTGGGAATTAAAATTACGAATGATGGAAAACAGATTACAGAAATTCGGTCCAAAATAAATTCAGGGAAAAGAACGATTCCAATTTTAAATAGTATTTAAAATGGGATAAAACTATCACAAAAGAGACAAAAATTAAAATATTTAAAACGATAATTAGAAGTATCTTGACTTAAGGATCAGAAGTTTGGACTTTGCAGCAAATTCACAGTTAAAAGAAATGATTGGCAACTGAAATGGATTATTGGAGAAGATCTTCAAGAATTACCACAAGGAGCAAAATTCGAAATGAACTTATTAGGAAAAATATGAATGTATCACATTCGATCATAGAATAAATAAAAAACGGCAGTCGCTGCTTGTCATCCACCGCATACGGACATATCTAGTAGTGCGACTGTTTTAAAAAGTTGTGAAGTAGTTTTGAACTGAATCACGAGTGAGTTGTGAATAAACACTTTAGTATCGTGCACAAACTCACAGAAACATTCGTTCTCCTACGAAAGTGCCTGAAGGTTTAAAGGAAATGGATTCTTCTGACAACAGGGGAGTCCTAACCTCCAATTCTACTGGTAATCAACAAACACAGGTAAATAAATCTTACTCCAACGTTGCTCAAAGCGATATGTTTCCCAACAAAGACCAAGCTATTGTAATTGAAGCAAATTATGACATCAGCATTAACCCTTGTATCTACGGTAAAAGAAATATCTTTTAGTCTACACTTGGGTTACCCGGGTAACCCGTGTATTTTCGGCTCTTAATATATGCTATTTTGCTTTGAGTGTCTCTATGTTTTTTTTGTCATTATTAGAAATCAATTGTATTTCATTGTATTATGTTGGGGTGTCTGTCTTGCATTGTTGGCAGCCTTTGAAACAATTGAAAAAATAGTTCGTGACGAGTTATTTTCGTACGATGTTCTGTTGTGAATCGGACGTTTTCTGTGCGTCTTTGTTTCCCCTTTTTTCACATCATTAATTTTAACATCTGTGCGTCTTTGTTGTTTCATCCATTGTTGAAGTATGAAAGAGTTTCAGGAACTTACGGATGAGGAATACAGCACGCTGTCTTCTAAAGATAAACAGATTTGCATATGACAGTTATTTGACCATAATACCAAAGAAGAAAAAAAGCTGTTATATTTTTATCCACAATACACTGTGATGATTCTACATACGGACCACTTTCAAAACCACAAATAATTTTATACTATAACAAAAATAAAGGAGGAATAGACAATATGGACAAAATGTGTTCCCACTACAGTGTGAAAAGACGTACACAGAGATGGCCGGTGGCATGTTATTATAATATAGTAGATGTCGCATGTTTATCAACATACGTCATATACAGTGAAAATAACAAACAATAGAAGATTGTTACACATAAAAGGAGGATTTTTCTTCAAGAATTAGGAAAGCAATTAGCAATGCCAGCTGTAGTGTGCCGCTCTGAACATCCCGCATGCCTGAGATCTGTTTCCGTAAAATCTGGAATACAGTGCATGCTGGGGAAGACAGTGGCTATTATTACAACAACAACAACAACAACAACAACTCAGCCTCGGCGGGATTCCAGTGGCAGGCTTCCTATTGTTGGAGACAGCTTTATTTGTAAAAATCAGGTACCAAAAAAAGGGAAAACAAGGAAACAATGAGTACCTTGCAGCAAACCAATTTGTGATGAACATTCTTTCACAACTATAACATGCCGTTGTAAATAAAAGGATTTGATACTGTTTTCATAAAATAAAAAAGGCTGAAACATTTATTCATCATACAAAAAATACAATATTTATTTATACTGTGAGCCTCCACTATATGATACAAAATGTAAACCTTATGTTGAATTTAGTTTGTCGGTCTTATTGTTTATGTTAATTATTTTAGTAGTAATTGTTCATAAGCTTGATATATTTCTACTTTAGTGTGTACGTTACATAATTAATTGGCCTTCCAGTTACTAAATGTCAAGAAAAAAGCCTTATTTACATTTGTTTTGAGGTATAGGGTTACCCGGGTAACCCACTGGAGACTTAATGGTGCTTTATAATTAAATCAATATAACTTTCTGAGGAAAAGCCCATATATATGATAAGTTCAGTGCCATTGACCTTACGGTTTCCTCTTCCCGATTCGCCCAAACTTGTAACTGGTATGGATCCGAATACCCTTTTGATAGTGATCATTATCATATATTCATCAACATCCTCAGTCCCAAAAGCAATTTTTTACCTCCGCCTGCTACCCCGAAATGGAATTTCAACACTGCTGACTGGACTAAGTACCAAAATCAGATTGTTGTTTTCCTTACTCAGGCTAATCTACTCAACAATGTTGGGAATATAGATAGACACAACTATTCAATCGTTCTCAGATATCATCACCAAAGCAGCAAATGACTCAATTTGTCAATATAAAAATTCATTCAAAAGGAAAAGGGTACCAAGGTGGGATGGGAAATGTGAGGAGACTATCAGAAAAGCAAAACATGATTTTAATAGATATAAAATACAAAGTACCCTTGAAAACAAAATTGAATACAAGAAAACCAGAGCTGCAGCCAGAAGAACCTTTAAAGACAGCAAAGCTAAAGCCTGGACTATGTTTCATCATTATCCAAAATAGTATATCTGAATGTTGGTCAAAAGTCAAAAGAATTCAAGGAAACAAAAGAAATAATACAATTAACTTTATAGATATTGAAAATCAAGTCGTAACTGACCCTGTACTTATTGCCAATCAATTTGCTGATACCTTTGCAAAAAATTCAAACACAGTGAACTACCTCAATGAGTTTATTCCATATAAAAATGAACTGGAAAATCAAATTATTCTGGATAAAGAAGAAAGCTGGATAACGTGTCAACTTAATGAACCTTTTTCACTATCTGAATTAACCTCTACCATTGAGTCCACAACTAGTACCGCTCTTGGTCCTGATAATATTCCCAATGCCCTTATTAAAAATCTCTCTTTGAAAGACAAACAAACCCTTCTTGCAATATACAATATAATATGGAATAATAGTATCTTTCCTGAAACATGGAAAACGGCAACTGTTGTGCCAGTACTGAAACCTGGCAGAGACCAATCGAAAACTGAAAATTACAGACCTATTTCATTAACATGTAACATGTGCAAAAGTTTAGAAACAATTGTGAACAAAAGAATTAGATGGTTTATGGATAATCAAAAAATTATTAATTACAGTCAATTCGGTTTTCGTCCTGATCATTCCACACATTCCCATCTTATCAGTACCGAAACCTATATCCAAGAGGCATTTATTAATAAGCAACAGGTGATTGCTGTCAACCTCGATATCGAAAGAGCCTATGAAATGGTCTGGATACATCGCATCTTGTATAAACTTCAAGAAATAGGAATCACAGGAAATATGTTTGAATTTCTCAAAAATTTTGCACTTGACTGTAGAATACAGGTGGGAGTTAATAACCACCTATCTGATATAAGGAAACCAGAAAACGGCGTTCCTCAAGGATCCGTCTTAAGTGTGACATTATTTCTTCTGGCCATTAATGATACTGATCAAGATATAAAAGCACCAACAATAGTTAGGAAATATGCCGATGATATAATTGTCCTCTGTAAAGGGAAAAACTTAACTACCACTGAAGAAGCTGCACAAGAAGCTTTAAATAAATTATATTCCTGGTCCCTTAAGTCTTTTTTTAAGTTTTCAGCCAAAAAACGGAATGCATATTATTCTCCAAGCGCAACCTCAACACAACTCCCCATCTGTATTTAGGGCAACAGACCCTCAACCCCAAAATACTTGGATTAATTTTCGATTGTAAAATGACATGGAAGAACCACATCCTAAATCTGGTCAACGACTGCAAGAAGAGACTAAATATTCTTAAATGTATAGCTCACAACAATTGGGGAGCTGACAAAAAACTCTTATTACTAACTTATAAATCAATTATTAGAAGCAAAATAGATTATGGATCACTGATCTATAATTCAGCCAAACCAAATGTATTGAAGAAACTTAAAACCATTCACAACCTAGCCCTGAGAATCTATACAGGTTGTTTCCACACAAGTCCTATTGCAAGTATCCTAATAGAGGCTCAAGAACCATCACTTAAATTTCGAAGGCAACTGTTGAGCATTAGGTATGCAATTAAAGCTGCCTCTTCAATTAATCCTATTATACATAATGATGCATTTCCCCCATTGCCAACTGTACATCAAGACTACCCTCATCACAAACCTTTCTACTCCAGAGTTAAAAATTTACTAAAGGAATTCAATATTCAATACAACCATATTGAGAAACAAAGAATTGCTGCTGTGTCACCTTGGACTATTCCAAACGTCAAAATCGACTTGACCTTAACCAAATATCAAAAGGGAAACCTATCAACTGACAAATGGCTCAACAAGTCCTTGAATTATATTGATGCAAACTACCTCAACTATTCTGTAATCTCCACTCACGGCAGTTCCAATGAAACCGGAAAAGTAGCCATAGTATTGTAATATACACAATATTATAGAAAAAAACGCCGCACCTTAATCTGGACGGACGGAGCTGTAATATACAAAATATTACAGCTCCGCTTCGAGCAGATACTGCCTTAGAATTTAGTCATTGGAATTGTAAATTAGAACATCTTGATGCTAAGACGCAACGTGGGCAGCGGGAACAGCAGGAAGTGATAGAGAGTGTACAATTAGAAGTAAATCATTTGAAAGGACATGTTGAAAATTTAGATCAAGTTGTGATGCAATAGCATTTGAGATATCTCAGCAACAAAATGTTCGTGTTGGGAAGGTCGAAGCCAGGATAGAACAAACGCATGTTATAATACAGGATAGAATACGTCAGGAGGTGAAATCCGTGACGGAGGCAGAAGAAAGCAGAATTGGAACGGAAACGGCTGATTTAAGACGAAAGATCGAAGAGTTAGAAAAAGAAATTGCCGCAACTAGTTTTAGCGGGAGCGTCATTGCGTCGGCTACGGCATTAGTATTGCCAAGTCACATCAAATTTCATGGGGATACTCGGGAGCAGCCATGGTCATTTATTGACAAGTTAGAAAGCTATTTTATGATGAATAACGTGCCGGAACGTTTAAAATTGAACTTGGTCGAACAGGCGATGTCATCCAAGGCCCAAAATTGGTTAAAATCTTATCTGATTAAATGTGGATCATGCCATGGCGGATGGAAGGGCAAATAACAATAATCGAAATAGTGTTAATGAAGGGATGGTGAAGCAAAATGGCGGGAACCAGAAATTTTATTCACCGGAGGGGAAGGATGTAAAAACGGAACTTAAACACAGAGGCGAGAACACAACTTGGAAGGGTAAAAATGACAGAAAATGCGATTATGCGGAAGTAAGTGCCATCGAGCAGGAAAACTAATGACGTCCGGGATAGATGGACGGGATATACCGGACGCAGAAACGGGCAAGACAGTGCACATTACGGCAATGGAATCTATTTATGTCAGCGGACGATTTATTAAGAGAAGAACCTGATCATCGTGTAACGTCGAGTAAGTGTTTAATTCTGCAGGGGACGATAAAAATAGAACGGTAGACATCTTAATTGATACGGGAGCAAATGTCAGCGCAGTGTCGCAGGAATTATATGGCAAACTTAAGAAGGAGGGCAGCGGAATAGAGGAATTACCTACCAGGAAGTTGGAGATTCGTGGAGCAAATGGTGAACGGATCGATACCCAGAGTCGGCAAGTTTGGGCAGAAGTGCAGGTGCAAGGAATGATAATAGAGTTCCCGGCTGTAATAATAAAGGGGTTAATTCGTCCAGTAATTTTGGGAATGGATAGCCTAAAAATGTATAACGCCACCGTTGATGTGGGTAACAGGCAGGTTACGCTACAAAGGGACATGGGGCAAAAACATTGTTTAGGGGTCAAGGGCCCAAGGGACGAAGCTCTGAGTATTTGCGACATGGCGGGAATGATCGAGGAGAACCCTGATTCAGTCAGTGCTGCAGTGAAGAATGCGGTCGACGAGTGTGGGATCGATAAGAGCCGAGAAATGGAGGAACTAGTGAAAGAATATCAAGACGTGTTTGAAAAATCTAAAACTCCTGTGTTAGGATACAAATTTCAATTAGAACTCACCGATGATGAGCCCTTCAATTGCAGACAATATCCAATTCCCCAAATCTACTGTGATATACCAGAATATGATAGATTTTATTTAATGATGTTAGCTATACATGGGGTAGATAAATGGGGATACAATATGGCGGTATACGGACTTAGCAACGACGGCGCGGAGGTTGGCAAGGTCAACAAACTATTCACGGGCCTTGATGACGTCAGGACGCCGGCTAGAGGGCTGAAGAACCTAAGATATAATTGGGGCAAAAACGAATGACTGACGGAAGTCACGGCTACTCGGATTTGTAAGAGACGCACGGGTTGGCTATAAAAGATCAGATAGTCTAATGTTGCCGCCGTGTTTTGAAATAATAGAAGGATGGACGCCGACCGAGCCATGAAGGGTTTAAAAATGCATTAAACAGAACATTCTGACTCGGGGTGTCGTGGAGTGAAGATCGTACATTCTGACTCGGGGTGTCGTGGAGTGAAGATCGTACATTCTGACTCGGGGTGTCGTGGAGTGAAGATCGTATATTCCGACTCTGGGTGTCGTGGAGTGTAGATCGAACATTCTGACTCGGGGTGTCGTAGAGTGAAGATCGTACATTCTGACTCGGGGTGTCGTGGAGTGAAGATCGTACATCCCGTCTCTGGGTGTCGTGGAGTGTAGATCGAACATTCTGACTCTGGGTGCCGTAGCGTAAAGATCGTCTGTAGACAATATAGTGGGAAAGTGAAACTTGTATTTTTCTTGTAAGAGAAGTGATAGCTTGTTTTCGGACTTTGTCTTGTGAGAGAAGTGATAGTTTGTTTTCGGACTTTGAAATAATTTACCAGAAGTGATTTTCGGAGGACTTGTTCAGATTTTCGGACATTGCAGTTGGACTTCAATAGTCTACATAACCGGTGGGAGAGATTAGGAACCGGGAGCGTCGGACAAGACTAACAGATAGTTTAGGCAGTGTGGACTGGACGTGTCAGCGGCGGCGCAAGACCGGAAGAGAGAAGCGGAACTTGGAATTAACAACGGCCAAGTGAGAAGCGACTACGGAGCGTTGGCATGCAAAAACGGTAAAAAAATACTGCAGTATAAAAGAGACAATTTATTCAAAAGGGGTCATGACCATCTAATTAATTGTTTTAATTTAAAAGTTAAATAAATTGTTGAATTTTGTTTTCATTTGTCAATCATAATTTTCAATTAGTTGGTAGCATAATTATTACATTTCAGATTCCACGCCAGACTGTATAGTTGGCAGATCAGGTAATCGGCTATCGAGGCGATAGCGAGTATTTGTATCTGGACCCATCGACCCAAGCTAGCTGGATTTTTATATAATTTAGTTAAAATCAGATAGAAAAACTTTGGTAGTAATTCATGTAACCTGTTTCTGGCGCCCAAATCTTAATAAATTCGGACATAATTACAGCCACAATCTTGATGAGACGTGAGAATGGTACATTTCACTACCGAAATGAAGTTAGAAAGCAGATTAATACGATGATCGAGGATGGAATCATTAAGAAGTCAATGACGCCCTACGTCAGTCCCATTGTTATAGTCCGCAAAAAGAATAATAATATAAGATTCTGCCTAGATGTACGTAAATTGAATAGTAAGACTGTCGCTCGCCGTAAAAAACCTCCGAAAATCGATGAAATGCTTTATAAAATAAAAGAAGCCAAGATCTTTATCGGGTTAGATGTTACTGCATCATATTGGCAGATTGGGGTGCACCCGGAGTCCCAAAAATTTATAAGTTTTGCCTTTGAAGGAAACACAGTTTTCAAAGGATGGCCTTCGGCTTAAAAAATAGTGGTGCGGCATTAATTAGTTATCTTGACGATGTTATTCCTGAAAAGTTAAAGAAAACGATTGTAATGCACGTGGATGATATAGTTTTGTTTTCGAACAATACGACTGCACATATTAACGACCTCAAACAGCTGTTGGAAGTATTCCGACGATATAATTTGAAGTTAAATATCGGAAAATGCCAATTCGCCCGAAGGGAGATTGAATTCATGGGGCATGTATTGTCAGAAAATGGGATGGCTATGCAGAATCGCAAATGTGAGTTAATACAGAATTTTCCCCGACACAGGAACGTGAGGGAAGTCCGACGGCTTATTGGGGTGTGTAATTATTACTCGAGATTTTGCAAGGGATATTCACACGTTATACACCCTATAGGTGAGTTGTTAAAAAAGGGCAAAAGGTGGGAGTGGAACGAAGAATGCCAGACGGCTTTTGTCAAACTAAAGAATATTTTTGAGAAAACATTTGTGGTTAGCTACCCAGATTTTGGGAGGAGAATGTATCTACAAGTTGACAGCAGTGGGTTTACCATGGGTGCTGTGCTTTTCCAGTTGAACAACAAAAACGAACAACAAATAGTGGCATTAGAGAGCCGAATACTTTCTGCCAGTGAACGACATTGGTCTACGAGTGAACGGGAAGCTTTAGTAATCGTGTGGGTAACACAAAAGCTGAGATCTTTGTTAATTGGACGGCCGTTCACAGTGTTAACGGATCATAAAGCTTTGATTTTCCTCATAAGGAGCCACTTGAACAACGACAGGTTGTTGCGGTGGTCTTTATGGCTACAGCAGTTCGATTTTGACATACAATACTGCGAGGGGCGCGACAATGTTTCACCGGACTTAGTATCGAGAATTAGATTGTACGACGATGGATCACGGGTAGAAACGCAGATGAATATCATGGAAATGGTCAAGATATGCCCTCGATGGAACAAAGAGGAGATTATTAAATTGCAAAGGGAGGATCCTGTGGGGAAATTGATCTTTGAACAGCTCGAAACACCGACGATTACGGAGGAAGGGAATGAGGCATCTAGTGACGGGAAACAGGCTTGGTGGAAGTTATATGAAAGGATGTTATTGTATTGTACTGATAGGAAAGGATCGTATTTTCAACTGTGGATGCCAGAAGTCTGCAGACGAGAATTAATACGAACTACGCATGAGCATTTCGGCCACTTTGGATGTAATAAAATTGAAAATATGTTAAAATGAAAATGTTATTGGAGAGGCATGGGTAAACAGATCCACAAACAAATTAGTGGATGTGATGTCTGTCAGAGGACGAAGCACCCTAACAGAAAGTACGAAGGACAGCTAGAGCCGATAATACCAACGGCGCCTAGGGAAGTGTATGCCGTTGACTTATATGGGCCCATGCCGACATCAACGTTCGGTAACAAATATTTATTTGTGATTGTCGACGTGTTCTCTAAGCTGGTACAAATGTATCCAATACGAAAAGCCACGTGTTCTCTAAGCTGGTACAAATGTATCCAATACGAAAAGCCAACACCCGCAGCTGCCTCGTACAGTGTCGCATGTTTTTCGAAAAGGCGGGCAGACCGAGAAAAATACTCAGCGATCTGGGGACACAATTTTCTAGCGAAGCTTGGAAGAAGGAAATGGACGAAATGGGAGTACAAATTGGTTTTACGACGGTTCGCAACCCGCAGGCAAATCCATGTGAACGGGTGATGAAAGAGATCTCTAGATTGTTTAGGGTGTATGTATCGGAACGCCATAACAGATGGATGGAGGCGGTACCGATTCTGAATTACGTATTAAATAATGTGCCACATGACAGCACGCGCAGGACACCAACGGAGGTGCATTTGAATTCATATGATGGGAAAGATCCGTTCGGGGGTATCAAAATAACATCAGAAGTTAGTGGCAGGGTAGAAAATAGGAGCGAAACGCAGATTTTGTTTGATAATTTACAGAGAGCTGCTGTGAAAAGGGGCAAGGCTCAAAAGGGACATTTCGAGGAAAAGTACCATACTGGGGACGAAGTCCTAGTGAGAATGCCACAAACGTCATCGGTGGACAAGAAATTATTTCATAAATTTTTTCCTCTATTTAAAGGACCATACAGAATCAGGAAAGTGTTAGATAAAAATGCGGTTGCTTTGCATAATGAAGAAGGGGAGCATGTTGGAACATATAATTTTCGCAACATAAAGCCGTATTTACGGCATGATACTCATGATTGAGCATGTAAATCTTGTAAATAGTTGTAAATAGTAATGTTTTATTGTAATGTTGAGAGTATTTAATAGTTCTATGTCATCTAGATATGTGGTCGAATGGAACCACTGATTTTATTATGCGAATATCTAATGATCATTTGAAGTGGGCTTATGTTGGCAAAGAGTTTAAATAACCAAGACTGTAATTAGCTTAAAGCCTGAAGATACAGGTCCTAGAGTTGTGAAATTGTGTCGTGTGTGTACCAGTGCAAGAGGGTAAGAAGAATGAAAAGTATTTTGTTGCTGTGGGAGTTAGTCTTGTTATTTATTAATAGGTAATTAGATAAATAACGCTCTGGAAGTGGGGAGCTGTAATATACAAAATATTACAGAACAAACGCCGCGCCTTAATCTGGACGGACGGAGCTGTAATATACAAAATATTACAAAACAAACGCCGCGCTTTAATCTGGACAGTCGCGGTTACTACGTAACGAAGGTTGTTGATGGGCAGGAGGGGGCGCTGGACTAGAGAGTTGGTGGTTGACTGGCATCGTGGTGGTAGCGGCGCGAATGTAATCTGAATTATTTAAGTAGGACATCGACGTGAATAGGGAGGATAGATTGTGGAACAATAGTGCAAGAAGTGAGTCAGCAAGAAAGAAGCAGACGACTTCGGCGACGACCGGCGCGAAGAGGGATTTTCGGCGCGGAAGCCAAGGGGCTACGAACTGCGGGTCCATCGTTTCACAACGCCAGACAATTCGGTACCGTGAACCTGATGCATGCAATCAATCAAGAGAATTTATATTGTTAATCCCAAATTCAATTTTTAATAAACAAAAATTATTGTTGTGCCACGTTATATGTAATTCCTTCGGAATATAAATAATTTCTTCCAGGCTTCTCTGTATAGAGAGCATGAGAACCAAAGAACTGAGCTAGCAAATTAGAGGTAAAATCGTTCATTATTTTATCACAGTATGCATGCCTGACAACACAATAAAGTTCCAGCTTAAGCAATATGCCAGCCATAAAACTACAAAGTCCTATGGCTTAATGTCAGCACTTAAATACATCCCCGAGCTTCAGTCTTCTAATGTCATTCTGCTCACAAGCTCATTATCATCAATCAACTGGAGCAAGAGTACAACAGGAATAAATAAATCGTTATTATAGAAGAATATCTTTAGATTATCAAGGAAGGAATAAATTTGGTTCTAGTATGGATCCCTTCTCAAATTGAACCGGTCGTCATAACCAGAGGTGCCAGTATAAAGAATACATTAATTGATCTTCAAATATCAACTAATGTACATAACTTATCATGTACAGTTGAAGACATTTTAAAATTTGTTGAGGAAGAAATGAAAAATAAATGGAGCCATGAATGGACAAATTATAAAGCCAGCTGTCTACATAAATCTATAAACAGTTTTTATGCACTAGGCACCGACACAAAATTCCGACGCAGGGAGCAAGTAGTCCTTTCAAGGATACGAACTGGACATTGTAAATTAAGCCATTTCTATTTGAACCAAAAATAACCTCCACTCTCATGTGATTTATGCAATACACCTTTAAACCTTGATCATATTTTCAAAGTATGTTTCAGGTATAACAGTCAAAGAGTATCAAATGGATTTAACCACCAATCCATACTGCATTCTAAAGAAGACCTAGGAAAAATAATCAAATTTTGTTTAGCCGTTAACATATTTATGGACATGTAAAGCCAATGGATTCATGTAAACTGTAATTGTTGTCCCTGAATTGTTATTACTATTGTAAGTTAATTGGAAATGTAATTGTTATAATTTTCTACTGTTCTATTGTAACTGTAACTGCATTATCTTATATATAAAATTCTCGTGTCACAGTTTTAGTTACCATACTCCTCCGAAACGGCTTGACAGATTTTGATGAAATTTTATATGTATATTCAGTAGGTATGAGAATAGGTTGTTATCTATTTTGTATGCCCCTTAGTGGTAAGGGTGGTCCACCCAAATTTTTTTTAATTGTTCGGACTAAACTTTTTAGGCAACCCGCTACACACGGTATGTATTTCACACACGGTATGTATTTCACCCATGGCGTTTCTCTTAATTTTGCACCTTAATTTAGTAGCAGAATCTGCTACTAAATGTGAATAACACGGAGAAAGAGAGAGAGAGAGATGGAGAAAGGGAGAAGAGAGACGGAGAAAGAGAGAGGAGAGACGGAGAAAGAGAGAGAGACGGAGAAAGAGGGAGACGGAGAAAGAGAGAGGATAGACGGAGAAAGAGAGAGACACGGAGGAAGAGAAAGACACGGAGGAAGAGAGAGACACGGAGAAAGAGAGAGAGACTCGTAGAAAGAGAGAGACGGAGAAAGAGAGAGACGGGGAAAGAGAGTGGGAAGGAAAAAGAGAGATATAGGGGCAGAACAACGTCTGCCGGGGTCAGCTAGGAAAATGTTTGTCTCCGCGAAACAGTTTTAATAATTTGTGATGTTTGGTTCCGCGAAATCTTTAATTAGTCTTTATTAATTAATGTTTAGTTAGCCTTCGGAAGTTGCTATTAAATTATCGAATGTACAAAATGGAAAGTAGGTTCATTGTTGAACAGCTAAAAATGTGTACATGTTTTTTATAACGAATTTTTAAATGATTGTCCTTTAGAGAAGATTTATTTATTATTTTCTCCTGCCGTCTTTTAATATGTTTGAATTAAAGATTTCGTTGTTACTGCCATTTAGTGCAACAATAGGTAAAGAGAACCCTGATTGATTTACATGATGTAATAATGTAATTATCACTTGATCAGTATCTCCGCCGGGCGTCTATCGGCGTCACTTCTAATCAGTGTTGCCAGATGTACAGCATTTCCGCAGTGTGGCCAGATGTACCTAATCCGCAACCCGCATTAAGCTATGCAAATCTGCATTTCCATGATAGTGGATTAATAGTACATTATGAAACGATGATGTAATGATGGGTATTAATACACGAGTGTGAAATTACGATACGAGCGAGGAACGAGCGAGTATCGTAAACTTCACACGAGTGTATTAATACCCATTACATCGAGTTTCATACGGTACTTTTTCTACGACTTATGGTAACTTTAATAAGTTAAACTTCTCCACTGAATCGTTTCGTGGCAGTCGACATGCAAGATTCAGCCAAGGCCACCTAGCGATCACCTCACTACCCTACAACCGCAGGTGGCTGTGTTTTACCAGAGCGCCGGCGAGTGACTACAAAAGTTACGGCAATAATATTCCGACGTCCTTATTTTCGCATTTTCTCTCATTTCTGGAAACGTCAGCACCATCAGAAAGAACCACCATTCACTAAATATTTTAAACTAAAGAATTGGCCGGTTTTTAAGGACAACCACACAGCAGCAGCAAATAACGCAAAATGACTTGCGTTCAGATCTTAACCTCACTGAAAGTTCTCTTCAATAACTACCACTGCTCTAGTCAAATAAGATCAAAGTGAAATTACGATCCAATTTATTTTTAATAATATTTCACGTAAAAATTATTACTAATAAAATAAATTAAAACTGAGAAGCTTAATATAATATTAAATGCAATTTTAATATACACACTCGAACGAAACATTTACTGCAAGGATTCTCACTGATTAATGAAGTGACAATACTTGGTTTGTAAGCGTCTCTGTGATTGGTCAAGAACCTGTATCATAATGAAAACTGTATCGAAATGACCATCATTATGCAACTGGTTGCAGCCATCCAAAGACAGAGTTATACAATGGAAGTAGAAAAATCTATTTTTTATCGTTAGATGTCCCGCTAACTATGGTTGACAAAGTTTGAATGTTCAAAATGCTGTCTTTCTCTATATGATTACAGTAGAAAGCAATAAGACACCAATCATCTACCAATCATTAGGGCTTTATCCAGTTGCCGTGTTCGAAAATTGATGACCAAGCACCAAGGTGTTGTCGTGAACTCCGTCCTTTATTGTCTTACAGTTAGAGATTCAGAGGACAAATAGGTGACAACACATTGGTTAGTCGTTTTCGAATACGCCAAATAAGAAAACGGAACATCGTTCAGATTCTTACTGCGTTTACTCAAGCCGGAGAAATGCACTTCGCGGATATTGAAATTAAAAATATTGAAATTACGTTAGCCGGCTTCATATTAAACTGAGATTAAAAATAAATTGAAAGTACATTTATAACAAAATTACTGATATTTTATATTTTTAATTTCTCGAGAACATTATTTACAGTGAAAACAAATATATCGCATTTATTTAATTAGTAAAACGGAATTCTATGTCTCAAATTCTTCGAGATCCATCTGATGAAACATTCTCAAAACAACTGCTAGATATCGGCAATGGAAAAGTTCCTGTAGATGAAACTGGATATATAAAATTACCGTCCGATTCCTGCACAATCATTGAGTCGCAAGATGCTCTCATTGACCAGATATTCCCCAATGTACATACACAATACATTAATCATGAGTGGTTGGCAGAAAGAGTAATTTTAGCAGCAAAAAATGTGGACGTCAACGAATTAAATCTGAAAATACAATATTTATTGCCAGGGGACTTGGTGTCATACAAATCTATTGACATAGTTTGCGATGCCACCGAAGCTGTGAATTATCCAGCAGAGTTCTTAAATTCATAGATTTACCAGGCATGCCGCCACATAATTTACAACTGAAGGTTGGATCTCCGGTTATTTTGCTTCGTAATATGAACCCGCCACAGCTGTGCAATGGCACGCGATTAGTTATTAAAAAATTAATGAAAAACGTTGTCGAAGCCATCATTTTAAATGGCAAATTTCGAGGTGATAATTTATTACTGCCATGGATCCCTACTATACCCACAGATGTGCCAATTCAATTTAAACGTGTTCAATTTCCCTTAAGATTGGCATTTGCTATGACTATCTAAGTCTCAAGGCCAAACGATGTCTATTTGTGGCTTAGATTTGAGCACACCATGTTTTTCACGCGGTCAGTTATACGTGGCATGCTCTCGAGTGGGCAAGCCACCGAGTTTGTGTTAGCTAAAGATGGAATAACAAAAAATATTGTACACTCTATTGCGTTGAGAGATTGATATTGTTTTTTAGTAAAATTATTATAAATAGAGATTTACATCATTTTAAAACATAAATTACAATAAATAAAAATATAAATGTTTGGTATTGTGGTATTTTTATATTCCATCATCGTTCACAGCGCTCCATGACTCTTCAACTCACATATACACACATCCTCAAACACTGACAATAAGTTACTATTTCTTTTCTACTAAAATAATCCTAGGAATAATTTATATAGCAAAACGTTTGCCAGGTCAGCTAGTAATTATATAGTAACTGTATTATACAGGAAGTCGCTAATAACCGCGATGTTGATGCGACTAAAAATGAAAATAATTTTAAAAAAGGCTAACTTGGTTCGGACACATAAAAAGAATGGAAGAATGAAGTTACCCAAATATAGTAGTGTTTATTAGTGTTGGTAAACATACATCATAGGTTTCGTGTGGCACGTTCCTGTGTTATGCAATGGAGAAACAAAGAAGGGTTGTTGATTGTAACTAAGTTGTAATGATTTTCTCTCTGGAATAAAACGGAATATCTCCTCACAAAATCCCCTTGTATTTATTGGGTCAAAGCTACAGTAATACGTAAATAGATAAACTGAGCTTGTTCTCCAACAATTAGGAATCATGTGGAAAAAGGAAACGTGGAAGACCACCTGTATCATGGAGACAAGAAATTATAAATGTATTGCAAGAAAAAGGTATAAACGAAGATGAAAGCTATAATAGAGAACAACGGAAGAAATAAAGTATACTACTATTTTGTTTAATTATATCATTATAGTTATTAATATGGAATCGTTAATTGTGTAATTGTTAGGAAACTAAAAAATGTAAAACATTTCAAAACCCAATTTTATATATATATATATATATATATATATATATATATATATATATATATATATATATATTTTGACCGTATGGTCAAAACGTAAATTTTAGGCACACCACAACGTTCAAAAGTGGCGCGCAGTTGATGAATCGGGCCGAGCCGTGAACGAGCGCCTGGAAGGGGGGGATTGGTCGGTCAGACCGCGCGGCCGCGGTGTTTGGGGAGGCGAGCAGCGAGCAGAGAGGTAGGAGGCGCGATGGCGACAGGGGAGTGAGGTGGTAATGTACGGAGAAATCGAGAATAATCAAGACGACTGGTGTTAAAGGAAGGAGAATTGTGATAGACTTAATGATGATTGCGAGTAAGGATTGTGGTAAACGTGTTTGGAAGGAATAATCACGAAATTTGACAAGAGAAGAGAACATTGCACGGACACGTGGGCGATGCTGTTCAGTGGTAGTCGGTGTAGCTGTGCGGATGCGGGATCACATGGTGGAGCCGTGTGAGCTGAAACACGAAATCCGTCATGTGGAGAAGGAAATTGTGGTGAGACAACGCCGGTGTACGAGAACGGGCCGTCGGCGACACGTGGGCAGAACATCGTTGGCGCCAAGGTCACCTCTCGGCAACGGATCGGTACACGTGGCGTCGCGTCGCATGGAAGACGACTGTAGTGCAAGGCAAATAAATAACAATTATTATGAACAAGAATAGATGGGTAATCGAATACAGGATGCCGGTTCAGGATGCTCATTGAGTAGTAAGGAGAGCAACAGTGTCTGTAGTGGCTCACGAATGGCATGTAGTTTTCAGAGAAATGGAGGTTACATAAATGGGAATAATAAATGTAAAGATGATAGGAATAGTCGGAGATATATAGTGTAAATCATTTAATCTGTATTCAGTAAGCATTTGCGACCAGGTCAAAGATGTAAATTATGTTATTAATGTGAAGATGTTCTTCTTAATAAATCCTATTTCTGTGATGATAGATTCTTTGAACTCAGATAATGATGATTAAAGTATCCCCCCTCAAAGAACCCCTGTGCCCAAACGAACAATCACAAAATTTATGATATGTGCACCCACGAAAACCGACAAGGGTAAGTACGGTCACAATATATATATGTGATGGAATCAATCGGCCCAAATATTGGCTAAAACGATTTTCAGCCATCTGTTGTACGAGATCCACCGCCCGCCCGATCGATCGCGCGCCGCCGGGTGGCCGGCGGTTTTTCTTATCGGTGGCTTGGAGGGGCGATGAAGGAGTGTGCACCTATCTGGAGTAGTGACGTGTGCGGTAGGGGAGAGAGAGGGGAGTGCGGGACGACGGGGCAGAAAGTTCTCAGTCAGAGATGTAGCCGCGAGTCAAGTCAACAATTTGTACCATGCTAAGGCGGGCGTTGCCACCTCTTGTTCTATTTGCTAGCTTTGCTGTTTTGGGCGAGGCTTTTTCCAACGGACTAAGGTCGGAATTTCGATCCTTGTATGTTCTATATCAGATCCTGTCTACACGAACTGCCCGACTGCGTGAAACTGAGTTTATTGTCTCGCAAGAGGTGTGTATAATGCGTAATAAGACCAGTGGAGTAAAAGTGCTGCGGTGTTTTACGGGGACATCAGGGAAATAATCTCGGAACTAAAGTGGCCGCGTATTCCATACTAGAACTGACAATTTTGAAGCAATTAGTTATAGAATGCAGACTGGTGTAAGGCACGTGTTCACGAAATTCATCGTCAGAGATAATTTTAGGAGCCATTAACGTTATTTCTAAGAAAATTCTTTTGAATATTCTGTGCTATCAACAAACTATGTTTATTCACTGTAATAGAATACAAGATATTCTCCTTGTAATGTCATTTCTTTAGTTTTAAAGAAACTTCTTTTGAATATTCTGCGTTTTCAAGAAAACATTATATTTGTTCATTTAATTGAATGGAGATTTTTTGGGGGGATTCTAGAGAATTTCGTGCACGAAATTATTTGCATGTGTTTTGATGTAGTGTAGAATGACGGACAGTTAACTGCAATTTTCGTAAACGGAAGGTACTACGACATTCAGTCATGCGAGAAGCATATGCCCTTCACTCATCCCAACTGGGATTTAATTCTTTCCATTTGTTGAGCTTCAACTTGTTTTGTCACTGAAGATATTGCTGTGATTCTAAGTTGTGGAAATCTTAAAATCAATTCGTGATAACTTTGCAGTTGATTCTCCCTTTTTGATATTTTTTGAATTGTGATTTTTTTTGTTTGTGTATTTTCTTTGTGTATCAATGTAATTGTCATTCTTCAAGTTTTTTTTGTGGTTTCGCTTCAACGCGTATCCAATTACATGTTGTTCTGTGATCACGACTTTGTGTTTTTTTATTTTAAAATCTTCTGATGAACCACGATCCCACTAAAATCCACCGAAACCGACAGCACGTTCGGTTACAACATATATACAAATCTGCGTATATGTATATATATGGGTCATTCCACGTAAAACCGGACAGAAAAAACCTGAAGTGTTTCAAATTCTCTAATATTTTTTTACACTATCTATTATGAAAAGTAAGAGACGCGTATTTTTTTTGTTTAGCCGAGAATACATTATTTTTAAGTTGCAATTATTGAAATATATTAATTTTTCTCTAATGTCGAGATGTTTAATAATTTTTAACTCCAAATGTATTGCTTGTAAAAACTTAAACTTGATTTCAAATTAAAGCTAAAGAAGCAAACTTTCAACAAGTGTTTATAAATAATTGCTTATTTTTGTATTGTGTTTTTTAAATTTTTTATAATTTTTAAAACAAGGTTTTTAAGATGATCCCCATGATTTTTCGTTTCAAACTCCACGGCAATAAATTCTTTAGACTTTCATCTTTATCTCTGCAAATTTTCAAAATGGCTTCTGGTTTAGAACTCACGTAAAAAAATAATATTCAACGGAGCGCAGAGTATTTTCTCGACCGCCGCTGCCATTCCGCTTTGTCAATGCTCCCTGTGTCTTCCTCCACTGGACTTACGGCCTTGCGCAACACTGCCCACGCCCTTTCTTCGATGTCAGCAGGTCGTTTACCACCCAAGGCAATTGCAGGAAGTCGACCAAGCAATACAAACATTGGGATCAGTTTACATCCAAGAGTGTGTGACACAGTGAAAATAATATCCTCGTTTGTGACGCGTGTGTGAGTGCCCATAGGCTTCTTTCTTTCTAGGAGATTGACACAAATTAATTGAAGATGGCAGGTACAATGAAGATACGATTCATGTTTCAATCCTTTTAATTTAAAATGGTATGGTAGAACTGAATGTAAAATTTTAACACATGTAATACGAAGTATCCTTCAAAAGTTGGGCACACAATACTTACAAATTACGCCGAACTTGAAAATTTGTAACATAGACAGATGGAGAACTATAAAATGCTTTATAAAATGAAAGTCAAACTTCTAAAGGTACCATTGAAACATTTTCTAGCAAGCCTGGTACAAGTCAACAGAGTAGAAATTCAGAAGACAATAATTCGTAATTGAACATTGAAATGAGAGATAATGGTGGTCCATCTCCTAGTAAAGCAGAAGCTACGGCAGCCAAGAATGTAAAATGATCATATCTGAAAGAAAGTTTAACAATATTGATGTTAGGTGAAACACCTATTGGGAAAAACGAAACTGAGTCAAAAAGCATATCATCGTCGAAAAGTGGAAAAAATAAGACGAACCTTAGAGAAGGGAATATTTGATATAGAAGAGGTAGAAGAAGAACAAAAAAATGAATACGTCATAGAAGAATTGAAAAAAGATACGAAACTACTGATGATAAAAATTAAAATTTTAACGTGTTTCAAAGATTGGTTTTTTCCTAAAGTTAAAAAACATTTCGATGCATCTACTCACATGATAACAGTTGCAAAACAACTAGCAACAAAGGAATATTGTCAACTCCACATGTGAAATCGAGAAGATCTATCGTCGCTTCTGTACACATGTGTTGTGACTTTTTATTGTTCAGATGACGTAAACCGTATCATGAATAAATAAAGGAAAAAAAAATTTAATTTCAGTGAGAGAGAATAGATTCACAAACAAAAGAGGATTATACTGAGCAACATGAATGAAACCTACCGACATTTTAAAGAAAAGTCTCCGAATCTAAAGATCTGATTTTCAAAGTTCGCTGAATTAAGACTGAAACACTGTATTTTACCAGGAGTTAAAGGTACACATACAGTATGTGTATGTGCATATCACGAAAACGTACGAGTAAAGTTAATGTTTGACGGAGGAGGTCTCGCAAAGTTAACAGGTGATGTTACTGCATTGAAGGATTGTCGGTACTACCTAACAAACGTTATTTTTGATCCTCCAAGAGATGACTGTTACTTTAAAAAGTGTGACAATTGTCCTGGACTAGAACGACTTAAAATGTTGCAGGAAAAGTTTGAAGAGAGGATGATTGACAAAGTGACTATCGGCAGTGGATTCACGTTGAACGATTCAAGTACATCATGATCCGATTACGACTCCCAAGAAGCTCTATGACTGTGCACAAAAACATACAAAACATTGTGTTTTTTTTCTTCACCAATGAAGATCATGAAGAAGAAAGAATTCACTTAAAAGTCGTAGAGATGCAGAAAAATGGCTACGTGGTGCACGTTTATTACATTCCTTTGTTCCTATTTGTGAAGATTAAGAAATAATTAAAACATGTTCCTTGAAAGAAAGTGCACATATTATCCAAGTTAAATAAAGAGAAACTTAAAAAGACGTAAATATGATACAACTTAATATTTTGTGTTTTGGAATATTAACAAGAACTTTAAAACTCATTGCTGTGAACGTTTCCACTTATTTTCCTGTTGTGAAGCTAGTTCTTCCCTGGGTTTCATTCGATAGAGACACATACAACAACGAGCGCATGAGGTTCTCGCGGCGCTGTGAACGAGGTAAGATTTAAAAAATTCTCAAAAAGTTATTTTAACAGAAGCCATTTTGAAACTTTCCAGTCCTTTAGAAGAAAGTATGAACATTCTTTTCATTTTTTTTCAGATTTTTAATTCGTGGTAAAGTTAATAATTTTATAAATAAAAATATATAAACAAAAAATTAACATTAAAAATAAAATTTTATAAACAATAAGATAAATTTCATGAACGGTACAGATATAAGCTTTGATTTAAGAGGAACTCAAAACCGAGATTTTAAAATGATTTTGAGATACAAAATAGTATACATGTCAGTGCGTATGAAGTTACGGGAAATTAAAAAAAATGACGAAAATATAAATATTTGAGCAAAACTAAAAAATACGTATAGTTCGTTTTCATGAACCTGTAAAAACTAATCAGAAAGATATGAGACATTGAAGTCAATTTTCCTTCGAATTCATCCGGTTTTGCGTGGAATGACCCATATATATTGTAATGAAACCACCCACGTCGGGTGCCGATTTTTGAAATGAAACCGGGGGGGGGGGGTTACATCAGAGGGTTGGAAGCGCCGTCATGCTGGAGATGCGACGGTCGTTCCCGGATAGCAGAGAGGGCACACGCTGAATTTGTTTGAAGGGCGCCAAGCGCATGCCCACTTACCTGCTATCCATTCGCCGGCGTCGAGCGTCTCAGGGGTGAGTGCCCTGGGTCGAAGGATTGCATTTGCTTTTGTTGATGGTAGTAATAATACACTTCTCTTAGATTTTGAATTTGTCACCCGGCAAAAGGGCGGGGACACATTTATTAATAAAAAAAATCTGTTTTTTGCGAGAACAAGACACAGTTCTTGGCGGTTTTCACAGGCTGTTGATAAATGATGACGGTGAACACTTACATAATGGTGATGAGGTTGCAGTTACGTCACCGCGAACGGGATTGCTCGCCGACCGATGGGCAGTCGCGGCCGAACCCTCAGGGGCGACGCTGGAGCGTTGTTGGTACGCGTGTCTGACGGTCACAGTGGCCCCGGGGATGGGTGCTTCGGCGCGCGAGAAGTCGGCGATGAGCATCCGCGAAGCGATGACTTGAAGCTGGCGCGCGTCTCAGGTCGTCAAACGTCGTCTGGACCGCATGTAATGTTGAAAGCCAAAAGTCTGGCTATGCACCCTTGTAACTGATCAGAGGGTGTGGATCCCTTTAGTCCCAGCCTGGCATGCTGAATAAATTCCGCTGCTGAGTGAAGGCTGGGCGGATCTCGTAGCAATCGGAACAATGTTCGTCTCTCACCAACTGCTGCTATTGTCTCCCGCCACTGCTCTCTCTCGTGATTTTCCCTAATCAAAATGCTCGACCGCTCTCTACCGTAATTTTTCTGCTAATGCCTTTTTCTCGAGCGTTCTCCCCTCACACGGCCTCGTTCCCCCTTCCCTTTCGCACCGCGCATGAGTTTTGTCACGTGCTTCTGCTAAGTGTGCTGTGACAGCTGCTGTGACAGTTGTGTTTTTATTAGGCCTTAGGGATTATGGTACTGCGTGCTGGCGCACGTGTCCCTAATACGGTTGTTCCAAAGTCTATCATTTGTTGAAGACACAAAGAGGGTTAAATTTATTGTTCTGGGTTCGGGATTCCCTGGAACCCTTCTACACAGCTGGGCGGAGCGAATCAGGCAAGGCGGGAGGCCCTGTCGTTCGCCCGAGCTTCGGATAATGCGGCGTGACGCTGGGGTGGCGATGTGCGATGGGGCATACGATACATCGCAAGATATATATATATATATATATATATATATATATATATATATATATATATATATATATATATCTTGCCACAGAGCAATTCTCCCTACGCTGACGCGTGCTGACATATCCGACCGCAACCACGGTTTGATCTCTTCTGCCCCGGCTGTTCGTAAAACGTGCCGCTCACTTGTCTTTTTCGATACGCAGTATTAGTCCCAAAATCGTTTCTTCTTTGTGACGTTTACGTCGCACTCCTCTTTGTTTAATGTCTACCTCCCTCCTGATTGGATAGTGGCCCGTCAGCATCTGACACAGTTTACTTCGTGACATCCAATCACCCTGTAATTTTCTAATTTTACAATTTTTCACGGAAATTCCTCACGTGTACATTATCGATTCATTATTTAAAAATTCAGAGTTTTCCTTGTCTGTTTACCCCCTCCGCCCCCAAATTTCCCTGTCTTTATTATCATTCACCACTTCCCTCAAAATCCCGTTGTTTATATTCTTAATATAAATAAAATAAATAAATAAATATCTTTATTGGTGGCGAGGCTCAGATCATTGAACATGCTCTTCCGCCTGACCATTTTCAAAACTTTTTATTACAATTTATTTTATGATAAAAAGGAGATCCTTAAATGAGAAATACGTACGCAATTTAGATGCAGGGTTTCTCACATGGGAGGCAGGAGTGAAAGCGTAGGAGGAAGAAGTTGATAGAACAGGAAATGCTCTCGCAAAATTTGTGTGATTAAGTTTATTAATATCACGTTAGGGATGTATTAAAAATTAATCACAAATAATAAAATTAACCACTACGAGATTTTACTTAAATTTAGAGAAATTATTTTTTGACTCGAAATTTAGGTACAGAAGAGAATTAGAAGGAACTTGTTTAAATCGGTGAAATGTAAATAAGTACTACTAATTAAGAGAGGGTTTGAAGAAGCTAAAATTGCGTACGTATTTTTCAATTAACCCTAAAAAACAGAAAGTAAGAAAAACTCAGCTTTCAAGCGAAAAAAACATCAAGTAAAAAATTCAAATCTTCAGAGAAACGGAAAACAAATCTATTTGGTTATTCAATTAAGTAAGAAAAGGAATTAAAAACGCGGTTATGATCAATTCAATTCTAGGAAAAGTTTAGAATTTAAAATTTTCCCCAAACTAGAAAAGTACAAATATTAAAAATGTAGAAAGGGTGTACCAATTAGAATATTCCCAAGGCTTGAAAACCCGACCCAACATATCTCGCCCGTAAACCAACGATCTATACTACATTTATCCCTGGGACTGCAAATAAAGGGACAAACATTTAAAGCATTCGCCTTAAATGATTGAGTAAACCTCAATGAGGATGGTGGCTCAAGGAGAAGACGCAATACTCCGCCAAGATCACAATAAAATTAAACAATTACAGGGCGCACAAATACAAAAGAGAAACGAAAATATTTTAAATTTAACATTATGTCTTAACATATGACGAAGGTTAAAGGAAATCGTTTCCTGTATTATTTCAATAGTATACCTTTGCGTTCCGGCTCTCACACGCAACCAATCTTTATAAATGAGGTATATAAAGAAAGACAATTTCACGGAGACTTGACGAATTCCATTTTGACTTTGAAAATATGAAGGATTTGTTTAAAAAAAGACATCTAAATATTCATTTCCAATGCAACCCGCCACACACGTCAGCGGTTTTTAATCGATAACTCCTAAACAAGGCATTCTAGGGCCTTAAAAACTAAAACCTTGAGGACAAAGGCCTCAAATAAACGTTTTTAACACTTTAATCTACAAGATGAGATACTTGTGGACATTCTTCAATAAAATTTTCGTTTCGGCGCTTCAATACCAGCAATGCCACTTAAATATTTCAGCCCTTCTTCCTGGTATCCATTTCTGTGGCAACACGCTTAGAAGGCTTAGATTACTCATATCTTATATTTACGCTTCCTGTATACACCGTGGTTTGTGCAGTCTGATTAGGTTTATTTGCATAATCATTAATTCAAGATTTGCTCTCCAGCAACAACTAGAAGTTCTATTATAGTTGCTTGATACCTATGAAGATTGTTTCTTATGCTTGTAGTGAAACTATTCAATTAACGTTTTGCCATGGTCTGTAAGTGCTGTGTACTTAATTGTGGAGGGATGTGGGTGAACAATGAAGAGTGAAGACATGTGTTTGTGTTTTACCTGTACCAATATTTTCGTTATTATTCGATGAAATATTCAAGTCAGCGGGTTCAGAGGCGTAGCTTTCTCAAAAGTAAAAAGCTAATATTTTTGTGACTATCACGAAAAGCTAAAACCTAACTGGCAAAGAATATTGAATAATTACTTCAAATGTCTTTAAGTGAGTGTTGGGAATTGTTCCAAGAAAATTCTCCATGATATTGAATAAATATTTATTGAAAATTTCTTTTTCATATTAATTGCATTGTTTTTTTATTTTTATTTGTTATTGTGTTACATTGCAAGTTACCTTCATAGATTTTTAAACAAATAAACACGTTTCGTTAACTCTTAGAATGAAAATAGAAGGATAGGGATGAGTGTGGGGTCTAGTATGCGAGAGTTCTCGCACGGGTACGCGGAGGTAGTGAGGGAAAACTTGTGCTATGGCACAACATAATGAACAAACTTTTTAAAGTAGCTAATGTAAAATAGCTTGAAATAAATGGAAAACAAAAATCAAAACGCGCCAGCCTACTATACGGTGTGAATTAATTAAAAAACACCTAAATTTAAAATTATAGAAAGAATAGCGTAAGTCACTCGACAACTGCCAACGATCGCAGTCCAAACGCACGATTTAAATGTTGGCGGTATCTGAAAGTATGTACATCAACGCCCAGCTGCAAACTCATATTGTAAATAATACACCGTTTGATATTATACTCAAGGTGTCAGTTCGTTAAGATATTCAATACGCAATCATCGTTTGAGCAACATTTTCATGTACCGAAGTGAAGTCTAAGCCTACTAAATTGTTTCTAATTGCAACAAACGGTATTAAGTACTCAAAGGTGAAAATATTAATTTGATTACTTTTTGGCTCGGAATTGCCTTTCTTGAGGAACGTAAGAACGCAGAAAAAATCCAATACTTTTTAATATACAAATAATTTTTCAATTTTCGCTCCCCAGCAAGATGGCACCCTGACTCTTCAAAACCCCCTCGGTTCCTCATTACAAATCAAGGAATGTTAAATAATATTGCAAAGAGTAGGTCTGTACTTGCCCGTTCCGGTATTTTCGCACTTCTTTACTTGGCTTTCTCAAGAGTAAAAATCTTTTCTATTATTGTGACTATCAAGGAAAGCGAAAAGCTAACTCTGAAGGAAGATGGAATAATTTCTTCAAATGTTGTTTTTAAAGAAGTATGAATTGTTCCAAGAACATCTCTCTACAATGCCGAATTAACTTTTATTGAAAAATTGTTTCCAACATCAATTGTATCAATTGCATTGTTATTTTGTTTGATATTCCGTGTATTTTAGTAGTTCCTCACCTTTTTTATGGAAAGGAGGAAAGGATAGACAAATGGATAAGGAAAGAGTGGGGTTTATCATGCGAGAGTTCTCGCACGGGTACGTTAGTATACGACTAATGCTGATCCCCATTGTTGTCGTTGAACGTAAATTAATAACATTTATTTTCAATTATATTTATTTGGCCCTCCAATTATCAATCACGTATGAGACACGTACACCATATTCTTAAAAGTCTTTCACACTCAAAACTACTGGTGCTACAGAATGGCACAGACTTTCCAGTATTAGCTTTCTATTTCCTTTGCTCTTGGCTAGCTATTCGGATTTGACACATACTCTTGCCAACTGCCATCTAATCCGCCCAAACTACATTTTTTTGACATTTTCTTAAATTTTCGGTTTCCTATTAGTAGTACGGAAATGTTATTTCATCAATATGGAAGAACAGTAACACCTCCTTCTAATTGCAATTTTCTTTGAAAAATTTGAAGCCTTTTTAAGAAAATGGCGTTTAAGCGCTACTGTGAATACAAAAACTGAAGCTCTTTTTCACATCTTTTGTAATATCGAAAAACTTTATTAGAAATCATTTGAAGAACTTTAACTCACAAATACAATAGTGTTTACAAATTGCTGGAAATGCACATAATAACGATGTGAGAGATCTTTAAAAAACTTACATTTGTGTAATTTTTAAAGAAACAATAAAATACCTCAAAATAAATTTTACCCCATATTAAAGAGTGCAATTAGCACTATTTGTTCGAAAAGTATGAAAAAAAATTAGAGCCGTTTATTTGACTTAAACTGTGTGCCACGTTACTCCGAATATGACATATTTTACTTTAAAACCATTGAAATAGATACTTTCCAAATGGCCATAGTTCCGTACATTTTTATCCATTTTATCAATTTATTTATCACTTTGTCACAATGTTTAATACAAAAATTTTTTCAGTCAATAATTAATTCAATCGTATATAATATATGTTTTGCCCTGTTAGGGACTATCAGTGTAGGGATGATCAATTTTGATAAGTCAATTAATGGTAATTTTTAAAATCCCTCAAAGACTTATACAGTCAAACATGTAGTAAATATATTTTTTTAAAAAAGCTAGTTTCACGCCGGTGTTATGACGTTTCATTCATTTAGTTTGGACTAATAGAGACCTGTGTGAGAGGTCAGGCCCTGTGTGAATGAACGCAGTAAACGTTTACAAGAGTTATCCTTAGCGCAAACATGTTCAAGCACACATTTTAGCATTGCCACTATCATTAGCGTTCTTCGCTAAAAAAAGCAGCGCGCATTTTCATTACCCTGCATCCTGAGCGGCAGCGGTAGCTTTGAGAGCGGAGGACGAGCCAAGGGGTCGCAGCTGATGAAGTAGGGCGCCTCCCGACGCTAACGACCTCTGGAGGCGCCTTCCGGCCGGGCGGCGGGCGTCGGCGACGGCGGTGGAGCTGGTGGGGGTGGAAGTAGTGTTGCTGGTGGAGTTAATGTTGGTGGTAGTGATTGAAGTTGTTGTTGGTAGTAGTAGTGGAAATTGGCGGTAATTTTGGTGGAAGTGACGGTAGTGATGTTGGTTGTGGTGGCGGCGATAATGGCAGTGGTTGCAGCGCAATTGGTGATAATGGCGGTAGTGTTGGAGTAAAGAGAGTAAAGGCGACGGCGATGGTGGTGGTAATAATTGTAGTAGATGCTGAAAAATTGTTTTAGTGGCGGTAGGGGTGGTAATAGTGGTGGTGGGGTAATCTCGGTGATGGTGATAGTGTTTATTTATTTATTTATGTAACGTCAGAAACAGTTAAAACTAAGAATTATCACTGGCGCTCCCAAATCAACACCCATCGGCCACCCAACTCCCAAACCAGCATCGAGCCGCAGAGATTCCAAACCGCAATGCCACAGAGACAAGGCCTCTCTAACGTTCTGGGAAAGACAAGCGAATTAACCAACCTCCCGTTTTAACCCATTTTTTACCAAGTTTTTTCTAATGCGCTAAATGGTTATTTTCCAATGCAATGCCATAAAATAGTCTCTTTTGATCAAATTCATGAACTTTTGAACATATTTACTTTAACAAATTTTTGCTGTCCTATACATAGGACAGTGGGGAAAAAGCATATCATTAGGCATGTCAAGGTTTCATATCTTAAAATAATAGTTTTTACATAAACATTATTTATTTTTTGGTACAACCTGAAATTCTGATGGAACATTCCAGCACAAACGTTGCACAAATGATTTACAATGGTTTTATTTTTTATGGGGGTGGTGACGGTGCTGGTGTTTGGGTTAGCATGAGGCTCCCACCGTCACTTTAAAATGGCTATATTTTAATTATTTTTTTGTACAAACGAAAATTCTGGTGGAACAATCTGGAACAGACTACTTAGGATGGTTCCAAATTTTTTACGGTGGTCGCCAGCGTGAAGGTATAATGGCCGCTAGCGCCACATTGTAATGATTGTATGTCAATTAATTTCTTTGGTACAAACGAACATTCTGATACCACAGTTCGCTACAAACGATTTAGGACGATTCCAAATTTTCTTATGACGGTGGAGGTGCCAATGTGGACTTAGAATCACCATAATTGAAAGTGCTCTACCTTGTAAAGTAGCACAAACAAATGCTATTGTAGAGCAAATGGGTACAAACGATGTACAAACGAATGGTAATGTTTTTAGTGGTTTTCACGGTGGTAGCGGTGCAAACATCTGGGGCTTATGGTTGTTCTGTCACTCGTCTCTTGGTACATCGACCTCTATTGCGCTGGCTTTCTGCGAAATAACTGGAAACTTGCTTATAGGAATCTGGAATAGATATCTGGTCTCAATATGTACCGTGCAGACAATAATAGCTCCCTTTTGTATATCCTAATCGAAATAACAGGCAAGGAATTTGTTTGAAATATTTTCAAGTATGTCGCCGCCATTGATACTGGTTTTTACCACTGTCATATTTATAGGTCACCTAATTTTTCTTGCAAATTTATTTCAGATGATATAAAATATTGGGAAATAATTGTAGGAACATATTCGAAAAACTACAGTAATTGATATTTGATTCACCATTTGAATGATATAATGCGTTGGTTTTTCATTTTATTGAGTTCTATGAAAACCAACGTTTGGTAAGAAAAAGAATATTCAGAAATAATTATTCATTAAGTATGCAAAAATTATTCAATTATAATTTAGTGAAAAATGACTAAAATAAGGAGGAGCAAAAAATGTAAAGTGAACTGTCATATAAATAGGACAGTGGTAAAAAGGGGTTAAGATTCAAAACAACCCAACCCGCCATAGAGATCCAGATTAGAGAGAAATGAATATCCTCCAGGCTGAAGCCACGCCTCTCCCCAGGGCTTAGAGTTTGTCCGCCTCCTCTATGGAGCTGCCCCTCGGCGAATATAATCTCCCAGAGCGTCTATCGTCAGACGTCATCCTTGGAAAATGCGCTCTTGAGACGATATACACAAAGTACCCAGCTCAAGAATGGTTCCACATCTACTGCGACGGCTCCTCCATGCCAAGCTCTGGAAGAACGGAAGCGGGATACGCCTCGACTGCCTTCCAGGGCTCTTTGGGCGTAGGGCCCCCCGTAACCAACTACGACGGACCATTCGCTAGGCCAATGATTTCGTTTTCACGGTCGGCCGCGCTCTAGGAGGTCGGTGGAAAGTTGCGTCCACCGGTCTAGATAAGAGGGCTTCAAACGGCCGCGCCGGCCATTGAGACATAGGGTAGCTTCGACAGAGCGTCACTTGCACGTACACTATGTCTAGGCGACGCGTTCGACAGCCAGATGTCACATTAGACGCTTTCGAGAGGAGCCGTATTGTGGGTGTGCGGGAGGCTGATTGGTCCTGTCACCGTATTGCATGCCACACCGGTCGTATGGACACCAACACCCGCTTTTGGCGGCAATGGATTGAGGAAGGCACGCACATACCAAATGCAGGATCTCGACGTCCATCACGCACCACGAGGAGGGAGGACCCACGGATTGTCCTCCACGCCCCAACAGATCCAACAGCAACGATAGGTGCTATTCAGCGGGCTGACCTGCCTGCACTGTCACATTCTGTAAGTGCAAGTACCATTAGCAGGTGGTTGCACAATGCAGGGCTCGCCGCACGCCGACCGTTACGATGCTTGCCACTCACACCCCAGCAACCTCGCCTTGTGTCGGGAATGATGGACCTGGGGCCATGCAGATTGGCAGAGGGCCATCTTCAGCGACGAGTCCCGCTTCTGTCTTGATGCCCAGTAACCACCGGGTCCGCGTGTGGAGGCGCTGTGGGGGAGCGCCACGAAGAGCGGTTTGTGGTATCCCATCACACGTCCCGCCAGCCTAGTAACAGTGTAGGGCGCGAAATCCCATGGTGCCCGTTCACCATTAGTGTTCCTCAGAGGCACTATGACAGCCGCACGGTATGTTCAGAAGATCCTGCAACTGGTGGCTCTGTCGTTTGTAAACGCCCATGCCCATGCTCTGTTTCAACAGGACAACGCGCGTTCGCATACCGCAGCCATCTTCCGAGCATCCCTTGCAGCCGTGGATACTCTGCCATGGCCAGCCGCATCTCCAGACCTCCCCTCGATCGAGAATGTTTGGGGTGCTACGGAGCGTGCGGTCAGGGTCCCACCCCGACCCACCCATCTGCAAGAAATGCGCGCTCAGGTGCAAGCTGCATGGGATGGACTAGCACAGGTCGCAATTCGAGACCTGTAGAACTCGCGACCTCTGGATGCGTGTGTGCGCCAACATGGCGGCCCCCTGCCATACTAACATGTACCATCTAAAGCCGTGTAGCGCAATAAATGTTGGTCATAGGAATGTGAAAGTTTAACATTTTGTATCTGTGATACCCTTTACCTGCCTGCCTGCATAGGAGTGTATACGTTATGTAAGTTTTCCACTATATATCTTTTCAACTTTGTAACGTTGTGATTTTGGCAAACGTTATTAAATAAGTCATATCATATGAGCCTATTCTGTTTTAATCCTTCTGGAAAATTATTACTTTCGTTTTATCACCTCTTTGTTGCTGAACATTATTTGGTGATCGAAGAGTACTTGCGATATTTATGTTACAAGAAGATATCCCATTCACAGAAAAGTTTATCGATAAATTAAAAGAAGTAGAAGATAAACAAGAAGGAAGGGGTGTAGTACCTCTCGGGATTTTACGTAGGTAAGGCAACGGACGTCTACTGAAGGTTCTAAAAAAGATGTAACAACAGAAGACACCACTGTGCGTGAGGACGGCATGGAGAGGGCGGAAGCGGTGCTGGACGGTTGGAGCGGCCCCACTGGCAGTGGGGGTGCGGGCGGCGGCGGGGCGAGGGCGGCGAGGGCGGCGAGGGCGGCGAGGGCGGAAGCAGAGCGTAACGAGCGCGCTAATCTCGCGCAGGCGCCTGCCTTTCCCCGCGCCCCGCCCCGGCCCGCCCCCGCCCCCACCCGCCCCCGGCGCTTGAAAAGAACAGTGCGAGCTCGGTCATTATCAGCCATTAACCGGGGCCGCTCCGCGCCGCGCCGCGCCGCAGCCGCGCGCCGGTTCGCCGTCTGGAGGGCGCAGGTAATCTGTGGCCGTTCTGGAGCTCCGGACAAGCGGCACTAAGCAGTGCGCTTCGCTGAAATGCACTACATCCTCTGAATGCAGAGTTGTTCCGTGAACAATAGCTGAGTTTCTCTTATTTACTAATTACGGATCTCTCTCAATAATTAATATGCTTCTTTCTTGACGAAAACGTGTTTACGATGAACGATTACATCGCTTTTAATTGTCCATCTCGTACCCCTTTGAACTTTTTAATGTTCAGCTAAAACATATTCCTCAACTTTTTCGAGATTTTTCAATCCGAAAATATATTAGGTTTGCTCATTTCATTAAAATGGAGAGTAGGATAATAAAACGTTTTCATACAGAATATGAAGAATATTATAGAAAATGAAGAATATTAAGAAACACTTACTAGGAAACTTACTAGGAACAAGAAATCACTTTCAGGAAAAAATAAAGATTTGATAGATTGAAAACAATAGTCAGTACAGATGCGGGAAAAAATAATCCAAGGAAGGTATTGAAAGAAAAAGAATAGAGGGATTAATGTATGACAATAAGAATAAATTAATAAATTAAAACAACTTAACTAATAATTGAAGAATATAATAACAAATAAAAAAACTAAAGGGATAATCATACCAAAAGAGAAAAGGAATGTTGAAGTATTATGACGAACGAGGATTCAAAAACGAAGAACTCGAAAGGTAAGTGACAACGGTAGAGCTACGTATTAGAGTGAAACAGTAATGAACAGGCTACATACGGCAAAATGCTACTGCATCCATGAAGAAGATAATTCAGAAGTAGAACAGGCGGGTGGAACGAGTACAGGCGGGTGGAACTGTCCTTGTACACTGGTGTTTAAAAAAACTTACCACAGCACTCTTTCTTCGTCCGGAGCCTCTTCTGGGAACAGCCACCCTCAGTGAAGCTCCTTGCCGCAAAGCCACCGACACAGCGTCGAACAGGTATGACTCAACTCTTGCGATGTAACCAGACTAGCAGTGCTTCATAGCCATCTTAATAGTGCTTCTTAATTTAGTGTAATGTTTTCTGTAGTGCTTCAGTCATACCACTTCTCCAAGTGCTAATACTTAAACATAAACAATAAACCGGTAGGCCTTGGCCTCGGCCAAGCCGTAGCAGAATTATTGGCGCTCCTCTACAACCCAGAGAGCGCTATAGAGGTAAATTTTGCCCATCAGGATGGAAATCAAACCCGGGACTTCAAATCGACAGCTCGGGACTTCAACACCACAACGGTCATTTCAACCAGAAGTTTCAAGACACTGACACAGCCCAAAGTATACATTTTTCATAACTTGGCTTGGCTACAGGTGGTCCCCAGCAGGTTAGTACCCAACGTCCATTTACACGTAATTTACAACAGTTACACTCTTCAGAAAAGCAATTAATTACCTCCTTCAAACAAAGAGGAACTTTCAGATCCGGGGAAAGATCCGGGGAACAAGAAATTCTCTCTTTGTGTAAAGTAAGGAAAGAAAGAACAAAAGTAGTGGACCGGTTCAGTGTCTTCTTGATTTCGACTACAAAAAACAGCTATATTTACGAACTTGCATCTTTTTATGTGCAGATGGTCATTATTCGGTTAGTTGTCCGAATAAAGAGAATACTCCAAAATGTAAAAATTGCAAGGACACTTATAGGAGGGACTTGCGTTCTCCAAAATGTTTTTATAAGAATCTTTTGGAGTCGGTAACAAAAACCAGTTAGGCTAGAATAAGAACTAGTAAAATTAATACTACTCCCACCCTCCCAATCGAAAACTTTCCAATTATCCTTCCCTCAAAAACCGTTGCAAACTTCAACCCCATCCTTCCTAACACTGTGATATTTTATTATCACAATGTGATTAATTAAAAGACACGTGAGTAAATTCCGTGTGAGGGGTAAAATACAATTGTATTTTAAGTTGACGAATCAGAAAATTGAACAGTGTGCGATTAATCAAATGAGAGAGGCGGTGGAAGCAAAAAGGAGCGTATTTGGGTACAGTTCGCGCATGAAGCTGAGACAGGTGACGCGCGCGAAAGATAAACAACGGGAGGTATGATGTTTAGACGGGCTGACGGTAGGACGTAAAATGTTGATCTCGTAGTGGTGTTGAAAAAACGCGAATGGAAGTGTCGTGGAGCTGGAGGAGCAACAGCTGTTTAGAGAACTCTCCGGGAATTTTGGAAGTATTGATGGGAAGTGTAGACGTGCGTGTCTAAACACGGACATTTTTTGGTGTGGACTAATTAGAAAATGGAGGTGGAACGAATTCACGTCTTGGAGTAACGTCGGTCAAGTGTGCTGTGCGACTCTTACAGGGAAGTAAACGATGGGGAATTGTTCAAAATAAATGAATGTAGGAAGATCAAGTTGTGTTTAAATTTTAAGAATTAATTTAATATTTGAAGGAAGTAAAATTGGGCATGCATGCATTCAGGCAGCGAATGAACAAAACATAATTTGTAAAGCAACAATGAGGTAGTGAGAATAACATTTTGTCAATGTTTTGGGTTCAAATTTCGTCATAAATTGGATATTTGTATGTTTATGTGTGTAATTACAGTATATAAATGGCAAATGTTGCGGAAGTAAGTATTGGCTTGGCTTGTAATAGTAAGGAGAAATCCCGACCCCGACATAAACAAAGACGTACGTAAATATTACGTGCTGAGAGTCTGTATAGACGGCCTATCAATCCCGCTCAAATAAATTTTTTCTATTGACTATTTTTCTCAAATATTGTTATTTTTTCAATATAATAAATAGTGAAAATGGTAGAGAAAGAGTAAAAGAGAGGGAGAAAAGAATACTACGGTCATAATACACACTAACAATAGACCCATCTCACCTCAAGTAAATAATGGAAATACACATAGAAAGCCCACCCCCATGACTACACATTCGAAAAATCAAAATTCTCCACTCGTCAACTCAATTATAAATACCATCTCTACCTTTTTATTGACTTACTTAATAGTACAATCATACCTTCTTTAATCAGTAATTTTCAGAATTCCACGTCAAGCTTTTAACAATAACTTTTGTAATGCATGATCACAGTAGTAATTTCGCCCTGATGAACTCGAATAAAAATGGAATTTAAAGCAAGAAAGTCAAATTATCTGCAATATCCACACTTCGAGAAACGCGCCTCAAACATTAAGATAGCGTTAAAATATTCGGAAACAAAAAAAGTGGATAAACCATTAGTAGGCGGAGGTTGTTAACAAATAGGCAGAGCATCTTTTCGTGGGGCGGAAGAGGACGACAGCACAAGGAGCATTTCGTCCCATGGCCTTGCGGGCATCATCTGACTCGTGTGAGACAGCGGCAAAATCAAATATTTCTTTTTTTAAGTAGGGCGCGCGTAATTCAAAATTTGGTCCCGTGATTCGTTGCTTGTGCCATTGAGCGCCCGACTAGGCGGGATATTAATGGTTCTATAGTCGCCGCCGGAAAAAATGTGTTAACAGAGGTGAGCTTTATTCATAAATCTATCCCCTACATCAAAATTACCCTACTTACTACTCCGGGTCTCGAGTGCACAGCGACAAACCTACCGATAAACAAACATGTCCAACTACTAATAGTAATTTATAAGCCACTGAAAATAGTTTCTGGAGGAGCTAGCAGCCTATGAGCAGCAGACTGTTTGGAGGGTACCCTGTGATTGCTGCTCACTCCTCATTAGCTTTCGAAGGATCATTATGTTTATAAACGAAAATTTACGCTGTGATGTTTCTGAAATAGCAAGAAATAATATTATGGAGGAAAAATACATATAGGGAGATTCAGTAGGCAAAAATTCATTTAAGAAGTGTAGTTGAACTGAATAACGTATTACATAATTGAGTTAAATTGCTAAGATAAATTGCTAAGATCTCTTGTAAAGGTAATCGTTTATACAGTTTGAAAAACACCGCAGGTGTTGAGATTGAAAATGATGCTAATGTGCAATGACGGTGGCAATCGGGGCGGCACTTTCTGGTGCCCGTGGAGACCACGAGATCGGGAGGAGCGCGAATTACATGAGAAGAGCTGGCACCTCGAGCCTTTGCGACATAATGGAGAACTAATACGTGATTTGTTAAAAACAGTTATCGTGGTGAACAATACATTACTCATTACAGTACGTGGAACAGTACAGTACGTGGAACGACTGTTGCGGATAATTAGCAGTTTGCATCACTATGCACGTTACGAAATATGCAGCGCACTAATGCTGGGTCCGAATAATCACTTGATTGCAGCATAAACAGCATTTGGAACAAGTTTCCACTGTTTATGGGCTCAAAGACAACAGCCACAAGACATTGCGTAACAAAAAAGAGCAATTCTAACAGAGTAATTTTGTAATTAATTGACAATTTTGTGAATGTTTACCCCCTACAAATCAGTAACTCATTAATTTCTTGGACTCAAATAATTTGAACTAAATCTTGATTCGAAGCGGCAATAGAAAGACCATATAATTGCAAAATCTCACCACACACAAGTAAAGACTCAACTAAAATCACTTATTAACTTCAAAAGTAAAATTTCTATGAACAATGAAATAGCTGTTTACAAACACATTATTCGAAATGTTATCATTTATGCGCACCCTCTCTGGTTAAATGCTTTGAGAACCAACTTAAACAAAATGTAAATCATTCAAAATAAATACCTCAGAACAATTATAAAGGCTCAATGGTTCGCTTCGAATTTACACAAAAAATTAAATTTCCCAAACATGATTTCCTTCATTACCAAGATCAGCTAATTCTACTCCTGCATAAACGAAATCAAGCAACTATCCGAATGCAACCTTGCCCCAATCACAGATTTCCGGACAAGAATTGAAAAGAGGTTCCCGATTCAAGGATTTTTGAACATTCAATACGAGTTGGAGAATAGTAAAGAGATTTAGGAGCTTCCTTACCCTTTAGTAGTGAGATTTAGAATTAAGTTAGATTATAAGGTAATACTGATTGTGCTGAAGGTAATACTGTACCTTGTTCCAATGCATAGAAAATGAAAATGAACCACAGAAATCTCAGAAAGGAAGAAAGGTCTTGAGTACTTGAATAAAGAAACGGGATAGAAATGGAAACAAAAAAGGCTTGAAAGGGGAAGGAAACAAGAAGCAGATGGTGAAAGGGAAGGAAAGCCCGTAAGCATCTTGCCAAGAAGGCGACTGCTCTGGAACGCCCCAAAGGTAGAGAGCAGGAAGCAGCGCAGGCAAGTTGAAAGGGAAAATCCGCGCGTGGAGCGCCGCCGCCCACTTCCTCCCGGGCCCGGGGAGGCGCCGCGCCGCGCCGCGCCGCGCCGCGCCGCGCCGTGGGGATCCAGCGGGCGGCGCTCTCGGACACGCGCCCCGGCGGCCGAGCGGTGTCGAATGACCGCGCCGAGCCCCGCCCGGTGTCGCTCGCCCAGCAGCCCTGTCCTCCGCGCCGGGGCGGCCCCGGCCGGACGCGCACCCCACGCCAGGCGAGTCGCTTAGAGGCGCCGCCCAGATCCTTTGAGCCACCGACACCGATTCCCCGCTCCCGCCCACGTTTCGCCCTAGCTCCGCCGCGCCCCAGCCCTCGCCCCCTTCGGCAGTTACGTCCTTTCTCGTCCCGCTTCCGCAATGCCTCGGGCCGTCCCGTGCCGCTCTGTTCCATCCCGCTTCGTCCCGTCCCGTTCCGTCCTTCTCCATACAATCCCTCCCCATTCCGTCCCGTCCCGTCCCTCTTCGTCCCGGCCGCTACTGTGTATCCCTTCCTTCTCCTTGCAACCGCGAGTCCGCACGGCCCTTTCTCCATTCTATTTTCCTAGTAGGCTAGCCCCTCCCTCCAACTCCGGCCCGCTCTACCGAGGCGCGCGCCCTCACACGGCGCGGCCGCCGAGAGCTTCGCGCTGACGTCACCGCCACCCGACACCATCGTTGGGCAGCCGCACCGCCCCCCACAACGAGGTGTTCCAGCGGCAGAACTGGGCAAAATGTAATCCGTCATACAGTTACGCAAAAACCTCAATTGCCCAAGGATAATCGCAACAAGAGTTCTTGTGACATCATTACATTCGAACAGTGTGGTGTATGGATGGGGTTGGGAGAGTCGATTGATTTTCTTACAAGAAACACACCCAAAAATTCAAGAAAAACATTTAAAGAAATTAAAAAAAAAACCTCTCAGAGAGGGTGAAGTGTTTAATTTCAACTACGAGGTGTGTGAAAACGACACCAGCGCTGCCAATGAGAAATCGAAATCATCATTGGCCAACGCAGTAAACATAGGTTTACATGCTACTGTTGAATTTGTCTTATCGAAATTACCCCTCTCGTCGGAAAACATGCCCAATGTTTCATTAGAAAATTCAAAAAATTTTTAAATCAAAACTTTCTGGCGACATGTTAATCACTTGCCGACCTTCCCGAAATTGTTTCCTGAAAACCTCTTTCCAAAAATATATGAGATTTTTTCAAATGTTTCCTTTTACATTCTAATATTTATCATTAATAAATCTGTTAGTTACACTGTACCCATGAAAAGTTTCTTATCTTAATTGATAGTTCTGTAGATGAAATACTCTCCTCCCCCCCTTCAGAAAAACAGTGGTTGATGATAAAGTTCAATAAAGTTGTATGCATTCAAAAGTTCTATTTCTAAAGACAATGATAATGCACTAAGTGTCTCTTCTCTCATTCAATAATATGGCTGCCGACAAATTTCTTGAGAAAGGCTTTATTCTGTTCAGAGTCGAAAAAGGGTCATTCCATGCAAATAAGTAGGAAATCTGACACTACAGATCAGAATTTAACTATATCACTATCAGAATTTAAAAATATTTTGACACCTTACTTATCATGCATGCATGCATCATACCTGCATGAATCAGGTACAATATTTTTGTCTCATCAGCCATTGTTTAGCTGATGGGCACTTGAAATATTAGGTTAGCAGTCTGTAGACATTCCGTTATGATCTTTTTCCGATGATACGCAAACAAGCAAAAAATATGAAAGTGACACTATTTGTAGAAGAAATGTAAAGGATAATTTGACACTAAAGATATTTTTTTACCGTGAGTCTTTAACAATAAGGAAGTAAACAAATTCTAAAAAATTCAATAAATGGAAATGTAATATTTTTAAATTCTTGAATTTTGGAAGAAAAATTGCTGAAACTACTTTCAAGCTACTCTGTAAATTTCATTATGGAATCTTGAATGGTTTTAAAGTTATGAATAAAAGTATCTTACCGGCGCTCCGTAAACGAACTCATCTCAGCTGCTAGAGCCGCCGTGCCCCAGCCCTCTTTGTCAGCACTCGGCGTTACTTTTTTCCTCTACGGCGCGATTGTGGATTTCGCAAAAACTACTTCTCGAGGTGTTAATTTTGCCGTACGAGCTACATGAAGAGATACGCCAAATTCGACCATTATTTTTTGTTCACTCCAACGTTTTGGTAAACACGTTAAAATCATATATTTCTCATGAGCTGTTTTCACATTTGAAACTTTTTCTTTGAACTGTGTCAACATTTCTTCTCCTTCATTGCTTTCTGTACTCACATGAAATATATTCTGTACTCACTGCTTTATTTACGGCACTCACCTTTCTCCTAGCTCACGATTTCTCCCGGGTTTGTATTCGCAATTATAATGGTGATTGACCCAGAGGATTCAAAATGTTTACATTACTGATAGTGGCTTCCTCTGCAACTCCTGGGGCTACGCACTCTTCTTCACTTGACGTTTTCACTTCACTGTCTGTTTCAGTAAGATCTGCATTTCACTAAGATCTGCATTGGGCATATATTGGATATTTTGTGACAGAGATCGCATATTGCTTCACCTACCACTAAATTCGATATTTTCTTCCGCAACGCCTCTGTTATCTTTCTCTTACTCACCCAACTTTTGTGCTTCTCAAGTCCGAATGGATTGCAGCACCAAAGCCTGTTAAACGTATTCACGTAACGTTGTTAAATGATTACCACTCCGATAATCACAGAATTAGTATGGGAAGTATCTGTTCACGTAGTGTTATCTGTAATTCCAAGCCTCAGGAATAAGATGGAAATAAGAAAATTAGTTCAATAAGTTGTGTACAATACACTATTGCTTTGTCAATATGTACACATATTGCTCAGTAAATATGTACCAAATTATGACGTAAAAGTAATAACACTAAAGATGAAATTTTAGGTATTATACAAGAACATTGAACCAGATAATTTCATAGATATGTTTGGGAAAGTAATCTTCAGGTTAAAATAGAAATAGAACATCACTATATAATAAAACAAGGGTAGGGAACAGCACCGATTACATCCAGACTTAATGTACCTTGTACATTAAACCGAGATTAATGTATTTGTACATTAAATTTATTTTGTAAATTAAAATCAATGTAGATTTAATGTACGTCAGTACATAAAACTTAATAAACCTTTTACACTATAAGAGATTAATATAGAGATTAAATTTAATGTTTGCTTTAAAATTCACGCAGATTTGATAAATAATAATGGAATGTATGATGGACCATAGATACCGTTTAAAAATTTACAAATACTTTCGCTATTTGAACTCAGGTATAATAAATTATGATAACGACGGGGTGTCGGCAACTGCAGATCTGATTCTAGATCTAAAGCCAGTGAGTTGAGAGAACGTCTATAAATTAAATCGATGGTCACAGGGAAAAACTTGATAAGTCTTGAACAGTGTTCAACAACAATTGTTCAGAAGAGCACTTTTAAAGTTCAACAGTTCTTGAAAAATCGGTTAATGAAACAACAGAAATTCTACTTGGCTCAAAAATTGTAATTTTTACCGTATTTTACAACGACACGCACAATATATCAAATTTGTTTATATTTGTATTGTTATGCGAATTACCTTATTTTGTACCATTGACTTATCAAGTTTTTTACCTGTTTACTTATCATTATTGATGTATTGGGATAGGGGATTTTGGAATAAAAATAAAAAAGAAAGTTTCAGATAATGGATTTTTATTAATATTAAGCATACAATTAGCAACTAACAATTAAAGGAATTAAATAAATTGAAAAATATAAAGTTTTATAAAATAAATCATTTTTTTTGAAAACACACAATTGAATATACTCTCATAAAGATACTTTCAGAAAATATTCATGTTGTCACAAATTAATTTATTTTAATTATCCTCATCTGGATCGATTTCCTCCAAATCTGGGTTAGTTGGTTCTGAAGTGTCAGTTTTTAATTATTTGTAAAAATTATGAAAGGAGCTGTCAATAAGAGGAAGTAAATCGATCAGATCCTTTTTTCGGCTTCGCTTAATGCGAAAGATTCATCATTCAGAAGAGGCAACTCTTTAAAATTCGAGTCTTCCCTTTCTTTTAAAATGAACATTACTAAATTGTTCACAACTGTCTAAATCACATTTAAAATACAACCGTCCATCTGATTTTCTAAACTAGAGCCACTGAATTGGCGCCCAAAGAAATGTTTGCCCAGTCTCGTCAACTTTTTTAATCTGAAAAGTACCTCCGTTTTTTACCAGAGAACTGAATAAATAAAAATTGTTTGCTACCATTTGAATTACTTCAAAAGTCTTTGATATCCTCATCAACTACATCCAGTCATTTAGGTGGTTAATTTTCATTAGGGTATTTCTCTTTACTCTCTCAATGACTGCGTGGTCACTAACACATTCCGTCTGAGTGCAACCACTGATCAAGAATTTATGGTTTACTTTATTGATTCCAGAGATATTGTAATTTAGGATGTAAAAAATCATGAGTGCAACAATATTATTTTTGTTCTGGCCAGCATATTGGTCATAATTGTATGTTACCTCATTGACATCTGGTGGCAAAGTTTTTAAATATCTATAAAGGTAAGAAGCTATTTGATTAGCACCTCTCTTTGAAATTGCCTCATCCCACAGGGAACAGGTAGCTTTACCATTACTTGAATTATGAATAGTCAAGTTAAAGCTCCACAATTGACGCTTATAAAAGGCAACTGAAGTACTTAAGCATGGAGTATATAAGCATTGTTGAAGGTCAAACGCTAATACTTTTTTCAGTGGATTGACTTTTGCGATTTCTTTATCGGTTCTCTTTGTAGCATAAGCATTCTCAGCCAGAAAATGATGGGAATCCCTTTCGGCAATCACTTTACTTTTATCTTCACCTGATGTTGCTTGTATTTTTTTTAATTTACTTGTGGTAGGTGTCTTTTTTTGATTTCTGAAAACAAAATTTTTTCTTATGAAAGTATTGAGAATAAAGAGAAAAAGAAACAGGATTGGATTGAATTTCTTCATACAATGCATACATCTTTGAAATATTTAAGTCAGATGATAAATATTGTTTAGAACTCTGAGCACGGCAGAAGTGACTTTCGTAAAATGGAAATGAATCTGTTCTCGAGGAAGAATAATTAGGTGTTTTGCCTCTTGAGGCAACAAGGACTTGCCTCAACCTACCACCGACTTGGATTAGACCATCATTGTCTAAGAAAGGATGAAGATTCAAAATTTTTTAATTTTTAGCGATTTCTCTGTTATTGAATAGGGGGCCATATTTAGCAGAAAAGTATTCTCTTTGAATACATTTCACAACCAATTGAAGGGACTTGCTTAGCTTATTTGTAGAGATAGGGCGTGAAAATATGTGAAAAATATTTGAAGGGGTACCTTATACTAGTATTTCACTATAAGCTTTAAACAGCACACACATAACACCATTGTAATTTTAAGACCAAGATTTTTGCTATCTCTCCTGTCACTTGATAATTCCGTTGTTTCTGGCACCAAAATTGTTGAGGCAGCGAAATAAACTTCAAATGATGTGCTGGGAGAGCTATGATTTAGAGATGATAGATAAATTCTGGAAAATTTCCACTATCTCTGCAAACACACAATGGATTCCTTTTTTATTAGAAGATTTATATGAAAGAATGAATGAGACTGAATGAATAGTTAATCTTTACCTGTATTGACACCGTTAGCAACTGTTTTACCTTAATTTCATTTTCACAACATTACATGAACACGTTTTATAAGCGGGAGAATGTATAACGTCTTTTAAACGGCCGACTGTCGGCTCTCGTACCAACTGTTTAGAGTTTAAATCCACCCATCACGGTTCATTAATCCCCTTAGTCTCCCGCTTGCTTCCATCTACGGAAACAATATTGCTATGACATCGCTGTCTTGGCGTTTTTAATTTTGCAATAATGCTATTGTATGTTAATACTAAAATTTCCAAGCCTTTTTGTTTTTTAATAATGAATACAGCTTCTGACCAGTGGTTCAATAGGTGCTCCCATCTGGCGGAGGAACTTGAAAGTACTTTGCTGTAGTTTAGCGGTGAGAGTCCTCTCAAGGCACTCTGTGGAAAGAAGTGTTTTGTGCCTTTTTACTTTCCCGTGTACGTACGTATAGACGGAGTGATATACGTAGTATAGGGAACGTTATGCAATGCTGCGCGAAACAATGGCCAATTTTCGGCGGAAAAAATTAATTGCCGGGCCGTGAAAACGAAGTGGATAAAACCAGTTGCTAATTAAGAAAAATAAATCCCCTAACACGTGGTGTAGCCAGAAACCCTGTTTTCTAGATCCTTGATACCGAAAACCCAATTGAAAGGAAAACGTCCGTCCGTCCGTCCGTCCGTCCGTCCGTCCGTCCGTCCGTCCGTCCGTCTGTGAACACTGCTAACGCCTAAACCATACGTACGATTTCTTCCCCGGTCGACCTGATTCTAGTCGAAGCTTTGAGATTTTGAAAAAGATTCTTCAAAATTTGGGGGTACTTTATATGAAGCCCCCTGGGGATTTTCAAAATTTTCTCGGAAACGGCTCCAAATTTTTTCTTTAAATCTCTTGTATGAATAGAGTGAAGTACACTTATTAACATGGCATAGATCCGATTTTCACGGATAACTCTGAATTTTTGAAAATTGCAAACGTTTAAAATTTTTACGGCGTCTTTCTGGTACTACAAAATTGAAGATGGAGATTTTTCCTTCTAATAAAATTTTTCTTCATAGTGAGTTCTTTCTTCAAGGTCATGCAAATGTTCTTCAAAATTTTAGTATTTTTCGCGAAATATTGCGTGCAATATGTGCAATTTAAAAAAATTACAAAAACAAGATTTTCTCAAAAACGGCTCCACATTTTTTCTTTAAACTTTTGGTAGGGATAGTGGTAAATGTACTCTATCAGATGACATAAAAGTCATATTGTTCTATCGTTGTTTTTTTTCAAAAATTACAAAAATGTAAATTTTTTCACATGTTTCTCACGTCGATAATATTTACATTACCGGCGATTTGTTGACATTATTATACTTACGAGTACACATGATTTAAATTATGTCAAGTAAAGTTTCTCGAAAACACAACCGTTTTCTGTGAAAAGCAGCTCAAAATTTGGCATTTTCAGAAACGCTCAAACGCCATTTTCTCACATATGGCTGCAATTTTTTCTTGAATCTTTTGTAACGGATAGTGCTAATTACACTTTTAATATGACGTAAAGTTTATTTTGAGTTATTTTTTGTTTTTTCAAAAATGACATAATTGTAATTTTTTTGAAAGATCTCTCACATCTTTAATATGCACATTACCAGCAATTTGTAAACATTATTATATTTGTGAGTGATGGTGTTTCAAATAACTGCAAATAAGGTATTTTGTAAACTTAAACAATTTCTGTGAAAATGACCTTTAAATTTTGCACTTTTAGTAGCGCTAAAATGCCATTTTCTCTTAAACGGCACATAATGTTTAAAAGAAAATTGCTCTTTGTGACTAGTTTTTTGTGTTCTTTAATATTCTAAAATTAATGTTGCCGTTCTACCAATAGGAAACTGCAAAATTAAAAAAATGACAAAAAAATGAACTTTTGGCGGTGATAGATTACAGCTGGCAAGTATGAGTTTGTGGCAATTCCGAATAGCTAGCGAAGATCCAAGGAAATTGGAAACTAATACGGGAAAGTCTGTGCCATTCTGTAGCACCACTAGTTTTCATTCCGACAGGTATAAGTAATGTCCGGGCGTGAAAAAAATGGTAACTGTAAGATTTTCATTTTCATCATTGGTTGTCTTATCTTTGTGCATTTCTTTTGGTTGACTTAGGACAATACGTTTTGCTAGACTTGTTATTTTAGCTTTTTGTTTCCTAAGCGATTTTGGGAGAATCCGAGATGTCTTCCAAACAGCTTTGGCTAATGTTGCATGAATACTGTGTGTTTGGCGAATTTGTTTGGTCATTAAAACTATTGAGGTATTAAGATTTTTATTTGCTCTCTGGATTTTCTTCTTGACTCTTTCATATCTCCTGAAGTCCTGTTTCTCTTTTTCAGACATTGCACCTCTCTTTTGTCCTCTTCAAATCTACAATTCTTTTATTTTATTCTTTTTGATTATTTGGATGTTCAGCTTTCAACCTTTCCCTCATCTTCTTCAACTTTCTAGCACTAACTGATTTCTGTGGCATTTCCATTTCTGAATTGTAAAATAATATAAAATTAACATATTTAATAGTAAAATGTTTCAATGAAGAGAGGTAATGTCGTGCAGTGACTGGCGATTACGTCGACCGTCACGGGGCAAAAACATATATTATTATAATTGCGTCTAATATTAAGAATGACATTTAAAGCTATTATATCCCAACACATAGTCATTAAGTGAACAAAAAATGTATTCACAGACCACTTGCAGAATGTACTTTCTCTGTAAAATAAAACTTTACCTATTTCAAAACACGTGCGGGACATTGAATTTGATTAATTCCATTCGGTCAGTTAATTATTTGTAGACCTTGTTACAGAGCTGTAAGAATGAAAACATATTATTATATATACTTATATTGTCCAGGAAAACACAGAACCTCCACAACAATGTTTTTTACGCATATTACAACCTCTGAAAACAGTACCGTTTCGTGCATGCGAAAAACCGGGAAACAATCTAGCATGAAAGCAGGTGTACCCATCTTGGAATTAGAAACTAGTGAAAAAGTAAAACATTTATAACTAATTTCTAGTTTTAGGAAAAAATTTATGAGGTTTTTAGTTGGAAGAAAAATAAAAGGCGTAGGCATAAAAGTTCCTGATTTTCATGGAATGCTCCAATAACTGATTTTCCGGAACGGCGCCAAATTTGAATCATTTATTAGTTCCCATGTGCCGACACCACGTGTTAGGGGGATTTTTTCTTAATTTAGCAACTGTTTTTTTCCATTTTTTCGTTACTACGGCCCGGCAACGAATTTTTTTCTGCCGAAAAAGCAGGTACGCACTGGCCGGGTTGGAGACGCTGTCTTGGAGTTCACCTAGTGAATAGCCGCCGGGACGGGCAGCGACAGTTCTCTGGGTCACGTCCGCGTGAATGGAACGGCGCCGGATTGCGGCAACTCAATGTTTTAGCCGAGTATGTTTCAATTACTAAAATTCTAATCTTTCTGTTAACAGCCAAGCACGGCTCAAAAAAAGAACACCTTAGCCCCAATTCTAGGTGTGAACTTATAAAATTAGCTTCTGGGCGCCAGTGCCTACAGAAGAAATTCTCTGATAAAAATTGTTCATCTCAGCACTTAATAAAGCCGATTCAGGAAGAATTCTGAAGTGCGCCAACACCCACTTTCTCCTTCTGACACGGAGCTCCGCACTCTTCCCGTTCATAAATCAAGTCTTTCCTTGCTGCTGGTGTTAAGAAGCAGCTGCTCATTCCCCCTCGAAAACTCGCCAAAAGATCCGGAATTTTCTAGAAACTTGAGCAATCTCATTTAAGATTGGACCAAGACTTCTATGCGGCAGTAATTCTTTCTTCCAATCGTATACGGTGATTCTCACAGGAACTGAGTGGAAATTTTCACTTACGCTCTCTCTCTAGAATTGTTTATGAAGTGCACGTGCAACTTCGTGCGGCTGACTACTGGGTGGGGTGGTAATTATTTGTCGCAAGCCATCAAAAACATGACACCCTGGGTGGTTCCCCTCGCGTTTCCTAGCTAAATGGTAGGCGGGCCGGTCCGCGCGGGTGGGGCGAGGCTGACGAAGGGCGGGCGGTCCCCGAGAGGAAGCGTGACTAATTTCGGCGGCGCCAGGCAGGCGAAGGGCCGGGCGGTGGGGTTGGAGGTGGACTGGGCGCTTCTTTGAGACCTCTGTGTATTTGTGTCATGAAAATAGTCGAAAATGAAATCTTAGTTTATTGATTAATAATCGGTAATGCTACAATATATGTATGTATGTGTATATATTGAAACAATCATCATTTTTAAAAATGTCCTGCTCTTGCACACAAACTGTTTATATAAAAATTATTGGGCGATTGTTTCGACGTAACCCGTTCCGAATTTATGTTAAATATGGACGCCAGGAAAAGGTTATGTTTATTATTATTGAAATTAACGCTTCAACTGCTATCGAAAATAGAATAAATATCCGGCTAGCTGGGCCAATGGGTTTCGTAAGAAATAATCGCTATTACCTACTGATAGCCGATTATTCGATCTGCCATCTATACAGAGTGGCGAGGAATCTGAAAAATTATGTTTAGTTACTTATTAACTAGAATTGGCCAAATGAAAATCATCTTTTCTATTTCAAAAGAAACTTAACAATTTATTCAATTTGCCAGGTAAAAATTATTACTTAATAATAATAACAATACCGAATCTTCTTTTGGTCATGACCTTTCTGAACCTCGTACTGCAGTACATTTTTCATAAATTGACAGTTGAAACTGACCTCCATCCAACTGTCAAACACCTTTGCTCTTCTCAACCATTTGTGTATTGCGTGTTTTCTTTTAGTGGACTTCTGGCCTCTAGAGATCTTTCGTGTGATTGATTATTTCGTGTTTTCAAGCGTGTCAACGACTATAGTCATTCTTACCGTAAGTATAGTTCATGTTTTCATCACGAGAGGTTAATAGTGAGATTTGGCGCCAACCAGCACGTCGGCATAAATGTTTCCCCAATCAGGTATCTCCCACCGGCGGGGCAGCGCTCCAGTCGGGACAAAGTTTAAGCTCTCGACTCTCTCCCGACACGTGTGGTAATGTGGTGCTTGTGTGTGTGTGTAAGTAAGTGTTGAGGATATAAGGAATAGGAGGGAAAGATCGCACGCGGTCCATAGACCGTTTGTTAGAGAACTGGTCCAGAATTCGCGTAATGTTGATCGGAAAAAAGTTTTCGAAAACGTCTGATCAAAGCAGCGGGTCACAAGAATTCTCCTCCGGAAAGCGGCTGATTTCGAAATAGCTCTCCAATTGGTTTCGAAAATCCTGCCACCTTCGGGACTCTTAACTCCCGGTTAGAGGCACTGCAGTGACATCAGTTGGACCGGAGTAGATGGCTCAATGCATCAACTGATGTCATTGCAATCCCTCTGATCGGGAGGTCCTAGGTTTGAGTCCCGACGGCGCCAGAATTTTCGACACTAACTTGTCAGCTAGGTCGAATTCAGTCGCTGTGTGGAGGAGAATTCTAGCGGCCGTCTGCTCTAATCGGTAATTTTCCGTGGTTTCTCCGATGAACACCAGGCGAATTCCGGAGCAGTACCCAAACAAACGGGCCACGGACCACGTGCGATCTTTCCTTCCTTTTCCTTGTCCTATCCTCACCCTTTACACACACACATTAACAAGCACTACACTATCACACATGCTGGGAGACCGGTCGGGAGCTTAGAATTTGTCCCGGCTGGGGCGGTGTCCCGCTGGCGAAAGATACCTGTTTGGGGGAAAACTCCGCTAGTCGACTGTAGGTCGGCGCCGGATCGCGCCATCCGGCGGGGAAAGATCACTGCCAACTCACGATGAAAAAGCGCCCACTACACTAACGGGACTAATGATCACAGCAGTTGACGCGCCTGGAATCACGAACAATCAATCAATCACATCACTTGATGCTCTGAGCCACCTAAGACGTAGCTATTTCATTTCGCCTAGGGAAACGGTGGTCGGGGAGGATGAGAACAACTTCGATGAGATTTTCGCGCTTCGGTCCCACTGTGGGTGGGACCGGCGAGCGGCACCCGAGCAGCGCCGATGAGGCCCGAGAGCGGACGCCGTGCCGAACGAATCTCATGACGTCAGAGCACGCCGCAGACAAGGGTCGGTGGTGAGCCCGGAGGTCACTGCTGCGGTGTGTCCGTTGCCGCCACCTCTCGGCCGGAGCAGTAGAAAGTCAATGGACGCGGCGGGAAAGTGATGCTGCTGTAGGGGCCGCGGCGCACCCGGCGCGTCGGTTGGTCGGCGCGAATAGGCGTCGTGGCGTACGTGAAACAAGTGAAGGCAGGAGAAGCTGTAGTGCCAGTCGCGCGCGTAACCAACACCCCGCACGGCAGCCCTCTAATTGTAGCGGAGCTCCCTTCGGGTCGACCTACTGCTGCTCACTTTAGACCGCTGACGTCACGGATTAAAGGCCTCCCGGTGCCGGCTCGGAATCTTCTCTGCGCAAAATGAACAGAAGCGAGTCGAGAATATAAAGGTCAAAGTGCGCTTGCCTTCCGGGATAAGTGTTAACGTTGCTTTAAAGTAAGAAATCTTACCGGGCGGACTATGAATGAAGACAAAAATATGAACTTGTTGATTTCAATTGCTGCAAATACTGGGTGAACTTACGCTCAAAACCTTACCACTTTCACTCGTTGCTGAAGTTAATCTGGCATAGGGCCACATTCAGTATTGACACTCATACATCTTTTTGACTTTGTACTCTTTGAATATTCTGCTTTTCTTCCTCTATAACTTCTTTCCTAAAACCATTAAGTGAAATACTAATCAGGAATATACAACGTTTTTGTAAGTTAGTAGAGTATAAAGTAAATATGTTAAGTAAGTTAGTAACTGAAAGTTTGCTTTGCTCATAATGGGAGTATGATTGTAATTTTCTTGGTAAAGTTTTCAATCGCAGTATATTACCTTTCAAAATGTAGACGAGACCTTTTGATTGGTAATCATGTTCATTGGGCTTTTATTAAAAAGAGCGGTAATTAGAAAGGGTAAGAGACAATTAACGTTATTTTATGTAGGCAAAATAAATTTTTGTAACAGGTTGTAATTCTAATCTTACCAAATTCATTCACTCACATTGCTTCATTATGCAGTTTTTAGGATCGGTATCAGTCAGTTTTAAATTCTTTTACTCATGGACAAGAACCCATGTTTTACGCACATTTTTAGAATTTTCACTTTCTTGACCTTTTCATTGCAACCAATCAGTAGAATATTTTATGTAGTTAGTGATTCAGAAAGCAACAGAGGACGTGGAACAATGGAAGGGAGAAGGACAAGATATTAGCGTTACACGGAATACAGAGAAATATTTTTAGACAAAGAGTGTGTGTAAGGTTTTTATGATCATTTATATAAACAGACTTTATTTCAATTAGACAAACATAACAATAACAATTAAAATGCCCTTAAATCATTACAAAGTTTTAAAGAAAAGGATCATTTGTAGCACTATTAAATATGGGCAGTTGAACTGTCTTACATAGCTTAGTTACAACAGCTGCCACTGCTGTGCCTCTGACCGGGAGGTTCAAGAGGCCGAGTCCCGAGAGGCGGATTTTCAACAATAGCTAATGCACTTAGGTCGAATCCAGCCGTTGTCTGGAGCAGATTTTCATCAACCGGCTTCTCTGATCGGTAGTTCTCCGAGGTTCTGTGATCAATGCCTTAACAAACGGGCCACAAAACGCGTGCGATCTTTCCCTCCTCTTCCTTGTCCTTTACCTTACCCTCTGCACAACGTCTCATGTCCGGAGAAAGGTAGGCAGCTGGTACGATAAATTTTGCTTAAGTTGTAAAGAATATTTGAGGGATGGAATGTCGGTTACCACGGTCGCAACGCTAATGGGAGACTGGGTTGAGTTAGCGAGAGTACGAATGTGGAATGTTGGCCAGTTAAATGCTAATGTGAATTATGATTTAAAACCCAATTAGTAACGACTTCAGGATATTGAAAGTTTGGCTACAACTTGGGGAAGTTAATTCAGCAAGTTGATCGGTGATTTTAATTTAAGGAACAAAATATCCGAGGAAGCGGAGAAGGTAAAACTTGCTGATTGATTCTGGTAGAATGATTTCACGAACAATATATTTGTTTTGTGTTTGAACTTTAGGTGTTATAATTTAAATAACTTAAAAAAAGAAGTCAACGGACAGAGAAGTTTGATGAGTGGCAAAACAGCTGCAGCTGATTTCGTTGTTGACGGTACAAACGATCGCGTGAACTAGTGTGACTAGCGTTTGTAGATTCGTATCAGTAGGTTCGTAACAGTAGATAGATAGATAGATATAGTTTATTTAGCATTCTCTGCTATTTTTTTTTACATAAAATACATATTTACATATATTGCTTACATCTATAAGTATACTCTATTACCTATTTACAAAATGAATTTTCTATATTTATGTGTTTTATAATTTTTCTTTTAAATTCTTTAATTTGTTCACAATTTTTTATTTCTAACGATAATTTATTATATAATTCAATTCCTTTCTCAAATAGTCTATTTTTTACCTGTTCAGTTTTACTAAAATTAATTACTAAATGTTGTGCTTGTCTTGTTTCCCCTGGTTTATCTTTCATTCTTTGGATTTTGCTTACTAAATCTCCTGTTATATGATTTTTAGTTAATTTAAAAATAAAAATTAGTGTCTTGTACTAAATTCTCTCTTTTATTGACATAAATTTCAGAATGTCTAGCATGTCTACCACTGGAGTGTATCTATTGCATTGAATTATTACCCTCATGGCTATATTTTGTTGTATCTGAATTTTTTTATTTCACTTTTAAAGACTCCAACTAGTAACTGACCAAAACTGACCCTTGTGGAACATCTAAATCTACGCTAATTTCCTCTGATAAAGTATTATTATATTTTACTTTTTGCTTTCTACTTATAAGATACGAAATAACCCACTTTTGAACGTCACTTTTGATACCGTATTTGTACATTTTCTTAATCAGCATTGTCCTGTCAACAGTCTCAAATGCTCTCTTGTGATCCAAGAATCCTGCTTTCTTTCCTGTATCAATATTAATTTTCCATTCGTCTAAGACTGCTTGTTTCGAAGTTTCACAGGATTGTTTTTCTCTGAATCCTGATTGTTCATTTCTTCTAATTTTGTTTGTTTCAATATACTTGTTTAATTCCTTCCTTACTATTTCTTCTTATTGTTTTTCATGCGTGGGTAGTTTATTTATTTGCCTAAATTCAGTTGCTCTCTTTGTGTTTGTCACTTTTGGAATTGGTATCATAATATCACAGTTTTTACCTCCAGTTAATTTCTTAATTACCTTCCATAATTCTTTACTATTATTTTTGTGTTCTTCAATAGTATTTTTATAATATTATACTTTCTTTTTCTTAATTAATTTAACTACATTATTTCTTATCTTCTTGTACTCTTTTCACTTGTATGGTTCTCTCGTTATTTTAGCTGTTTTGTATACATCTCTTTTTTTCACAGCATTTTTATTTCTTCGCAATACCATTTTCTTTCATTTCATTTTGTATGCACCTTCAACGTTTTAAATGGTGCCACCTCATCTGCTGTTTTGCATTAGTTTGATCACACTATCTAGACAGTTGTCGCAAGCTGACATTGGTTACAAGCACCATGGTGATGAAAGACCAGTATCACATTTGTTTTACATGGATGATCTTAAAGTGTTTGCTAAGAATGAAGCGATTCTCTCCCAAATGCTGTCTGTCGTGAATGACTTTAGCAATGACATCTGCATAAAGTTTGGTCTTGACAAGGGTGCAAAAATTAATTTAAAAAGAGGAAAACTGACCACATCAGAGGGCATTGTAATTGATTCAAGATCTTGATCCAGGTAAAACTTACAAATATCTGGACATTGAAGAATGTGAGACCAACTCGAATGACACAATGAAAGAGAATTTGAAGTGTGTATTACAGAAGAATGAGACTTGTCCTGCAGTCCGCTCTGAACTCCAGAAATAAAATATCTGCAATTAGTAGTTTGGCGGTACATTTTCGGAATAATGGGCTGGACTAAGCAAGAAATTCGAATCATGGGTCGAAAAACCGGAAAGCTGCTAACAATGCATCATGTCGTCCAACCTCGAGCTGGTTTACACAGACTTTGTGTCACGTAAGGAAGGGGCAAGAGGCCTCTTGCTTTTCAGACAAGTTGAAGCCTCCTGGCACAATGCAATAGTTGGAAATGAAAAGTACATAATCGTAATCAAGATGACATGAGACAGATGTGACAAGATGTAATGAGGTAGGTCATGAAATCTGACCGAAGAATGGGAAACAGAGGAATTGTGTGTAACAAGAATCATTGCAAAGAAAACTAAGCAAGACACGCCTAATAACTCATACACTGAACTTCTGATGTCACGTAACATGAAATGTGAGAAAAAAATTTTAAAGGAATCGTGGAGAGACAAACCACTTCATGGAAAATATGTAAAAAAAAGGAAAATACTCAGACCAATAAAGATCAATCATTTATGTGGTTTAAAGGGGAAGAATGAAGCCAGAATCGGAAGCAGTTCTAATAGCTGCTCAAGATCAGGCGTTGAGAATACGACATTATGATAAACCGGTTCTCAGAGTTTCCCAAGATGATAAGTGCCGCATTTGTCAGGAACAAGTAGAAACCATAGATCATATCATCTCAGCTTGTCCAATTCTAGCAAAGATAGAATATTTGCAAATACATGACAGCGTGTGTAGGGCAGATCTGTACCGACCTCGAAATTCCAAACACATGCCCCAAGTGGTACGAACAATCACCAAAACCGGTGACATTGGTTGGACGCTATACAATAATGTACGACCAACAAATTCAAACGGATCGCACGGTAGCAGCAAACAAACCGGATATTGTTATCCGGGATTTGAAAAAATAATTATATCTATTTGTAGATGTTGCTGTGCCTTGTGATCAAAACGGCGTAACCAAGGAGGCAGAGAAATGTCTTAAATACAACAGTTTAGAAATCGAGATCAGCCGAATGTGGGGCTTAAAAGCACAGACCGTCCCGATAGTTATCGGAGCTCTGAAATTTGTTTCGCAAAATTGGTGTAAGAACTTGGCTAAACTTCCAGATGATTCAAAAGACTGGGATGTGCAAGAAATTGCGTTATTTGGAACAGCTCACATTTTGCGCAAAGTATTGTAGGGGCACCGATAGCCGCTAGATCTACTCCTTACGAAGCTGGTTACAACCTGATGGCGCATAGCGTGCGCCATCGGCGGATATTATTGCACCATTTCCGATAGATGAGTCGACATTCGTTATCACCACGTGTATAACCTTTTAGTGAAGTCTTGGCTTCCCGTGTATGAAGTTTCGTTGTTCTCACTCAATTCTGTGTTGAATTATTGGTGGATCAGTCATCGACGGACCATCTGTCGCATACTGTGTGCCGCGTAGAGTTATGTAATCTCAAATTATCCTTCTATTATGAACTTTGATCTCTCCACGTTGATAGAAAATATCATTTTATACTCGCGGTAAGCAAACTAGTAAATTAAAATCGTATTCTTTTGAGAAACAATAACTTTTTGTTCCAGGTGTGATTTTGAGAGAGAAACCTGTCGCATTACAAAGCTTTTACTCGAATACGAAGAGGAGGAAGAAGTGGGTGTTAATGAATTCATTGTGCATTTAATAATTGACTGTGATGATATGTGCCATAAATTGAAACAATTTGCAATATAGTTGCAGAAAAAACTTAAATCTGCTTGGCGCACTCCGTGCGCCACGCGCTCACGCGCTCATGCTCACGCTCACGCGAAATTTGACGCGTGCGCTTAACGGTTAAAAAGATACATTTTCCACAAATTTGAGATGGATGTTCCAGAAGATATTGTGGAGACAGCGAATAGGGCTAATTTAGATTTGTTACCGACAAAAACGAAATTACGGTATGAGAAGGAATACGAAGATTTCAGATATTGGCGTCAATGTAAACATGTAAAAGAGGTGAATGTATGTAGTGTTGCATATACTAAAAAAAATCTGAGATATATTGTCCCACATCGTTGTGGACAAAATTCTCAATGTTAAAATTATGTTTATTAATTAACAAAAATGTTGACATAACAAGGTTAGTATTTAATATTTTTACTTTCTCGCCTTACGAATACTTCGCGGCCTTACGAAACGCGGAATTTTCGCCAGAAAAACTCTTATAGCCGGGGTCTAGTAACGATAAATTGGATAAAACCTGTTGCTAAATTTAGAAAAACAATCCTCTATTTCGTGGTGTAGTCAAAATCCATGTTTTGTTGCTTCTTGATACTGCAAAATCGATTGACGGCAAAACGTCCGTCTCTCCGTCTGTGGTAAACGCTGGAGCGTAAACCACTACCTTCCGAGACATTCCGCAGCACTTACAACGGTCACTGTCCGCTCACTATTCTCACTGGAGATCACACTTTTTCTGCCCGCTGCCGAGCGGGCGCGCTGCTTTATAGTTCTCAAGCTCTAAGAGCGAGTCTAGTAGCCCTCCCGAACCGTCGACCTAAGACCATTCCAAAATCGCGGCGGTCTCCTCTTGGCCGCCCTTCGCTACGCTCCGCTGCGCCCGGCCTGCTCCCTGGCGACGGTCTCCCGCAATACTCATAATGACGGGTGCAGTGGGAGCGATGCCTGCTGTAGAACGGGAGGCCGGCAGCACGCCGCCGGGCCGCTCCCACCGCCGCTCCGCGGCACCGCCGCCCGCTGGCGGGGCCGTCTTCGCGGCTCCTATGCTATGCCATAGCACCTTATCAAATAAATAATCAACTAACCAATCAGACTCAGGAACCTCAGCCAATATCCAATCCACTCAACCGTTCCCCTTCCTCCCAGTGTCACAACAACTTCGTAACTTCACACACATCAACTCTTCCTCTTCCACAAACCCCCCTTCCGCTGAATCCAACAGAAGACACTCCAATAGCACTCCAAATATAAACCAAAACGGTTCCTTTCTAAACATCATTATCGAAACAGTCACATCCAGTATATTAAATTTCATAAATTCGTTAATCCCTATCATTATCACCTCGATCCGTAATTCCATGTCGTGACTCCTAACTAGTAATAATAATAAAAGCAATTACAGTAAATAGATTACATGGAATAACATTCATGAACGAGAATGCAAATAGTATTTCTAATTAAAATATAGAATTTACTCCATACCTATAATGTTGACGTAGCCTGCATTACGGAAACGCATCTAAAATCTATAAGTTCTATTGTCCAGACTTTGACTTACACAGAAAAGATAGATCACTTAGCAAAGCAGGAGGTGTTTTAGTTGCAATAAAATCCAGCATAAAACATCATACCTATATCTAACTTTAAAGAAATAGAAGTAATTGCGCTTAATGCTGAAATAATACAACAGTCTTGAACAATCACAACCATTTATAAACCTCCCAATCATAAATTAAACATTAAGCGCATCAGAAATCTATTTAAAACAGGTACAAATAATGTATTAATTCTCGAAGATATGAACGCAAAAAGTATGTCATGGGGCTGCAAAAATAATAACCGTGATGGAAAAAACTGGCACATCTCATATATAGCTCCTCATTGAAAGTAATAACAACACGGGAACCTACATACTACCCTCATGACAGTTCAAGAACTCAGACACATTAGATATTGGAATAATTAACTCATTCCATAAATTTAATGCTGACACAAAATTTGAGTTAGATTCAGATCACATTCTCATTTTCCAAAACAAAACTTTGTAAGATCAATTGGCCTAAATTTCAGTCAGAATTAAATTCAATAATTACAAAAATTAAAATACTACACACCCCTCTCGAGATTGACCAGTCAGTATCATTTCTAAATTCTATCATCCAAACGGCAACACAAAAGTCGGAAATGAAAACAAATGCCAGAAAGGAAGTAAATTATACCCACCTCCCCCAGAAATCATGAAAATCATGAATACTAAAAATCAAACCAGAAGATTGTGGGCCCTCACAAAAAATAGTAGTGTCAAACACGAACTTAACATTCTCAGGAACCACTTGAAAAAATATTAAGGAATCATAAACATAATCAATTTCATAAATTCATCCAGTCTCTCAATACACAAAACAACACAATTTGGCAATTCACAAAAAAGATACTGTAACGGTACGACCCGACGCGAACGAAGTATGACCGAAATATTATTAATTTCTTATGAATTAATATCGATCGGGCGAGGATCGAGGACGGAAGGGGGCTCTGCTTGCGTCCCAGCAGCCCCAAGCACTTACAAAGCGGGGGGCGGTTGGAGTTTATGACCGGCCTTTCCGTTTTTGCGGCCCGTTCGGACCGCGCCATCGCCGACCCAAGAGAGAGAGGGGGGAGTAGGGTAGTCTTTGTCTGTTTGGCGGCGCGATCAACAAAGCACCGATCACCAACCACTCCATGTTTACAACCAAACGGACTCTTCAGACGAGCCGCTCTTGGGAACTAGGCTACAACGAACTTTCGCGGAATGGCGACGCGAAACCGACAGACGCCGGCCCAACGGACTCTGAATTCAACGGAGATTTTTTTGTCTGCGACGAGAACAGACATTGGTCGGAGATTCACCTCGCCACTCCGCCGAAATTCAAGTTCCGTCAATCAGAGCAAACCGAAAAAGTAATGGGGGGGTATCAGAGCTCTCGTCAGGACGGGAGAGCTACAGGGGAGACACTTCTGTTATAACTTCACGAGATACACATCTGTTACACTGCGCGAGCCGATACTTCGGTGAGAACGGCGCCAGCCGATACTTATGTGAGAACTGCGCGAAAGTCTACTTCTGTTAGAACTCCGCGAGCCGACACTGCTAGTCGAACTTCGCGAGAAGTAATTGCTCTCAAGTTCTCATGAAGAACTTGAACTCGCCTAGTTAGCGGGCAATTATCACATGGGGACGTAAATGCAGGTTTCCCGCATCAGTCATTGCGTGGACCGAGTCTCCAAAATCGTGACGGAAACCATAGCCGAACGTGACCTGCTACCAATGCAATAACCGGTAGTAATCGTAATTGCACGCCATACGCGTTTGCGTCGCTCGCATGAACTGTTCGCGAGTCGCAATTTCGAAGAAAAAGGGAACGCGCCGCAGCTGTCGCTCATGACGTCATCCCGGGTGCCTGGAAGGTGATTATCGCTGGGTGGCGACCTGGCGGCGGCGTCCACGGAAGCGGCTGAGGGAGCGGTCGACCCTTGGACAAAGTGGAGGAGGGAGGGCGCCGCCCTCCCCCGCCTACTCGAAGCCGACGCCAGCTGGGGGGCATCCCTCTCGAAACATCAGGCATGGTAATATTGTTATTGTTACCGCAATAATGCGGAAGGACTGCAACCCGTAGAGAAAGGGGTTCATACGCCATCAGTGTAATCTTGTAAAAAGAAAAATCCAGCGGCCTAAATTTAGGATTGCATTGTAATAATTTGTTTAAGTATGGCAGTCAATAATTGCCAAGTAATATTAATTAAGCCGCCAAGTATCATTTTATGTAAGTCATTGTAAATTCATCCATCATCTCATTTTTTAATAGATTAAATTGTTATTGTAAAATTTAATTATGTGTTATGTGTTTTTTGTTGTGAAAAGCCTCTCACCGGTCCGATTCCCAAAGTAGAAGGGGGGTGTGATTACAATACTTAAGAAAAAAATCGTAATCCCTCCAATCAAATCAGCAACAGCAAAAGCATATACTCTCTTCCAAAAGGCAGAAAATTTCGCCACTTACTTCTCGTCCGCTTTTACCACCAACACCACACAATACCACCCATCTCACAAAGTAATGAATAATGCAACAATTACTTTCATTTACGGACCTCACGAAAGAATTAAATTAATATCACCCAAAGAAATTAACAATATTATTTTCAAACTGCCAATTAAAAAAATCTTCTGGGCATGATAACATAAGTAATATAGTTGTCAAAAACTTACCTCCCCCTGTTCTGGCCTTCATAACAAACGTACAATTCATGTCTCCGAATCGGATATTTTCCCACAACATGCAAACACACTGTCATCGTACCGATTCCCAAACCAAATAAAAATCCCTCAATAGTCGAAAATTACCGTCCTATCAGTCTGCTACCTACCCTTGCAAAAATATTTGAAAAAGCTGTCCTGACACATTTAAAAGCATTTCTGATTCAGACAAACTCAATTCCCAAACAACAATTTGGGTTCACCGAGAAAATATCTATCAGTCATCAACTTTTACAATTGTCCGAATCACACAATCTTCCAAAAGAAAAAGCACACAGTTGGGATTTTTATAGACATCACCCATGTCTGTGACAGAGTATCGCACAAAACAATGATCTACAAACTAGCAAAGATAGGTACCCCACATTATCTCATTCAAATAATATCCACCTATCTTAACAATAGAACCTTTTCAGTCTCCGTCAACAGTCATCATTCAAATCCGAGACCAATAAGTGCAGGCTTACCACAGGGATCACCACTATCTCCTTCACTTTTTAATTTATATGTATCTGATCTTCCGAAATTCGACAAAATACAAACAACCCAATTCGCAGATGATACGGCTATTTTCCTAGCCGGAGATTCATGAATAAATATCAGAAATTCTCTGCAATTATATCTCAATCTCATAGACAGTTGGGCTTCATACTTAAAAATTTAGCTAAATCTCACAAAAACAGCTGTCAAAATATTCACTTTAAGACCCTAAACACCTCCAGCACCGCCCATAATTAATAATGAACCCATTAACTGACTCCTCCCAAATAGTACAGTGAAATATCTCGACCTAAATATGGATACTAAACTGAACTGGAATCAGCACATTAATCGTCTCCTGTATTATTTCAGTAGTATACCTTTGGGTTCCGGCTCTCACACACAACCAATCTTTATAAATGAGGGCTCTAAAGAAAGAGAATTTCACGGAGACTTGACGAATTCCACTTTGACTTTAAAAATATGGATGATTACTTTAAAAAAACGCATCGAAATATTCATGTAAAATGCAACCCGCATCACATGTCAACATATATCGGCAAACAACTCATAAACTCATAAACTCAAAGCGCTTTAGAGTCTTAAAAAGTAAACTATTGAGGCCTAAGGCCTCAAAGAATTTTTTACACTATAATCTACAAGATGAGACATTCTCCGATCCATTCAATTAACTTTTCGGTTCCACGCTTCAATACTATCAAGGCCACCTCAATATTTCAGTCCTTCCTGCTGGTAGCAATTTTTGTGGCGACACGCTTAGAAGGCTTAGATTCGACAATCTTTATTTACGCTTTCTGTTAACACCGTAGTTTGTGCAGTCTGACGAGATTTATTCGCATAAGGGTCATTCCATATTAAATCAACACAGTTTTAATTAAAATTTTACCTCACCATTTTAGATTCAGATGAAATATGACACATAGGTAGTATCAATGGAGAATAAGAAAACTACAAATTTTGAGTAAAATATTTCCACCCGTTTCTGAAATACAGCCATGTAAAATTTTGCAAAATTGGCTTCCCGAAAATTTTTAAATTGATGTAGAACCTCACCAAATTAAGATAGAGAGCTGGAACATGTGTCATTTTGCAGCTTTCTTTATGGCCTTTTATATGATATATAACTCAATAGGGATTGCGTTCAAAAAGGTTTTCAAATTTGAATTTAAAATTTTGATTTTGAGTTTTTTCAAAATGCTCATCTTCAAAAAAATTGAAAAAATTCTATAATAATCCTTGTATATATCCAAACAGATGGTGCAAGTTTTAAAATGGGACTGCAATGGGTTCATATGGTAATCTTTATTTAAAATGCACAATCTTTACTTACTCTAGATGTTACTGATTTAAAATGCATTTTATTTCACATTATAAAACCTAATATATACAAATTATTAATTTAGTGTTTTTATTGGCGAGTGTGTTGTGTTTTATTGTTACGAATTTTCTTCTTCTTCTTCTTCTTCTTCTTATTATTATTATTATACCGCGGAATGTCATGCAATTGCATATTTTTACTGACTGTGCATGTCGAAAGGAAATGTATATAACTTTACCTATCACCAAAAATAAAACAAACCATGGTCACCTTTCAGTTGATGAACCAGATACGTGGGAACCTAAACATTTAAGCGAAATGAAGCGTCAGCTGGTTATTTACCATCATGCAAAGGATTAATGATGCCCAAAATTTTGCAAAATGCCATTAATGAAAAAACCACAGTGAGTGACAATCTCATGGTCCATCAATGAATAGGCGATTGAACTGCAACCTGGAGGAGAACGTCCGAAGACTTTCTGATCCAGAAGAGAATCTTGTTGTGAAAATAATAAAGAAGGACCCTCGTATTAATGCACCAAAAGTTACTCCACAGTTATAAATTGGAATTGGCAAGAAACTAAATCCCGAAACCGTGCGAAGGGTACTAAGGAAGTTCAATTTCCCTACCCGCGTTGTCAGAAGAAAGCCACTTCTAAGTTGAAAAAGAAATACCCGAAAAGATCTGACCTCGATCCTCTTCTCCACAAAAACCTGGAATATATGCACTAAAATATACCGCATACATTAAAATACGCATTTAAAGTAAAAAATTGCACACATGCAAAATAAAAATAGGGTAGATTTGTTTTATTTTTGGTGATAGATAAAGTTATATACATTTCCTTTGGATATGCACAGTTAAAACATTTGCAATTGCATGAAGTTCCGCGGTCTAATAATAATAATAATAATCTATACTTCTATACTAATATATAAAGACAGAACTGCACTGACTTACAGCGCGATAATCTCTGAATCTACTGAACCAATACTGATGAAACTTTTATACTAGCTTCCTTTAAAGGTCTGGAGTAACATAGGCTATGATTTACAACCATAAACCTTAACATATTCACAAAATAATTACTTTTCTGGACATTTTTCGACTAGCATTACATCGTAGATTCAAGAATGCATCAATGTTAATAGTTTAGCTTTGCGCCACCTGAGGCGCACTCTTCGTGAAAACTGAGGATGTCTGAGATCTACTGCTCATTTCATCAACAGCCAGAATTATTACGAAATTCGCTGGGGTTTGAATACGGCTATTTACACATGTCCGTGAATGTTAGTTCAGAACGTTTGTGTATCGTTTGAAAGACAGCCGTAACAACAGTGGTAAGGAATGTCAATGTACATGTACATGTATTAAGTAATAATATACAGTATAAGGTAGTTGGCAGTAGTTAGGTTGAGAGCGTAAAAAGTACAATAATGTACAATGTAGTTGAGTTAAGTAGAGATAGTAAAAAGTACAGAATGTATAGTAATGTACAATGTACATGACATAGATATCGTATATTTTCAGAATAACCTCTTATTTACAGAAATTTGTGAATTCTAAATTGTTGAAAACAATGGTGAAGCGGAAGACGCATTTGTCAAAACATACTAAAAGTGCGAAAAGATGGGCTGAATATAAAAGTTCAGAATCGGCTACACAAAGGCAAGAGCAACTTACTGAAGACGACAACACTACAAGGGGAGAAGTCAATTTCAGTAATTCCCTAGGAAGCAGCTCAGCTTTTCATTGTGATCCCCAATTTGATTATTTGCATAGTCCAGATATTCAGATTGGTCATATGGAAAATGTATGTTTTGTGGAGCAAAAAATTGGGCATTCGAACAGAATAGAATGTGTAGTTCTAATGGGAAAGTAAAGTTAAGGCCTTTAGTGGAGCCTCATGACATTTTGAAAAGCCTGCTACTTGGTGAACATCCATTATCAAAGCATTTCCTACGCCATTTGAGACAATACAACTGTCTTTTCCAGATGACATCTTTTGGCTGTACAGAACATAAAGAAGGATTTTGCATGCCTACATTCAAAATTCAGGGCCAAATTTATCATCGCATTGGTAGTTTACTTCCAACAACGAACCCTGGATTTCTGCAGGTGTATTTCCTTTCTGAAGCAGACCAAATGTCTTTGCGTCAAAATATTGTACCTAATTTAAATCTAGAAATTGTACAAATGATACAGAGTATGTTGCACACACACAATCAGTATATTAAAAGTTTCAAGGCTGCCATAGAACAAGCACCTCCAAATATTCTGGATTACAAAATCCTTAACCGAGCTGACATTATCCCTGTCAATTATCACAGAGGCTGTTTCAACCAACCAACAACAAATGAAGTGGCTATATTACTGGTGGATGAATATAAAGGGCACCGAGATATTGTATTGCACAGTAGAAATGGAAGGTTACAGCGTGTTTCAGAGTTACATCGTGCTTACGACCCTCTTCAGTATCCTCTCATATTTGTTAATGGAGAAGATGGGTATTGTATTAATATTCCACAAATAATTTCAGGAAGAGGAAACCAAAACCTTTCAAAGAAAATATCTTGCATGCAATACTATTCTTATAGATTTATGGTGAGGGAAGGTACAGTGAATTTTCTGCTAATGTTCCAGCAATTATTGAATCAGTTTGTTGTTGACATGGCTGCTAATATGATTACAGAAAGACTTGGATATATCAATCAAAATCAAAAAACATTAAGAGCAGAGAACTACATTCATCTTCGAGATGCAATTAACAATGACGCTAACATAAATCCACAAAATATTGGACAGCAGGTCATTTTACCATCTACTTTTACTGGTTCACCAAGGTACCTCCATGAAAAAACCCAGGATGCTAGGACATACGTGGGACACCATGGTCGCCCTGATCTTTTTATTACAATGACGTGCAACCCCGAATGGCCAGAAATCAGACATGAATTGTATGTGGGACAGAATCCTCATGACAGACATGATATTATTTCACGTGTATTTCATCTGAAATACCAAAACTTGATGAATTTGATCACCAAAAACCACATTTTTGGCACAACTGTATGCCATATGTCAACAATAGAATGGCAAAAAAGAGGATTGCCCCATGCTCATATTCTGATTTGGCTTCAAAGAAAAATACAACCAGATGAAATTGACTTAATTATTAGTGCTGAGATACCCAATAAAGAAGAAGATCCTCTTCTTTATTGCATTTTATGTCTGGAGAAATAAAAATTGGCAGAGAAGGAAACGTGGACAACTGGTTGCAGGGCATTTGGGTGTAAGGAAAGATGCTGCTCTTGGAAGAGTTTACACTGTGCATCCAAACTTCACAGAATGCTATTACCTTCGTCTGCTTCTACATCACATTCGTGGTCCAACTTCTTTTGCTATGCTAAAAACAGTGAACAGTATTGTACAGCCTTCTTACCAGACAGCGTGTAAGAAAGTGGGCCTCATAGAAAATGATGAGCATTGGAAACACACGCTGAGTGATGCTGCACTTACACAGTCACCATCACATATTCGTGAACTATTTGCGATACTATTGGTATTCTGTCAGCCATCTGATCCAAGCAGTTTGTGGTGTGAATTCAAGGAAGTCATGTGTGAGGATATTCTTTTTCAAAAGCGTTTGCATGAAGACAACCAAGATTTACCATTCTCAGTGGATGTATTCAATGAAGGATTAATTATTCTAGAAGACATTATTGCATCTTTCAGTAATAAGCGACTTTGTGATTTTGGTATTCTTGAGCCAAGTAGACAAAGTTCTGACTATACAAGAGATACATATAGTATGTGTGATGTGCATCGATACCTAAAAGAAAATTTGCCAAAATTAGTTCCTGATCAAAGAACAATCTTCAGCGCAGTTACTGACAGTGTTCAAAATGACAATGGTATCCTGTTCTTCATTGATGCCCCTGGAGGCACCGGTAAAACGTTGGTAATCAATTTACTTATTGATAAATGTAGATCAGAGAGAAAAACTGTCATTGCAGTCGCGTCTTCTGGAATCGCAGCAACATTATTAAAAGGTGGGAGAACAGCACATTCTACCTTTAAATTATCTTTGAACACAACTTTTATAGAACAAGCAACGTGTAATGTTAGTAAGAATAGTTCTATTGCAAAGATTTTTCGTGATTCAGTATTAATTATCTGGGATGAGTGCACCATGAGAACAGAAGCTGTTGACAGAATGTTACGGGATGTACGATCATCTTCCAAATTAATGGGAGGAGTTACTGTTGTATTTTCTGGTGACTTCCGGCAAACCTTGCCTGTAATTGCTAAAGGCACTAGAGCTGATACAATCAAAGCAAGCTTAAAGACATCCCCAATTTGGCAGAATGTTAAAATAATGACTCTCAGTACAAACATGAGGACTTTGTTAACTGATGACTCAGATTCTGCGCAATTTGCAGCATTGCTTCTCGCAGTTGGAAGCGGTTCAGTTACCAATATCAATAGTCAAAATATATTAGTAGATCATCGGTATGGTCACGTGAAGATATAAGAGGATGTGCAAACAATCCTAAATAAGACACACTCATGGTTTTGTGAAAGAGTTATACTGTCTCCAAAAAATGTGGTAGATGAAATTAATCATCAAATCCTACAGCGCTTTCAAGCAGAAACAAAAGAATATCGATCATTTGACACTGTTCTGAAAGATGACGAGAGTGTTCATTATCCATCAGAATTTTTAAATTCGCTCAACTCAGCAGGTCTTCCACCACATATATTAAATTTGAAAATTGGTTCACCTATTATATTACTTCGTAACCTCAATGCCCCAAAACTTTGTAATGGAACACGACTTCAAATAATTAAGTTTGCCAACAATATTTTACACACCAGAATTCTTACTGGGCCAGCATCTGGTGAAAATGCTCTAATACCCAGAATTCCTATGATTCCGTCTGATTTACCTTTTCAATTTAAAAGGCTGCAATTTCCCATTAAACCATGCTTCGCTATGACAATAAATAAAGCACAAAGACAATCCTTCAAGTTTGTTGGTGTCGATCTTAGAGAAAGCGTCTTTTCTCACGGTCAGCTGTATGTAGCACTCTCCCGTGTTGGGTCAAAAGATAACCAATTCTTGCTTCTTCCAAAAAATAATGAAAATGCCAATGTGGTGTACCCTGAAGCTTTGGTTTAATTTACAAAATGTGTCGTTTTACATAAAACATTCTTCAGTGATTCTGTACATTTGTTGTAATTACATTTTCTTCACATGCCAGTTGTCTTCTTTGCAGTTAATTTTGACCCTGTTGAACTTTGTTTAATTATGAGCTAGAGACTAAGTAGTGCAGTGATATGTAATGCAACAACGGTTATTTAAATGTGGAGACTAATAAATGTGTTGTTTTGTATATCAATTTCTCCCAATTAATGCAATCATTCATTTTTTGTACAAAAAATAGGCAAATATTAATTTATATAAAAATATTTGTCGATGCAAATAAAATATTCTTGGAGTCCTTGGTTTCTATTTCATTATTCAAATTTCAATATCAGTAGTCTCTAGCACTTCTGATGAAGTTAATATTGATTTGTTAAGTGGTTCAGTACATTGTCAATTTATTGTGTACTAGCTGAAGTACCCGGCGTTGCCCGGGCATTATTACAGAATATTATTGGACAGGAAAACTAATTCCATCTTTTCATGCCATGCGGCTGGGCCTACATCTCTATCTTTCATTGTATCTCTTCTCCGCCCTTCTCCTTCCTGCCATGATCTGTCCGTCTCCGTCCCGATAGCCATGTGTTGTCTTGACCCCCAATTTTTCATTTACTTTTGTATTTATGATTCAACAATTACGTTTGGACATCTACGTCTATATCGCGCTTGAAATCTACCTTCTAGCGTCCTCGTGTGAGAACTCTCTCATGATATACTCCGCTTACAATAGGAAGTCCCGTCAAGGTTAAGAGTTCGCAGATCAGTTTCAAATCTTTCTTTATGAATATAAATGAAAAAATATAAAAGAGAGTAAGTTTTACAAGGTGACTATTTATTAATAGCTTTAGTACAATATAGAAAACTCCACAAAAATAATATACGTGAGTGTACAAGTATTTTATTTTGTAATTTAGATTTGTTTATTGTTTTTCGTTATAAAGTGAAAAATATATTGGAGCTGGAACTTTAAATAAAAAAATATTTTTTTGAAGAAAAGTGAGGAAGGTAGATTGGAACTTTCCAGTTGGGGGTAAAGACAACACATGGCTATCGGGACGGAGACGGACAGATCATGGCAGGAAGAAGTAGAGCGGAGAAGAGATACAATGAAAGATATAGATGTAGGCCCAGCCGCATGGCATGAAAAGATGAAATTAGTCTTCCTGTCTAATAATATTTTGTAATAATGCCCGGGCAACGCCGGGTACTTCAGCTAGTAATAATAATAATAATAATAATAATAATAATAACAACAATAACAATAAAACAACACACTCACCAACAAAAAACACTAAATAATAATTTCTATATATTAGGTCTTATAATTTGAAATAAAATGCATTTTAAATCAGTAAAATCTAGAGCAAGTAAATATTGTGCATTTTAAATAAAGATTACCATATGAACCCATTGCAGTCCCATTTTTAAACTTGCACCATCTGTTTGGATATATACAAGGATTATTATAGATTTTTTTCAATTTTTTTGAAGATGAGCATTTTGAAAAAACTCAAAATCAAAATTTTAAATTTAAATTTGAAAACCTTTTTGAACACAACCCCTATTGAGTTGTATATCATATAAAAGGCCATAAAGAAAGCTGAAAAATGACACATGTTTCAGCTCTCTATCTTAATTTGGTGAGGTTCTACATCAATTTAAAAATTTTCGGGAAGCCAATTTTGCAAAATTTTACATGGCTGTATTTCAGAAACGGGTGGAAATATTTTACTCAAAATTTGTAGTATTCTTATTCTCCATTCATACTACCCATGTGTCAAATTGCATTTGAATCTGAGATGGTGATGTAAAATGACTGTGTTGATTTAATATGGAATGACCCATAATCATTAAATCAAGATTTGCTCTCCAGCAACAACTAGAAGTACTCTTCTAGTTGTTTATACCTATGAAGATTGTTTCTTATGCGTGTATTGAAACTATTCAATTAACGTTTTTTCATGGTCTATAAGTACTGTGTACTTAATTGTGGAAGGATGTGGGTGTTCAGTGAAGAATGAAGACTGTGTTTGTGTTTTACCCGTACCAATATTTTCGTCATCATTCGATGAAATTTTCAAGTCAACGGGTTCAGACACGTAGCTTTGTCAAAAGTAAAAAGCTAATATTTTTGTGACTATCACGAAAAACTAAACCCTATTTGACAATAGTATTGAATAATTACTTCAAATGTCTTTAAGTAAGTGTTGGGAATTGTTCCAAGCAAATTCTCCTTGATATTGAATAAATATTTATTGAAAATTTCTTTTACACATTAATTGAATTGTTTTTTATTTTTATTTGTAATTGTGTTAGTACATTGCAAGTTACTTTTATAGATACAAATAAAAGTATAGTAGTACAGATAGTAGTAAGTAGTATAGATACAATCAAACACGTTTCGTTAACTACTTTCCCTCTTAGAATGAAAATAGAAGGATAGGGATGAGTGTGGGGTCTAACATGCGAGAGTTCTCGAACGGGTACGCGGAGTTTGTGGGGTAAAATTTGTGCTATGGCACAACACAAAGAACAAACTTTCTAAAGTAGATAAAGTAAAACAGCTTGAAATAAATGGAAAACAAAAATCAAGACGCGCTAGCCTACAATACTATGTGAATCAATTAAAAAACAACTAAATTTAAAATTATAGAAAGTATAGTGCAAGTCACCCGACAACTGCCAACGATCGCAGTCCAAACGCCCTATTGGCGGTATCTGGAATTATGTACACCAACGCCCAACTGCAAACTCATATTGTAAATAAAACACCGTTTGATGTTGAACTCAAGGTGTCGGTTCGTTTAGATATTAAAAATGCAAACATAGTTTGAGGAACATTCCCATGTACCGAAATGGACTTAGTAATGCCTACTAAATTGTTTCTAACGCTAACAAATGGTATTTAGTACTCAAAGTTGAAAACTTTAGTTTGATTATTTTTTGTCTCGGAATTGTTTTTCTTGAGGTGCGTAAGGACGCAGAAAATAATTCAGTACTTTTTAGTAAACAAACAATTTTTCAATTTTCTCACCCCAGCAAGCTGGCACCCTGACTCTCCAAAACCCACTCGGTTCTTCATAACAAATCAAGGAAAGTTAAATAATATTGCAATAAGTAGGTCTGTTCTTGCCCGATCCGGTATTTTCGCACTACTTTACTTGGCTTTCTCAAGAGTAAAAACCTTTTCTATCATTTGACTATCAAGGGAAGCGAAATGCTAACTCTCAAGGAAGATTGAAAAATTTCTTCAAATGATGTTTTTAAAGAAGTATGAATTGTTCCAAGAACATCTCTCTATAATGTTGGAGAAACTTTAATTGAAAATTTGTTTCAAACATCAATTGCATTGTTATTTTGTTTGATATTTTGTAAGTACATTAGTAGATTCTCTCCTTTATGGAACGGATAAACAAATGGATAGGGAAAGGGTGGAAAGGGTGGGATTTAACATGCGAGAGTTCTCGCACGGGTACGCTAGTAATGAAATACAACCAAAAAATAAGCTACATCAACTAAAGCCCATCATTAATCGATCATTTCATCTCCCCTTTCCAACAGCCATAACCATCTACAAAACCATCATTAGACCACTCCTCCTTTACGCCTGCGCAGTTTGGATCTCCATCGCAAAAAGAAACCTTAAAAAGCTTCAAATAGTTCAGAACCATTTTCTTAGAACCTTCACAAATGCTCCTTGGTTTGTCACAAACTCACAACATCACGATGAATTCCAAATTGACATACCTCTCCACCCAGTTCTATCACTCCATACCTCAAATTCCACACCTAATCAACTTCAGACTCCGGAAAACTTTCTCACAGAACCAGAATCAAAAGTAGATATCTATGCCAGGCATTCCTAATAAAATTTTCAGAAATAGATTGTTTTTAGAGGTGTCTGGAAAAGACTTCCTCACGAAGACTTCCTGTAATTTTAAGTAAATTAGAATGTAAGCCTTCACTAGCCTATAGTATTTTATGTACTGATCTATGTATTCTCTGAAAAAAAATAATACAAAAACTTAAAGTTCTTTAATGAAAATTTCAATTTAAAATTTGGACGACCCCAAGTAGCCTAGATGTTTGCTTAGATGTTTAAGAGCAAATCTTAAAGATACAAACCTCAATGATAATGCAAGAAGAATTGGTGTAGCCGAGTTATTGATTTCCAAAAGTCATGGAAATAAATCTTATATCCAAATACATGTCACAAAATTGTGTGCAGAAAAGCCCAAAGTTTCAACAATCTGCTTCGACTTCATACAGAATTTACCTCTTCCATAAATTCTAGTGCAGGTGGTATGAATAAAAAGTAAGCAAAAGCTTAAAGCATTTAATGATAGCATTAGCATTTGCTAACTAGTTTCGGCTCCTAGCACTAGCATTTGCTAGCTAAGGAGTGAATAAACTTTTGCTAATACTAGAGAGCTAAAGCAGGAAAATTGTAGCATCTGCTAAATAAACACAGGAGGCCATGGTTTTTGTTTACATTTGCTCGTTGTATGTATACATTCGCTTAGATTTATGTTCACGTTTTGAAGGAGTGAAGTTTATCACGTTTTACCTACATATTTTACAGATTTGAAGGTGCAATGTAAAATTTAAGTAATTGCAATATGTCTTCTGATGAAAATGTAAAAAATTATGAGAGCAATTGTAATCAGTGCCGTTTTTTAACTCTTATTAAAACAGTACAAAATACTATTTAATGAATCACAAGTGCCGAGAATTAAATTATTAAAAGAAAAAGCCTTAACTTCATTGAGGGACAAAAAAATTAAACAATTCGGGACGGAAATAGCCGAAAAACAATTAAGAAAAAAAATTCAAAACATGAAGACAGATGTGAAAAGAAAAAGTGATGTGAAAGCAACGGGAAATTAAAAAAATTAATATCAAAAGTTGGGAGAGTGAATTCTTGGATTTGATGGACAAAGAAAGTAATCCAGTTTTTAACAGAGTTACAGGTAATGTAAATGCTACTAACTTTTGCATGCTATTTGTTTCTATATCTTTTATTTTATACTTAAAATAAGGTTAGATTACGGTTCTTATACATATAATTACGCAGAATAAATTAAACATTTTATGAAAAATGCTTTTGAATACATTTTATTTCAACACTTTTTTTTAGGAAATATGATGGTAGGGGTGCTGCCTGAGGATTTATCATCTGAGTCTCAATTAAAAATTATATCATCGAACGCCTGGCCGCCACGTCCCAAGCGACAAACAAAAACAATACCCACCCAGAGTCTGATGAGACTGCAAACCTGAGTTTGCAGGAATTGCAAAGGCTCGTACTTCTAGAGCAACTCACACTAGTGCGAAAACAAATCAAAAGAGAAGATTTGTTTATGTCAAGGTTAGAGCGCGGGGATGAACTATTGCCTTCTATTAGCAACCAGATGTTCACAATACAAGAAATGTGATTTTCCTACATTGTTACTTGAATTTAATACTATCAGGAAATAAAGTTTTCAAAGAAAAGTATTATTTTTGTTTTTACAATTGACAAATAATGTTTTTTATTTCCTCTCTTCTTTGTTGTCCTCTTCTATGCAAGTTCTGATCTAATACAGAATTTTCACCGTCGAAATTTATGTAGTCTGCACCTTCATTCACAATTTCACATTGAAACTCTTCTGGAAAATTATTTTTCAAAAATTTAGCAATATTGTGCAGAACGCAATATGCAATAACAACTGAAAGAACACTTTATAATTCTATTATTTTGTACTGGAGCACAGGAAATCTGTTTCAACATCGTCCTATTATAACGCGCTCCTTAGCGAAGAGGTTTGTATGCCATTCCCTCGGGTATTGAAGGATTTCTGTACGGTGTAAGCAACCATGGCGTTATGCCGTAGCCGATGTCTCCAAGTAAAACTACGTCACTTTTCTTTTTGTTCATTAATTCATAATGGCCAGATCATTTGAGTATTAGACTTTCGTGTACGGATCTGGGCCACTGAGCATCTACACTAGTGAACTCTTCATTTAGTACATTGCATGTAGCTTCAACGATGATGCTTGCAAAATGCTTATGATTTATGTATTCATCACCCTGATAAATAAGTTTCTTTATTGGGACGTGAGTGCAATCTATAACGCCCATTGCACACGGGAAGCGATATCTTTCTGCCCACTGTTCCCAAGCGCGGTTCATGTGCGTTTGAAACTTAATCCATTCATGAGCTTTCTCTAAATTTTTATTCATTACAAATGTTATAGTTTTACAAATAGTAATTCGGTGTACGCCCTCTTCTCTTGCTAGGAACTCACCTGCTTACCCGCTTGGAAGCCAGGATCACTAACAAAGCGAAGAAATATCTGCATCTTCCGAACGGGCGATAACGCACCACTTTCGTTACCTGTGACCCGCCCAGGATATAAGTAGCTACCCAATGCACATTTTCTTAATTAAACGGATATAAGGAAAAACAATCAATTTCGACACATTCCAAGGTTTGCGAGATCGAATATGCATAAAAGCAGACATTTTTAAAAATAAAAGCACACACTTCAAGAACGCCGAGTTACTGGACTGGCACACTTGAAAAATTATCACCTTTTGCTTCAAAACCAAAGCATTAGCTAATTTTTGTACACACCTTTTCAAGCATTTGCTGGAAAATTTAACTTTAGCTACTAGAAAATGCTCTTGCTAATAAGTACTAACTTTTGCTTATTTTTTATTCACCTAAAACAAAGCTTTTGCTTAAAATTACCTGTGAAAGCTTTTGCTTACTTTTTATTCACACCACCCATTGAGGCATCTATGGGTCAACGCTTTTGAAATCCATAACCACAAAGATAAGACAGATCATATACCATGAAGGACAAGCTTCGAAAGCTCTAAATGAAGTCTGCGCATTTATTAATGAACGCATTGAAACCAATATCTCTGATTCCATCAAAGAAATGCGTATTTTCTACGACGCATCAAAATAGAAATCATAGATTTCACTAAATTTGTTTTATATTCCTTATGTGAATTTTTCATAATCCAACCCTCTTACATCAATAAAATGTGGTATTTTTGTGGTACATTGTTATTTTACAAGAAATTTGGTTGGTGAATCTTCCTTGAGGTGAAAAACAGTACAAGAGCACATTTTTTATTTAAATTATGACACTATTAATCAAGTTTTTATCGCAATTATTTCTCGGTACATATTGACACAACATTTCTTAAAAAAGAAAATCGTTAAAATCTCAACAATTATTTTGACATACCTAATCGAAAGTTATAACTTGAATTATCTCAAAATGAGCTTTCTAGACCAGTACTCTTTTTCATTGTCATTCAATTTATTTTTATCTGTCATTCATCTGTCATTCAATTTATTTTTCATGGCAAACTTCAGAACGTTGTTTGACATGTTGCCTAGGAAAACAAAATTTAAAAATATTTTATCATAAGAAGAAATATGAGTAACCAATCATTTATTGGAGGAATATGTTCTGTTACAGTTGACATGTTCAAATACGAATTAAGAGCATTTGTTTCTGTGTGAACGTTTTGTAAATACGTTGTATGGGTACACATTCCAAAATTCAATTTATTTTATGTGAAAAACATTCACAGTTTAAACGTATTGAAGGCGTATGATTCTGGGAGAATAAACATCTACAGGAATTATATCACCCCGTTACTACTATTTTATTCGGTAGAATTTTTTACACTATTAGGACGATAGGATAATACACTTACTATTAGGATGATTTTACACTACAGGATGATACAATAACTTACAGCGGTAAGGTACAGCGTCCGTACTGATGAACCGTTTTCAGTTATAATTCCGCATAGAGCATCTGCGCATCTGCTTTGACTATATATTTTGCTATATTACACAACATGACTTCAATTGTTTCACGAACTTACTCACAGAGAGCCAAATACTATCGTACTAGTTGAATGTGGCGTCGCCGACGTTGTAAACGTTTTTAAAAGTACATTCATGTGTTGACAATTTATTTCGTACTTCATTTCTTTCATGCCTAGATTTGTTCAAATATGTTCTTAGGGTATCTGGCATTGGACTTACCAATGAATCGAAGTATCTGTTAATGTTATACTCCAGTTCAAAAACTCCCAACACTAAATGGCCTTGTATATTAACTCCAAACGGAAAATCAACTTTTCATATTGCAATTTCAAAATTATAATTGGTGTAAAAAATGCTTACAGGTATATGAATGATGCGAAAGCACAACTATATTTTTTACGTTTTGTTTTCTAATATGAACATAAATGATCTTCTGTAAGCTGTTGTTCTGCGTTATTCTCTAATGCTAATATAATATCATTCTCTATTAGTTCGGGAAATTCTGACTCGAAATCGTCTACAACTACATTTGATTCCCCTGAGTTGCTTAACACTTCCAGATATTTGTACCCTATTTTAAGATTTTTGTTCTGAAGGCGATTATATAAGCATTAAAAGGTTACTATTTTGTACAATATGTTTATGTGTATATGTCGTAAGTCACATTAAATTGAAAATCGATTTTTGCACGCTAAAGAAATGTATTATTTAGTATTTACAGTAATTGTTTCCTTCGTATTCACTTCACGTTCTTCAAATTTCATGTTCCAAGGCAAGTTGCAAATTATTCTTACAAAATATACATGAAATACTTCACACTTGACTACAACTAAAATACTTCAGAATTGACATCACATTCGGCCAGGCGATATTCATTTCGTTTATTCTCGTTTGTCAAAAATCAGTGTTGCCATTCTCATGGAAAAAAAATTATGGTGTCGTGGACTGAAAATAATCACGGGGTAATGGGGTTTAATCAACTCCACCTGCATAGATCTATTTAGGTGGCGTTTATTTAATTCCCGTCACACTCACAAAGATCGTAGAGCCAAAACACGAAAAAACACGTTTTTGACAATTTCTTGGAATCTTATGGCCGGATCGAAAAGCCTACGTTCAATAACAACACATATGTCTCGATTCTTGCACGGGAAGTGGTCTAACTTTGAGGCACGGTGAGTACCCTCGTTCAATAATACCTCATATGTCTCGATTGTTGCACGGGAAGTGGTTTAATTGTGAGGCACGGAACCGCATTTTCTCCATTCACGCACACGAGGAGTTTACTCAAATACTACAAAGGGAGTTACTAAATAACCTTTTGGGATAGACACAATTAAATATTATTGACGATTCCAAAGGTCGTTAATAGCAATACAATGTTAAATTTTGATATGATTAATTTTTGCCGAAGAACAGTAAAAACATGTATGTGATGTGTAGGGGAAAAGTATAATTGCGTTCCTGCTTTCGAGCTCCAGAATATCTTCCCCAACCTTTTAGTATATCTAGTTGAAATACCACCAAGCAGCAACAAAGCGATGTTGAAAACTAGAGATTTTTGCTCCCGAATTATTCTAACCACACCCTCTTACAAAAACTAGCAAAAGGAGAGTTCAGCAAAACGTGCGCATAGTGAAAATACATTTATGTTCAGAAGCAAAACAAGGAGCTGTATCGGTACTTGCTCAATGGATCAGAAAGAGTAAGTGAAAAATGTGATCATGATGGGAATCATTGTCCCACAAGCTCAACTATGTTATGTGTTAAATGCATATTTAGTCTTTTTAAAATGATATAGTACAAATGGTAACTACGCATTGTACATTATACTTTATAGACTACATTGTGCAAATTGTAATCATTGTAAAAATATTATTTTTCCTTTTCATGGTCAATTTAGTCCCTAATTGAATAGAAACAGTTATGCAGCAGAAAGGATTTTACTTTGCACATAAACATGTGTATCGATTTTAATAGTTTGATGCCATCTGGAAATGAAAAGTTACGTACATGTAAGATTTATTTCACGTAAAATATGACCTGAAACAAAAAAATACCAACCTTCCGTATCACCCACCATACTTACTACATTGGCTTGGGGACTTTTGATTACAATTTAAGTTGGAGGAAGTAGGTGCCAACCTCAACTTAAATACCCTACGTAATGGAAGTACTGCAATCAGGGATTTTCCTTGGCTGGTGACTGGCATGCGTGCGTACAATGTAACTTTGTGCCAACCGTCAAGCGGCAAAAAACTGCGTTGAGAGCCTACACGAACGATGTCGATGCCGCATTTCTTATTTAAAAGCTATTACATTGCGTTTGAAATGCGCGATTTGTTTCCGAGGGGAACTTATATTATATATTGTGCGTAGAATTATCATCAGTGTATTGTAATACGAGAAACAACTCTCTAGTTAGGCAGAAAATGTAGGTCTTAACGAGTGGGCAAAATTCTTCTGAAAGTGCAAGAGCCGAAAAAATTCTGGAAAAGAAATAAAACTTCGTAAGAGCAGCGTCATAGCGAAAGTAGCGAAAATTGTGAGGGGTATGCTATTAATGTCACAATATTATTGAGTTCTCGTTGCGTGTTATAAGAATTAGACCATGATGAACATACCTGTTGGAATCATAGTTATTTTTTCTTACTATTTTACATAGACATCATACAACGCTGGCTATTTTTTCATGACAAATGAAAAAAAAGGAATCTACAAAAATATGCTACCATGTCACGTCAGAAATGGGGGAAAATTCAATGGAAGAAAGTTATGGAGAATTGTTGGTATTGCAGTAACTTAATCTTAAACACCTGACACTTTGTAGCAGTCACCCACTATCAAATTAAGAGGACATGTTGGTCCCCACTGTGATTTGTAGAATATGTGTGCCGGAAATTACTGGATTGGGAATTTAGTTGAATTTTTAGTGTCTTTTCTTATGTGGAGACTCTTATATTATATGTGGATTTCTTTTAGTGAGCTGTTGATACTGACACCCAATGATTAAAATTCCTACGATGTGTGTTGTGATTACTCCACGATGTATGTGTGTAGTAATAACTATATCCCATTCTGTAGTAAGTTAGTTTTGACAAAAGCTACAAATTTGCAAATGCAAAAATTCAAAGCCTAATGAATAATGACTTGTATAAATAAAGGTGGTTGGCATTTGGTTATTATTTGTACAATTTTTTCCTGCAATCTAAAAGTCTGAGTACTATAAGATGTGTTGCCACGGAATATTCTAAAGCGATCGTCTACGTGGTTCGATTTTTCGCCGCGCACAAATTTTTTTTCTAACATGGAAAACGGCGTTTACAAAGAAGGCTATGTATCCTGCACTTTCCAGGGTGCAGCGCGGTTTACGATACTTTAGTTTCCGGGGAATAGCGCCCCTCTCGCCGACACTTGCCACGACCAGAAACATCATATGGGCGGAAAACGTGACGTCGCTGGAAAAGCTCACCCCCTCCCGGGTACCTTCGAGTTTCGGTCGGAAATCGAAATTTACACGAACTATTGCTACTGAACCGTGGCTTTCCCCAGTCGCAATTTCTTGGTCTATGAAATGAGACCTGAGTCGCGCATCACATGACCAAGGGAGCATTCAAGCCGGCAGACGGGAAAACACTTAATTTTCGGGGAGGAACGCGAGCAATTGTGGGTGCTCCGGTGTGGGTCCATCCGGCCGCGGGCATAACTACTGGTTCGCGATTCCGCGCTAACGGCGGGGCCTGCCGCTGCCGCATTTTACGACCTCCCCGGCCGCGCTAGTGTTCTAGAGCATGGGAATTTCGACCGCTATCCGGCTTATATTCTGCCAGTGTGACTGAACCGACCGCTCCGTCGCTAATGTAAGGCCAAGTAGTTCAAGTTTATAAATGAGCGCAGAGTGCAACTAGGACTCCACCCTGGGCTCAAGTGATAGTAAGCAAAATTGCGTTACCAACCGTGCGTATGAGACACACAATGGATAGCCATCGCTCCTGCCTGCGCGTTGGAGGAGGCGCCTGGACCGAGAGGGGCGAGATCAGCTGGTCAGTGTTCCCTGAAGGGAAATCCTCAGCCGCCGCTGCCGACACCCCTCGCTCCTAGCTCCTTACCAGGCACCTGGCCTACTCACGGGCCCATGTACCGTGGTAGACCGTAAAAACAATTGAAAGCAAAACGTCCGTCCGTCAGTCTGTCCATCTGTGAACACTATTAGCACCTAAACCATACGTAGGAATTTTTTCAAATGGAAGATGCCTCTGTCGATCTGGCTCGAGTCGAAGCTTTGAGATTTTGAAAAACATTCTTCAAAATTTCGGGATACTTTACATGAAGCCCCCCGGATATTTTCAAAATTTTCTCAAAAACGGTTCCAATTTGTTTAAATTTCTTTTAAAGAATAGAGTAAAATACACTTATTAAGGTGGCATAGGTCCTAGTTTCACGGTTAACTCTGATTTTCGAAAATTGCAAAAATTTGAATTTTTTTCGGGGTCTTCGTACAACTATAAAATTGAAGATAGAGACTTTTCTTTAAATTTTTGGAAGGGATAGACTAAATGTACTTTGTGAGATGACATAAACATCATATTGATCTATTCTTATGTTTTTTCAAAAATTACAATTATATATATTTTTTGATTTCTCGCGTCGTTAATATTTACGTTAGTGGCGATTTTTCAGATATTTATATTTATGAGTACATGAGCTTCAAATAATGTCAAGTAATGTTTCTCGAAAACTCACCCGTTTTCTGTGAAGACTAGCTCAAAATTTCGCATATTCAGAAACGTTCAAACGCCATTTTCTCATAATGGCTACAAATTGTTTCTTCAAAATTTTAGGATAGTGAACTCTTTGCACACTAATTGCACTCTTTAATATAAGTTAATTTTGGATATTTTTTTCCAAAAATTACACTAATGTAATATTTTTGAAAGATTTCTCACGCCGTTAATATGCAAATTTTCTACAATTTGTAAACATGATTTAATTTGTATGTAAAGTGCTTGAAATGATTTCAAATAAGGTTTTTAGAAATCACAAAAGATTCCTATGAAAAAACCTTCAAATTTCGCATTTACAGTAGCGATGAAACGCCATTCTCTTAAAAACGGCCCAAAATGTTTTCAAAGAAAACTGCCATTTAAGACGGGGTTTCACTGTTATTTAATATTCTTAAAACAATATTTCCGTTCTACTATTAAGAAACTGAAAAATTAAGAAAATGTTTTAAAAAAAAGTAATTTGGGCGGCGATAGATGGCAGCTGGCAAGAGTGTGTGTCAAGTCCGAATGGCTGGCCGAGACCAAAGGCAGTAGAAAACTAATACGGGAAAGTCTGTGCCAACCTGTAGCACCACTAGTTCGTTATCAGGGCCCAGCAATAAATTTTTTTCTGCCGAAAATTCGCCGTTTTTTCTCGCAGCATTACATAACTTTCACTATACTAAGTACATTACTCCGTATATACGTGTGTATACGGGAAAGTAAAAATACATTTGTGTAATTTTTGGAAAAACAAATTATACACAAAAAAATTATGTCAAAAAAATCATTAATCGCAATTAATTTCAAAATTAGTGGCAAATGAAATGGACCTTTGGAGATGTTCGGCAAGAATGTAAAAATGGATAAAATTAGAAATGAAAAAAATAAATAAATAATGGAAATTAAATACACATTGTTGGAATTCATTAAAAAACCACAAATGGAATGGTATGGGCATGTTTGGAGGTTGGCCATCAAAATAATTTAGTAAGATTTTAGAATGGATGCCGATAGGAAAGAGGAAGACGGGAAGACCAGCCATTACATGGATGAATGGTATTGATAGAATTATGAAAGAAAAAATTAAAAGAAGATGATTGGGAAAACAAAGAATAGTGGAGGATAAAATGAAAAGTATAAAATGAAAGTCATTTGTTTTTGGGTTCAGGAAAATGTTTTGTCTTAAATAAATAAACAGTGCTATAAGCAATGTCCGTCGGAAAAGTTTGAAGAAATATTTGAAGCCCGTTTTTGAGAGAATGTAAGCCCATTTTTGAGAAAAAGAAATATTGAGCTTTCGAGAAACTTTATATGACTTATTTTAAAGCACGTGCTCAGAAATACAAATACGTGAAAAAACCGTTTCTAATGTAAATATTAACGGCGTGAGAGACAAGTCAACAAATTGAATTTTTGTAATTTTGAAAGAACAAAACAATAGAGCAAAATGGCATTTATGTCATCTTATACGGTAGAGTACATTTAGCACTATCCCTACTGAAAGTGTAAAGAAACAATTTTTAGCCATGTTTGAGAAAATCTTATTTTTGTTATTTTTTAAAATTGCACATACTATATGCAACATTGCGCGCAATCTACTGAAACTTTCAAAAATGTACATGATCTGTAGGAAAGAACTAAATATGGATCTTCGATTTTGTAGTTCAGTCTATATCTTCAATTTTGTAGTTGTAGGAACACGTCGAAAAAATTCAAAATTTTAAAATTTTCGAAAAATTAGAGTTAACAGTACAAATTAGACCTATGCCATCTATATAAGTGTAATTTACTCTATACTTTGAAAGCATTTGGAACCATTTATCAGAAACTTTTGAAGACGTCCCAGGGGCTTCACGTAAAGTACCCCAAAATTTTAAAGAATATTTTTAAAAATCGCATCTCTTTGGAAAAAATCCTACGTAGGATTTAGACGCTAGTGGTTTTGAGAGACGGACAGGGGGACGGACGGACGGATGGACGTTTTGCTGTTAATCGATTTTTCGATATCAAGGACCCACAATACTTGGATTCTCGCTACAGCAAGTGTTAGAGGGTTTTTTTCCAAACTTAGCAACTGGCTTTATCCATCTTTTCGTGAACAGAACCCCGCAATAAGAGTTTTTTGCCCAAAAGTCACCGTTTTTTTCACGCAGCATTACATAACTTTCCCCTCTACTGCGTAAGTGTGGAAAGAAGTAAGCGAGAAAGTAAAAATTCGTAAGAGTAAGAAATATATTTTTCAAACTGATCTATAAATATTTACATTTCGACTTTAAAGATCGTGTATTAGTCATTCGTCATGTGATATGATAACATTCAAGGTAACGTAACTTTGAACTTCGTATTTATAATATAATGGGCCAGTTTATTTAAAAAAAAGGTATCTCTAAAATTTGTTCGCTTACAAAAAGGAAGAGAAGAGTCGAAACTATTCTGTTCCATTTCTTTCACACGTATTAAAGGTAAAAATAATGTAAGTTAATTTTCAGAATATTACAGTGTAAATATCCTGGAAAGTATGTTTTAATACTCTTAAAACTTGGCATTAATTGCGAGCATTATTTAAAATTAACTTATTAGGTTTTTTCAAAATAAGGTAAGTTTTTGACACCGTCGAATGGGTCTGTACATGAAACACTAATTGGATATGTACATTTTAGAACATAGTCATACTATATTAAAAATGGGTGTAAATTATTCAGTGAGGTACAACAATGGAATGATAATTTATAGAATTGTATTCGTTTCTAGAGCATGCTTTATTTGTTACTTATCCGTATACGTACGTATACACGGAGTGATATACGTAGTATAGGGAAAGTTATGTAATGCTGCGCGAAAAAATGGCCAATTTTCGGCGGAAAAAAATTAATTGCCGGGCCGTGAAAACGAATAAGTGGATAAAACCAGTTGCTAAATTAAGAAAAAAAATCCTCTATCTCGTGGTATGGTCAAAATCCATGATTTGTTGCTTCTTTATACTTAAAAATCGATTGACGGCATTCCGTCCGTCTGTCCGTCTGTGGTCAACGCTAACGCCTCAACCGTTCGGTCGATTTTCTTCAAAATTGATATTCCCCAGTCGATCTGATTCTAGTCGAAGCTTTGTGATTTTGAAAAAGATTCTTTAAAAATTTGGGGGTACTTTATATGAAGCCCCCCGGGGATTTTCAACATTTTCTCAAAAACGGCTCCAAATTTTTTCTTTAAATTTCTTGTATGAATAGAGGAAAATACACTTTTTAATATGGCATAGGTCCGATTTTCACGTACAGCTCTGAATTTTCGAAAATTGTGAAAGTTTCAATTTTTTTCGGCGTCTTTCTCCAACTACAAAATTGAAGATAGAGATTTTATCTTCAAATAAAATTTGTTCTGCATATTGAGTTCTTTAATAAAGGTCATGTAAATGTTTTTCACAATTTTGGTAGTTTTCGTGCAATATTGCGTGCAATATGTGCAATTTTAAAAAATTACAAAAAACAAAATTTTCTCAAAAACGGCTCCAAATTTTTTCTTTAAACTTTTGGTAGGGATAGTGGTAAATGTACTATATCAATGACATAAAAGCCATTTTGGTCTATCGGTTGGTTTTTTCAAAAATTACAAAAATGTAAATTTTTTTACTTGTCTCTCACGTCGTTAATATTTACATTATTGGCGATTTTTTTACATTATTATATTTACGAGTATATATGCTTTAAATAATGTCAAGTAAAGTTTCTCGAAAACACTACCGTTTTCTGTGAAAAGTAGCTCAAATTTCGGCATTTTCAGAAATGCTCAAACGTCATTTTCTCGTATATGGCTGCAATTTTTTTCTTGAAACTTTTGTAACGGATAGTACTAATTACACTCATTAGTATAGCGTGAAGTTTATTTTGAGTTTTTTTTGTTTTTTTCAAAAATTATATAAATGTAAATTTTTTGAAAGATCTCTCACATCTTTAATATGCACATTATCCGCAATTTGTAAAGATGATTATATTTGTGAGTGTAATTGCTTCAAATAACTTCAAATAAAGTATTTTGAAAACTCAAAAATGTTCTGTGAAAATGAGCTTCAAATTTCGCATTTTTAGTAGTGCTAAAACGCCATTTTCTCTTAAACGGCACATAATTTTTAAAAGAAAATTGCCATTTACGGCTAGGTTTTTGTGTTCTTTAATATTCTAAAATTAATGTTTCTGTTCTACCAATAGGAAACCGAAAAATTAAGAAAATGACAAAAAAATGTACTTTTGGCGATGATAGATGGTAGCTGGCAAGAAAGAGTATGTGGCAATTCCGAATAGCTAGCGAAGACCCAGGAAAATAGAAAACTAATACGGGAATGTCTGTGCCATTCTGTAGCACCACTAGTTTTTTTTGTTTTTTTCCTGAAGGTAGACACATAGATAGTTTTAAGTTCTTTGTAGGTCCAATAATTTTTAGGCAGACACAGTAACAATTTTAATTTTTACCAACGTTTCGAAGGACATTGCCTTCTTCTTCTTCAGGATCTAGTAAATAAATATAACAATTTCACTACAATATTTCTTTTGATCATACTAGACCCTGAAGAAGAAGGCCAATGTCCTTCAAAACGTTGGTAAAAATTGTTTAATAAAAATTGTTATTGTGTCTGCCTAAAATTATTGGACCTACAAGGAACTTAAAATCATTAAAAAGGCAGTCTTTGAAAAATAAAATTGACATTACTCTCTGCAAATTACATAGATAGTTATTTAAACTTTACATATGTAATTTTGATACTTACTCACTAACGTATTCTAAGCTTACATACTATACAATGGGGAGGTGTCCCATTATGGGTCCTCTAATCTGGTTCTATGTTGGCGAATTTGATTTGGAAAATATGGAATGGGAATTTATTTTGGATTCTCGTTCTATGGAGTGGGTTTTTTTGCTAGTCTGAATTCGGAGAGTGCTGGAATTTGATGAATGTTATAATAGAAATGTGTAGCAAGGTATGTGATATGATGATCTAATGATTCTATATTGAATTCCTTGTGAAAGCTGTTTATTAGAAATGAACCATGAGGCGTTAGTAATGGATCTCAGAAATTGATTTTGAATGATTTGGAGTTTGCGAATATTGATCTTGGCGGCATTAATCCATATGGGACAGGCGTAAGTAATTGTGGGTCTTATTACGGTTTTATATAATGCTATGGCAGTATTGTATTCTAGTGAGCTGTGTCTGTTTATTATCGGTTTTAGCTGATGGAGTTTTGCCTTGGTTTGTAATATGTGTGTCATCCTTGATTCAATGTGATCGCGCCAGTTTAATTTTGTATCGAGATGCAATCCTAAATATTTAACTGATTTGTTGGGAGGGTATAATTCTATATTGTTGTCTATGTTGTTGATTGTTAGAGGAGTCGGGGGAGTATACGGTCTAAGTGAGAATATTTTTGCTGCTGTTTTGGTGGGGTTTAACTGTATTTTGTATTTCGCGGCCCAGCTATCAAGTGTGTGCAAGTATAACTGGGTGTTTGCTCTTAAGTCTCCTAATGAATTGCCAGAAATGTACAGTGCTGTGTCATCTACGAACTGAGCTAAATGAATGTTTTTCGATTTAGGGATGTCTGCTACATAAAGATTAAATAGAGTTGGTGATAACGGGGATCCTTGAGGTAGTCCTGCTTTAATACATCTGGGGTTGGAGAGGTGCCTATTGACATTGACGGAGAAAGTTCTATTACTTAAGAAGTTCATGATAATTGTGTGTAGATAGTGAGATGGTGCCTATTTGGGTGAGTTTGTAACTGAGTCCTTGGTACCATGTGCGGTCAAACGCCTGTGCTATATCTAAAAAGAGCGCTATGGTATAATGTTTTGATTGGAAGGCTGTGTAGATATGTTCAGTTAGTCTCAGCAGTTGGTGTTGCGTAGATATTTTCTCTGTGAAACCGAATTGTACCTTGGGAATTGAATTGATTACTTTCAGGTGTTTTTTTAGTCTAGTTAGAATGAATTTTTCGAAAATTTTTGAGAAGTTAGTAAGCAAGCTGATAGGGCGGTAACTATACGGGATTTCAGCTTGCTTTGGTCCCTAGAATTTTCAATATGGCGGCCATTCGGCCCTGGCAACTTCGAAAATGTACATGAAGCTAGACTTTGGCGCTACATTCAAACATACGCAATTCGAGAAATCTGTCATTAGGAACTTCTCTCAATATGTTAATTTTAATCAACTGAATGTTTTGAAACATTGAAATAATTATCATTTTGATAATTTTCTCCTGAAACTTATAATGCTGAAATATGAGAAGTTTAATGGTTTACTTCATTGCAAAACGCAAACATAATTAGAAAGCTTTAGAGGAATGAATTAATAAATTACATTCTTTTAAAGATTGTTAATGATTGATAAGAATATAGAATGAATGGAAGGAAAATTTTAAAAAATTGATATCAGTGTATTTCATAAATTTCATTTGTTTCCTTTTCATAATCACGATAACATATTTCATCTCAACAATTCAACAGTAAAACTAGGAAAAAAGAGTTAAAACACTATTTATAATTTTTTACCAAGTAAATGTATTTACCAATAATTACAAACAAGTGTTTTTACAGTTAAGTTTTTTTGTGAAATCTTCATCTACACTGTGCCTGATCAGATGTACAATAAATTTCTTTTCACAATCTACCCCATCCTTCTCTCTATATACAACCAGTATTTTCTCAGAATACTCCACTGCATTTTTCCAGTTTGTAGTTGACACCTTAAAAAATTAAATAATGTATTCATTACACTTTACTAAATTTAAGATATTGAACCTCATTTTCCTTGTGTTAAATGTGTCAATGAATTTAGAAAATTAAATACCTGTTTTAAATCCTACTTTCAAAGATTTCTGACCTTTTCCATTCTATAGCAAGATCTTCTAAGGACATTCTTATTGAAGAATTCTTTTGACTGAGATCACACATTTTCAGTTGAATTGAACATGCTGTTACAGGGAGTATGCCCTTCAATTCTCAGCAATTTATCTACTACACACTTGTGGATAATTACTTTTAACATTTGAAACAAATTAATTTTTATAATAACTGCTTAAATCTATGAAGGTGAATAAGAAAATAAAAATGCAAGAATTTTAATATACTGCATTTATCATGTATCCTGACAATAAATATTTTTAAAATATTCCCTTTTTGCACAGAACGTTAGCAGTATTGGTCTTATTTTACTTATGATACCTACATTACAGATCTGCTCATTGGCTTCCTGGCCAGGATTCATAAATATTTGTTCTCATTGTGTACTACATACACTCCTTTCTTTGGGTCAGCCATAAAAGCTGTAAAATATCAAACATTTTCAATAAATAATATAATTATATAATTACATTAATACTATATAAAAGTATTGCATAGTGTAATGTACAATATAATATAGGTTTACATAATAAATACTGTCTCACATTTAAAATACTAAATATATTTGCATGAGAGTGTGAAAGTATCAAAGTATGTAATCGGTAATTGAATGTTCAAAGCAATGAAAATCTGCATATGATTTATTGAATATGAATTGCTAGAGCAAAGTATCTTGTCATACATTGTTTGAAGCAATTCTGACAGATATTATTGTTATTATTTTGACTATTGATATTATTATTACTACTAATAAAGCTGACAAAAGTAATTCTTCTAGATAACTTACATCATCTTTTCCCCTATAAACAATATACTTACTTTGATTTTCCTGACAAACTTCATTTCAGAATTCTGAACAAAGAAGGTTAAGATCCTTGGAAAAAGAATGTATCATAATTGCCTCTGATATTCTCCCAAATTTATTTTTCTGAAAGAACTTTCCCTGTAAAGACATTTTCCTGTAATATCTTCTTTGCTAAGTATACCCAATACAAAGTACAAAAATATACACTCATACGTTGAACGTAATCATCATGAGTTTTTTATAGATGAATCTTGCAATTGCTTTCTTCCCAACCATCTAAGTCATCTGATATTGGTCTTGGGGTGTGTTGTGGTGATAGTTGTTGTGATGAGACAAGAACAGGTATGTGATCTGAATCTAGTTCAAATATTACTGATGTGTAAAAGTTATTGTTGGTGTTGGTTATTTCAATGTCGAGTATGTGAGGATTACATTTTCGATCTAATGGAAAAAACGTCGGTTCACTGGGCGATATGATTTTAAGATTGTGATTGTTTATTATTTATGTTAATAATTTTCCGTCTCGATTTTTGTTTCGGCATCCCCAATTTGGGTGTTTAGCGTTGATATCTCATTAAAGTAAAACGTTTTCTCTTGGATCGAATAGATTTTGTATATTAGTGTTGGCTATTTTAGTAGTGGGAGATTTGTAAGCAGATATTATTTTCCAAACGGTATTATTAAAATTTACTTCAATTGCTACGATGTCTAACCCTGGTGTACTTGGGAGTATTGTTAAATTGTGCATGTAATTCGATTTTATTGCTATAGTAACTCCACCTTTCTTGGTTTCTTGCTTGTCTGTCCTGTATACTGTGAAATTAGGAATACATAGTTTGTTGTTTTTATGTGTGTTTCGGTAATACTTGCTATGTCGATATTATATTGATGTAGAAAGTGAATTAGTTCAGTTTTTTTATTTGTGATAGACTTGGCGTTCCAGTTTAGTAAGACCAATTTGTTATTGTTGATATTACTGTTAATATTATCATTATTGTTATTAATAATATTTATATTACTATTATTTGCCATGGTTGTTAGGTATTACTCTACCGAACTTTGAATAGTACTAATGATTGACGGTATTAATGAATTTATGAAATTGATGATACAAGTAGTGATGGAATTAATGATTGTGGAGAGAATAGGATTGTTTGATTGAGCTTCAGGTATGCGGGATCTATGATTATTTCCTTTCCGGGTATTTGGTCGAGGCGGTGGTGGGGAACGATTTATTTCGGATATGTGAGTGAAATTTTCTGGTGGGAGGGTCTGCGGTAAGTCTGGGAATTGGATTTGTGAGTGTGTGTGGTGTGTGGAGGGGTCGAGTTGTTGACTATATTTATATTGCTTTTGTTTACACTAGCTTTGTTTTTTCTGTCTATTACGTCCTTGTAATTACACGTTGGGGTTCTTACATCGGCCTTGTGACCACCGAAACAATTTGCACCCACAGGGTTTTCATTTTTTTTGACACAGCACAGAATAGTGGTTCTCGGCACAAAATGCACATTTGATTGGGTAGTTGCAGTTATTTTTTGTATGTCCGTAGTCCAAGCACCGTTGACATTGAATGGGACCGTTGTGTTTTTTCCGCTTTTCAGTAGTTACTCGATGATTGCATATTTGGTTTATTTGCAATGTAGTTTCAAGTGTTTCCGCGCCGTTAAATTCAGCTGCGAACACTGGTATTGAAACAGTGGTTTCTAATTAATTATTAAAAACTATATACATTTATATATCTCAGTCGTGGGGGTTCTTCAGTTCGATGACAATTCACGACCTTAAAGTAAAAAGGTTCTATCTAACATTTTTTCCAAAAATTACTTTATGTTATATTTCTAATGGTAGCGATGAGATTTACATAACCTCTAAGTTATATTGACCTAAGAAGCTTAGTTTCTGAGATAAAGATAAGGTAAAATGGTTCTATCTGCAAAACGTATGTTCAAGTTCGGGAAAAAAGGTTCTATCTGCTTCACCGCGCAAACCAATATGTTTACATGTATGTGGACATTATCTTGTTGGCTGCGCAAAGTGTCCAGGTATTGTAAGATCTTTTGAGATGCATATTTAATTGCAATGTTGTGTGAAAGTGAAATTGAAGATGCTGTTTTTGAGCATTCTTGTTCTGAATACGATCCTAATGCGGCAAGCAGTACTGAAGAAGACGAGACACAGAGGCAAAACAATGTTGTTGTGTTAAAGCAAAACAGTTCTGCAAGAAGGTAAACATATTTTGAAAGATTTGGAACTATTTATTCTTTATCGGGTTTAATTGGTAACCATCCAGAATGTATAATAGTTCGGCAAAATTGGGCATTTGGATATTCCTTACGATGCCTGAGTGAATGTCTTGCTAAATCAACGAATTTATAGGTTATGCGACACAAACTATTTGTACTCCACTTTACATGCTGATATAATATTATAAAATTGGTTATCTATAAATCCTGTTTACAACCCGGATTATTACGATTTTACTTCTTCTCGGTTAATACGTAAATGTATTTTTGACCCTTCATTAGGAGCGCATGTATCTAGTAGACCCAATCCGTTTTAAGAACTCAATATCTCGCTGTGTTGTGGCTGTAAGTTTTCGCAGTCTGGTGGAATCGTGTAATAAGATGGATTAGAAAAAAGTGCAAGGGTGGAAGAAACATCAAGCTGGCTTAGAACATTTAAATTACAGAGGCAAGGTCATCAAGCTTAACAATTTAACAAAACTACAAATTGTGGAAATTTTTGTCGTCACAACTGCACTCTAAATGTCACTCGAGAAGAGCAAGAGAGATTATTTATTTCGTTTTACAAATTGGAAATTTATTCTGAAAAGGTCAGCTACATACTGAGGACATCAGATCCTTTCCAGAAAAAAAAAGAAATCCAACAGAAAATATTCTAAACCTTCGAAAGAAGAATACATTCGTTTACAAGTTTTATGTTTAAAATAAAGAAATTATTGTGTTTAAGAAGTTCTACCTCAACAAGCTACCTCAATAACTTTCTATAAGCAAGAAGATGATAAATAATGCACATTTAAACAAAGATAAAATAACAGGAACACCAAAATTGGACGATCGAGGTAGCAAAAATAAGGATAAAATACCAAAAGACGTGAAAGCCAGTGAGGGCACACATTAAATCTTTGCCTAAAACAGAGAGTCACTATTGTAGACCTAGTACTACTAAGGAGTGCCTCGCCTCCAACTTAAATATCACGATAACGTACGACCTCTACAAGGAATGTTGTGTAAACAAAAGATGTCAATTTGTAAAATTATCTGTATATCGGAATATTTTTAATGAAGAATTTAATTTGGATTTCTTTCAGCCAAAAGCGGACAGATGCGAATACAGAATTAATGAGTTGGAAAATAATATTTCTAAGGATTTAAAATTAAAATACACTGAAAACGTAGATAACAAGGAAAACAGGAGAAAGGAAAGAGATGAAGATCATAAGATCAAAGATGAACATACAATTGTAGTGCCCTTTCATTTAGAAAATGTGATAGGAATTCCGAGACAAAACAACATTTTCTTCTATAGGAGGAAATTAAATTTATTTAACATAACAGTTCATGTTTTCCCAACCAAAGATGTATATTGCGCAATTTGGACAGAAATTGACACAGGCCATTCTGGAAATGACATTTCGAACGCCGTTTCCCAAATTTTGGAAAAAACAATTCAAAACTCACCTAAGGTAAAACATATTATAATGTGGAGCGACAGCTATGTACCTCAAAACAATAATCAGATGATGTCTCTGACAATGAAGGGCTTTATTTATTTATTTATTTACGTCAAAAAACAGTTAAAAACTGCGTATGACGAGCTATGGGGAGAAGTGAATTTTGTGCACGTTTTCATAATTCTGTGGTCTCTATCCTAAACCATATTTTAGTCGAATTTTGAATACAGAAAAGAGAGGTTTTTTTCGAGTTTTGTTGACAAAATATTCGCTCCTATATAATAAAATATATTTTCAAAGGTAAATTAGCTATAAATTCCTGCCCTGAACCCTCATGTTCTTTATGAAAGAATAATACTTTTTGCCGCGATAATATGAAAAACGATAATTTGAATAACTATATTTCCCACTGAAATTCAGAAGACGTGCACAAATAATGAAGTTACATTTATGTCCAGAAGCAAAAATTTCTAAAAAAACACCCACAAATCGATGACATAGTTTTGAAATACTCTACTGCTGGTCACTTGTGTATTCAGGAAGTACACAATATTCATTACCAGATAGAGAAAGCTCTGAGAGCTCGTGAATCCTAGTCACCGATTTCTTTCATGCATATACATTTGGCAGTAAATAGAAAAAAGCCACTTAATATTATTCAGATGAAAACAATGCATTTTAAGGATTTCCATAAAAGCAGCAAACATCTTCATTTTAATAAATATCTTTCTCCCAAGTTTCACAATTAAAATTTACTCAAAGACTATAGCTAAAGTAGAGTATAAAATTAAACATTCTGATTCACAATTTTCCACCGTAAATGTGCGACCATACAATTCTACAAGATGGGTGGCGAAAAGTTCTTCTTCCATCTATCAGCCTGTGCAAACGTACGTCGCGAAAGATAAGTTTTTAAATAAGGAAAAGGTAGCCGATTTAGTATACATGTTGAAATGGATGCCAACTCTGGATCAAATCTACTTCATAGAATTGCTTAAAACATAATATTATGGCTACGCAACATTTTACATTAATATGTTTGTAATATATCATTTCAAATTAAAGTGTAATTCAGTAATTTACAATAGGTTACTTTTTTTCACTTCTAGTCGGCTAAGTCTAAGTAATGACATGAAATTAAAATTGAGTACTCTAAATACGATTTTTACTAAAATGTAAGCACATTTCTTTGAATTCTTAAAAATTTAATAAATGACACAGTTACATGTATATTTGCAATTATTTAAGTAATATACCAGTCAAATTTTCCTACCAACAAAGGTAGAACCTTTTTGCCCGAACTTGAAAATGCATATTGAGAGTAAAAAGGTTCTATCTGTAAAAATAGGGTCTTAGTTTCTACCAAAGTTACAATGCTTTTAGAATAATTATCAGTCTACAGTTTTGTGCTAGGATGTCAAGTACACTGACAAAGTTTCAATACATTTAATAAAATAGTTTTTGTTTTAGTGAGGGACAAAACTTTGAAATTCTCTCCTGTAAAATTTACTGCGGTGCAGATAGAACCTTTTTACTTTAAGGTCGCGAAATAGCTTACCTGTGATCAGCAAAAATTGCCACCGGATCCGCTCTCCGTACGGAAAAGCGCGAAATCTGAAAGTTTTATCTTTTGATTCTGGAATAGTTGCTCTAATAACGTGCTATGTTGCACAATAATAATCCTTTTAATCAGTTTGAAAAACAGATTAATCAGTTTGAAAAATTATTTATTCAAGTATTTGACTGATTTCGTTTCGAAATTCCTATTTATAAATGTAACAAGAACATTATTATTTGGGGTCATGACCTTTAAATTGAATTTGAACGATAGTTAGCAAATAAAATACCCCTGAGCTCTCTTGTTGGTTGTCTGGATGTCGCCCTAAAGAAACCAGCCTGGGCTTCCACGTCGTTTTCCAATTTTCACTCGGCTGGGCTGGACCCGATGTCATCTACTTGATGCTTCTGCGTTCCTTTTAACATCTATATGTAACTATCATCTACAGCTACCCTGGCATCTAGAGATACTTTTACCTAAAACTGCGCAACAGATGTGCGCCTACCCGCGAACTTAACAAATCGAAAAACAAATAAAATATCTGCTAGCTAAGTATTCGTTGCTAATCCTATTTTTAAATTAATTTGTTCTGCCACGGCACTGCGGACATAATATGCAGTGTCTATCTCGTTTATATTCAATTAACGTCTTAATTACAGTTCTTCAATTAAAGTTTATGATAAATGCCACGAACTAGATTATTTTTGCCAAATAAAGATTTTTCGTCAATATTTTATGTGAACAGTTCCACCCGAATTGATTCAGTTAATTAATGTCTAACGCCAATGTTCTGACAAATATTACGCAGCTGTATTACAGCATAAAGTAACTATCAAACGAACTCTAAGTTATCTTCCGCGTACTTATCAGACGATGTGTTCACCGCGGAGTCTAGATCAAGAGAGAGCTTCTTTCACACCACGGCCTACAAAAGTGACGTCCCAATTGTTTTCTCCCCCTTGCTCAAAATCAACAATCCCATGGCAACATTTATGCTCCATGCTCCGCGAGGCTCTGGCGTTTACCGTCGAATGTTTGACCCGCCATTTTGTATATCACAGTATTGGTGTTCCTTTATGTAGTCTAGTGATATTTAACAATGAAGGGTGGCGATGTTTTGGTCTGCAAATATATTCTGTTCAGTTTATGATTGATGTAGATTTTTGAACACGACGGAAAACTTTTTGTTGGCAGGGTCTTTGTATGAGTGGAATTTTCGTTGTGTTTGTATACGATAGTTAATTATTTTCCGAAAGTTTGTAGAGTTGTTTGCACTTATTTTTATTTTACTGTTCTTTATATTTGTTGCGAAATTATTGGTATCATTGGTTTTGAGTTCTATTATAAAGTGTTTGAGATTAGTTATTTCTGCTACATACATAGGTGGAATTTTTTCTGATATAGTTTCACGGACGGTCGAAGTTATCTTCGCGTATTCAAAACGTTTTTCCTCTTAGTTTTTCGAGTTCTCTGAATCTGTTTTGCGTATCAACTCCGTAGCTGTATTCTATATCAATATTTGCACTGGGATCGGAATTGAATCTTTTGGGATCTTGAGAGTTTATATTGTCACTGACCAACCCCTTTTTTGGATTGCTTCCATGTTGATTCAGAAGTTGCTGCGTGTTGAGGCCTTGAAGAGCTGGGTTGTTAGTCGCCGCGCTGTCCTCGATCCGTTGCTGGTTCGAAGCTGGGTCGTCCATATCTTCTTCTGATGAGGTGTTTTGTTGCACACAATTCACGGTACACGATATCATCGGTGAAATCAGGATTGATGTGGGATTGTAAGGCCTGGTTTATTGCCCGGCCTGTTGATGGGTCAACATCGTACGCCATTCACTACCACTGTAGGTTCGCACTGCTCTGCTCGCGCCAAACGGACACGGCTGTTCACGATCGCTGCTATACAAGAACTGTGTCCAAGGAGCGATGTACACCGTACCACGATCGGTGAAGGAGAAATGCTTTATTTGTGCTCACTATTTACTATTTACCTTTTATTATCAAGACCCGAGGCATAACAAATCATGATTAATGCTTCAAAAGAAGTGGATGGGATATTAATTATTTTTTATAGAAGTAACATCCCAAATATTTATAGGACCAGAGTGCTACTACATCACTACTATCTCATTTTGTTTGTGACGAATATCTAATATTAAAATATTGCAAATTGTCTTCTACTAGTTCTTCAGCCAACTCGTTAAACTCACACTTAAGAATAGGAAGCGCTCAATTGAAAGGTGTAGTTTTCGAAGATTTACTATTTCCAAAAGTTCACGAACTAGTGGTGATACTGATAGTGGTGATACACAGACTTTCCCGTATTAGTTTTCTATTTCCCTTGGTCTTGGATAGCTCTTCGGACTTGCCACATAGTCTTGCCAGTTGACATCAATCACCACCCAAGGTAAATTTTTTTGGCATTTTCTCAATTTTTCGGTTTACTAATAATAGAATATTTAGTTATATTATATTATTAATATTAGAATATAGTATTTCAAGAATATTAATAAAGAGTAAAACCTCGTCCTAAAAAACAATTTTCATTGAAGAATTAGGAGCAGTTTTTAAGAAAATGGCGTTGAAGCGTTACTGTAAGCGCGAAATTCGAATCTTTTTCACAATTTTTTGAAAATTTCTAAAAAATTCATTGCAAGACATTTAAGGCACTGCCAGGCGCAAATGTAAGTGTTTACAAAGCGGTGCAAATGTGCATATTATCGGCATGAGAGATATTTCAAAATATATAGATTTGTATAATTTTTTGAAAAACATCAACAAAAGAATACAACAAAATTAATTTTCTGTCATCTTATACAGTAAAATTAGCACTTGCCGAACGAAAAGTTTGAAGGAAAAATTCGAAGCTGTTTTTGAGAAAATTTAGAGTTTTACTAAATGTAGAGTTTTCAATACATATAGTAACTATGGTATATTATTAAGAAAAATTGCTCTTTTTGGGCGAAACTATTTAAGAAAATATTTGGTTTAATTTTTGAATAAAATTGAAAATGTTGTGTGCGCTGCACACCAAGTACTCGGTCGCCCAATAATTAAAATACTGTACCCTTTTTACATTCACATGGTCACGATTACATCGGGTGAGCAGATCGATCCGATAGTAACCATTTTAAAGAAAATCCTGGGAACGTGGCTACTTGGCTCTATTGTTCACAGACGGAGAGGACAGAATGACAAAGAGACATTTTACGGAAAACTACATTTTCTAGGTATTTAGAACCCACAAAATGTGGATTTCGACAACTATTATTTTTGATGAAATAATTAGGAGCAAGTAAAAGCCACTTTTGTGGCTTCGCGAACCCACAAAATAAGACTTTCTGTGGAATGGTGTTTACAATATATTGTGTGTTTTATTTAGTACCGAACGGAAAAGTAAAAACAAGACTTTTAATTTAAAATTGGATAATTAGGTATAAATTGTGACATGTACATGGCGTATTCGAATATGGAATATGGGAACAGTACTTTCATAAACAAAAGACATTTCAACAATATTAAGAAGGTGCAAAATTGATATTTGTGGAAATTGTATAAATTGGAATCTCGCCACATCACACATTACAGGCCTTTATCTAACGCAAGAAGCATTATTTTTCATAAATCTCCAGTATTAATCGTTATGTTGACACGTGTTGCTCCAGTTCAGGAAAATTCACGTGTAGAAACAGCACCGATCTCAAATAGCAAAATCATGTAACAATGCGCTATATTTTATTACGAGTCCGCTTTCTGGACGAGGAAAACCGAGACCCTGCGGAGCAGGGCGTCGGGGGCGGGAGCGGAGGGCGGCGTGGGCGGCGACGAACAGAGGTTTCCGTTCGCCGCCGCTCGCTAATGGATGCGCGGGAGGGGCAGCAAAGGCGTAACCTTAGGCGGTGGCGACGGAGGTGGCGGAGGCGGAGGCGGCGTCACGCCTCGCCGGCCATCGAGAGGATCCGGCAAACAAATGGCCATCGGCCGCCGCCCCCGTCTTCGCACTAAGCGCCCTCGCAGCCGCCCCTGCCACGCCCCCGCCACGCCTCCGCGGCCTCGCCCCCACCCCCGCCCCCGCCCACGCCCCTGCGCTGCTTCCTTCGCCTTTGCAGCCATCCGCACTTTCCGCCCAGGGTATTCATCTCTTCTTCTATCATTTCTTCCATTACATTTTTTTATCCGCATTCAATTATTTCGTCCTTTAACACATCTTTTTTTCTTGTGTGGTATTTTTACTTCCTTTTGACTGTTTCTCTTATAATATTCTTTTCCCTATAAAATTTTCCCTAAAGAAAACATCGAACCTTTTTTTAAAATAAACGAATCGGTTAATAACGATCGTTTGGGAATGTAATACCGAACGTGATGTAAATGCATGATGAAATACCTATTCATGACTGTCCGTGACGTAAAAAACGATGCACAAGCCGCCTACGCACTTGGAAGCTCAGTGGAGCGCTTTCTCAGTTCCTTTGTGATCTCCAAGGACGTTGCGATCCCCCGACGTGGGCGAGTTTCCGTTGTTTCAAATGTCTTCTCTCTGGGCGTCTTCTGATCCGAGTTCTCGAGTTCTCACCCTATCTTGAATGCTAGGAAATGCGATTAATTTCCTGTACGGGACTTGTACGAACTCGCGGAAGTCTCTTAAATGTGTTGATACACACAAATCTCCTTAACGGAAGCACCGCTTCCCCAAGGATTGGAGCTACGGCGATGCTCTATGGTTTCCAAGACCCATTTTTGTGGCCAAAATTAATAACTGTAAATTGTGAAGGAAGTATTGAGTATTAATGCTTCTCACGCATTAAAGAAACAAAACCGCACATAATTCGGCAGAAAAAGTATAAAATCCACAGAATATTTATATTTTTCAACTAAAATGTTGAATTAATATATGTCAGCTTCACTACTTCTATTCGCTATGTAAGTATACTGCATCCAATAATCTACTTTTACTTTACTAATGCTTTTATCATTCTTCAAATCATCTTCTCCATCTTTGCACTTTCTTCTTCTGCTACTACCACTACTACTTCTCTGTGACTTCTATGTTTTCTTTGTTCTTTATCAGCATAGCTATTATTTCAGAAGGGCTAATTAATTTGTTTTGATGTCTAATCCTATTTTCTAAATTAATGATAATATACTGTAACTGACATCTAGATTGCTTTACTGAAAATGTATTCCATATTATTCGGTCAGTCGCTTTTCTTGCCCAATGCTATCCATTGTATTTGCATATTGTATTTTTTACTTATGACCTGTCTTCTGTAATATAACCGAATGGTATTTTGGAATGTCTTCATTTTTTGTCTGCAAATGGAGTGGTATCAGAGTGGCTGCAAACGAAGCATTATAATGATTGCCAGGAATGTCAAATTTTTGCTTATACATTGGAAAGCCCAAAATTCCTTGAAAAGTATAACTACAAATAACTTCCACATTAATATCGCTAATATTTAGCACACAGGTCATATGCTGAATGGTTTCTAGTAAAAACACTATTCGTTTCAATGTGTGTTCCGAAATATTTTGTAAAGGAAGTTCCGCAACTAGTGTCGTTTGTAGTAATAGTCGATATGTATATTATCCCCATACATATTTACAATTCTAATCTTCCTGTAGTCGCGATAAATACTAAACTGTTTGTGTTTCAAAATAATGTTGCTTCCTTAAATTATTGTCTAAAGAAAATTTCTTCTTACACTCAAATATTGATGATTACTTAAATTATCGAAAATAAGCTCCAGCGCTTCTTTAAATGTGCACAAAATTATTTTTTCTCTTAAAACACACAGAATCCTCACTTTTTTATCTGTTTATTGTCGACATTCTTTTAAAACAACTGTTGTTTCGCTTACTTTCATAAAGTGCTGCAATAGTTGGCGCTTGCACAATTAAACCAGACACCTTTCTTCTGATCACTGGAAAGGTTACCGCCTTTTTGTCCTAATTAATTTGTCTCAAAACAGAAGGAGATGATCAAATGATGAAATGATGGCATTCCTTTTATCTTGATAAAATTAGCCTTGGGCCAAATTTTTTTTTGAAAAAAAAATCGACGATTATCTTTTTACATTAAAAAATTGGTATAATTAGCAAATTTTGTACAAAATTTTCTATTCATTCAATGAATTTGATATATTTGTAATATTCTCAATTACAAAGTCATTAATTAGCATAATCTGTGCATTTCTATCATGAACTGTATGCCGCAAATTGAATAAGTCTTCATTTCTGAAACGTCGCATGTCTAAAGAAAAAACAATGATTTGTCAAGAGTTGCACTTTAGTGCAGCTGATACTTGTTGAAAAATAATTAATAATAACCTACCAATAGAATGAGACATGCCCCAAGCCCATAAAATCCCGTCAATTTTTTAAAAGTCAATTAAAAATTTTGAAGTTATTGCCAATAGAACTAATATTCACAGCAATGGACAAAGTGGCAATTTCTAGGAACTGTGAATTGAGTTGTGCAATAAAACTAATTGCAATGAAAAATACATTCTTGGAGGATAACAAAATGATAAATTTTAAAGAAATCAGAATAAACACGCGAAGACAGCACACTTTAAAACTTCACCTTGGCTTGACGGCTCGCACTTTAGTGCGGAAGCCGAAAGGGGAAGTACCAACTTTACAAGCCTACCTCGATACAGGAAGATACAGTTGGAGCCCAATAATCAAGAAAGTGGGTGCAAAACTGATAACTTTGGAGTGTGTTCTTCACATTACGGTGCCTGAAGAGTTCATTTATAAAAGCTGATAAACTGTATTTTGGCCACAGAATCGGGTCTCAGAAACCATAGTGCGATGGCCGAATCACTTGGCATAGGATATTAACAGCAGTTCACATTCCTCACGAATCGACTCCTGCACTGTTTCTGTATTTTTACAAAGTAAAACGTTATTTTAGATGTTACGGGTAAGGGTGATGTGGAATATTTCTCTTTTGCGAGGCTAACATGCATGGGTTAAATGTTACAAAAAGGGTGAATACAAATTGACGCTGAAAAACAGACAGACGAGGAAATTGCATTCAAAGGTAATTTCATCAAAGAAAATAATTTGGGACTGGTAACTTCATTCCGTAAAATCGAGAGAAGAGAAAATAGTATACAAATGTGAAAGAAACCGAGGAAAATGGAGTGTAATTTTTTATTTAACATTTTTAGAAATATTGTAAAATCAAGAGCGCCTGATAGGTGTTATACTAGTAAAACTCTTGTGGGATAAGGGAAATAAATTATATATTTTCCTAAAAATTAATATCCTGGAAACATTGAAAGTCAATACATAAGAAATGGTGGCAAAAAATGTTAAAGAAAGACGGCTAGGGAAAGAAGTAGGGAGAAAATGCTCATTACCAAAAAAATTACCATTCTTGTTACTTTCTCGTTTACGTATTATATGGAGTAATGTACTTAATATAGAAAAAGTTATGTATCTAATGCGGCGGAAAATTAATTTCGAGATTTTAACGGAAACTCGTTTTGGGGTTCCCTGATACCGAAAAAGTGTTGATTTTTTTTCAAATCGTCCGTCCGTCCGTCTGTCTCTCCATCTGTCAGACCGTCTGTCCGTTAATACCACTAGCGCCTAAACCATACGTAGGATGTTTTCCAAAATGGATATTCCTCGGTCAATTTGGCTCGACTGGAAGTTTTGCGATTTTGAAAACCTATTTTAAAATTTGGGGATACTTTACAAGATGCCCCAGAGACATTTTCAAACTTTTCTCAAAAACAACTCCAAAAGTTTTCTTTAAATGTCTTGTAAGACTAGAGTAAAATACACTTATAAAGGTGGCATAAATCGTTTTTAAATTTTCGGAAATTTCGAAAGTTTGATTTTTTCTGCGTCTTTATACAACTACAAAATTACAGATAGAGATTTTTTCCTTCAAATGAAATTTGTTGTTCATAATTAGTTCTTACATTACAGACATGCACTTTTTTTGAAATGTAGAGTCATGTACATTTTTTAAAACTTTTAGTAGTTTTCGCGCAATATTGCGTGCATTATGTGCAATTTTAAAAATAACAAAAACAAGATTTTCTCAAAAACCGATCAATTTTTGTTAAAACTTTTAGTAGGGGACGTACTAAATGTACTCAATGACATGACATAAAAGCCATAATGCACTCTCCTTTTGTTTATTCAAAAATTACAAAAATATAGTTTTGGAGTATCCTCTCACGATTCATATTTACATTACCGCGATTTTTTCACATTATTGCATTTACGATAAGGGATGTTAAAAATATGGTGCTAGTTTCACTCTCGGATATCGATATGTTCGATTCTATCGATCGATTCTTCGAAAATGACAAAAAGTAATATTTCCAAATTACATAATTGGAGATAGAGATTTTTACTTTAAACAAAGTCTGCTCTAAAAAATAAGCTTTTTAAAAAATAACGTATAATTTTATAAAAAAAACTAGGTGATTTCGCTTAATTAGTTTCTGAAATTTATGGAATTAAAAAAATATATTTTCTCAAAACCCGCACAATTTCTTTTCATTAACGTTTTTCCTCGTATGTAACAACGTATGTTAAAAATACTAGTGTTGTCATAGAACGGCACAGACTTTCTCTCACTAGTTTTCTAACTTCTTTAGTATTGGGTTGTGCCTTATTTTCTTCCCAGCTGCCATCATATGCCGCCCAAAGGTCATTTTTTCAAATTTTCTCAATTTTTCGTCTAGCTAATGCTAGAACTAAAAGAATCATGCCTTTAAGACTGTTATAGAAGTGTAGAGCCCGTGTCCAACCTGGATGACTGAGTTGGTTAAATGGCGTTTACGGATTCGGCGCTTCAGAACAAGAAGGTCGCGGGTTCCAGTCATGCGTTGTTTGTTGTTTATCTCTCATGAATCTGTTGTTGCATAAAAATATTGAGAATTCTCGAAACGTAATTGAAAATCATTTGAAGCACTTCTACTCACAAATGCAATCAATACAGATAAATAAACCGGAAGTATTTGTATGTGATTTTTGAGTTTGCGCACGAACTCGTCAGACGAACTCGAAGTGCCATATCCCTGCTCCGAGGTTCTTTTGTACCTCCAGTTGGCTAAGGGCTGGCTGACTGGCGTATGACTGTCATAGTTCTGCGAGCGTCTGCTGAGGAGTGAGGAGCGCTCCCGTTCTTTTAAAGCGTCCAGAGCGACCACGACGTAGACATATGACAATGTTGACTTACATGCTTATTCTACCCTCTATAATATTATTCCAATGATTTTCCTCAGGTGGTTCACGAACGGATATCTTATATCAATAATCTCCTATATCATTTCAAGAGTACAGATACCTTTTGCATATCTCGGACGTAACCAATCTTTATAAATAAGGTCTCTAAAGAAAGATAATTCCACGGAGACGGGACGAATTGAACTTTGACTTTAAAAATGTGAAGGATTTGTTGAAAATATTCATGTCAAATGCGACCCGCAACACTGGGTAGGATTGTGATATATATGGATAAATAATTCTTAAACAAAGAGTTCTACAGCCTTGAAACCTGGCCCAAAGAAATGTTAATCACACCGTAGTCTATAGGATGATAACTTCTTGGACATTTTATTTCATTTTTTCTGGTCCGGCGCACAGTGGGGCCAGAAGGGGGAAAAGTTGATAAAAAGTATTTTTAATCGTTTTTCAGGATTAATGGAAATAAAATATATTTAATAAATAAAACAAGATCTTTAATTGTTTAAACGTGGAATATTTGATTATCTTCATGTAGTATTTCATTTCTGGAGAGATTAGAGGTTTCCGGAGCAAATTGAAACCTGGTAGGTCTACAAAACCTTGTTGAACATTTTTTGTTTCGCCATATTATCTTTTTTCATTTGATTTGGGGCTTTCATAAGTCAATTGCCGGGGCACTAATGATGCAATGAAAATATTTGAGTTAGTTGCTTTGGGATTTGAAATAAATGTCAGCTCGTATTGGGATTGATGTGATCCGTCTAATCTCCATTTACTAAACAAATATAATTTGCCAGATTGTTCTAAAACGATTAGCCAAAACATGTCTGTGCTTGCAAAATCCGCGAAACTGTGTGATCTAAAAGTGGCTGTAGTCTTACTTCAGCAGATGTTTCAGTTACAATGATTGCTTCTTTTTTCGCAAACTGGATTTTTTTGTAGGATCGAGAGACATCTTCTTCTCTAATTTTATTGCATTGCTCTCTTGTAAGGTTTGCTACAATAAATAAAGATAAAGCTTCGGTTCCCTGAAGGTCTTACGTTTGTGGGATTTGTTGTAACCCCAATTGTTTGTAACAGATTGAGCACTTTGAAGCGCGGGTCGGAGTAGTCATTGCCACATCTTTAATAACTTAAGCAGTGTTATCTTCACCGGCAGAACGTAAACGCATTCGGGCAGCATATGATACCGCATTGGGAGAATGTTTGGACCGTGGAACTGTAGTTCTTTGACATTTAGATCTATCAAAAACCTAAAAGAACATCCATGGCCGGCCCATTTTTTTAAAGTTTGAGGTCGAATTTGGTCATCTAATAAAAGTTGCCAACCAATATTAATTTTTTTGCAAAAATATATCCTCTGTACGATTAGAATCTTGCCATTTTTTTGTTAAAATCGGCCATAAAGTGACACAATTTTATTTAATTCCGACTTTCCGTGTTTGGACCACTTGATAAGTTTTTCCAAGAATTCCTTCAAAATCTGAATTTTTTCTTCCTTTTCTGTTAGTAGTGTTTAATAGCATCGTACAGATCTCTCCTTGTTAATTCTGAGCTATCAGTGCCAGATCCTGAAGATGAAGTAAAAAGAATAATAATAAAAATTATTCTATATATTCTTATAAAAGAATAATAAATGAGGTGCACATGATTATAAACAATGCGCCTTCATGCAAAATGGGGTAAACTTTGATTAATGCTTTGAAAACTAGATGAATTACAAAATCCGATTAATATGATAGCTCGGAAATGCCCGGAAAGTAACTAAAAGTCAGTATGAAAAACCGGAGTTAAAACTTATTTCGTTGTGACACGCAGGATTTCTACCCGAAATTACTAAATTATTCTTTAAATTATTCTTTAATTTTTTTTTATTTCTTTAAGAATAATTTTACGTTTTTGACTAATACAGAATTAAAATACATATCTTCAGATATCATACCCATAGCACATTCAATTCTGCTACAAACGAGACCAAAACTATGTGCAATCAAAATCACACCTCTCTTCGTACTGCACGAGCGAAGAAGAACGCCGCGCATAGCTTGTGCAAGTTCAAACTTGCTCAGCAAGGTGTGATTCCCCCACCCTGAACCGATTTGGGAACGACGGAGGAGACATTTTACTTCCCTTTTCATGTGAAATGGAGCCTCTGGAGCACATTTTGATTTTGGACTTTCTGCGAACTTTCCCCTCCTCTGGCCTGACAGTGCGGCGCTTATCTACAGTAAATATTACTCGTTCACTTTACATTTGCAGACGGCAGAATTAGGAACTAATGTTGTTTTGAAAGTGAAGGCCCGAACACACAAACGAAAATACACGAATGGCCCCGATGATAATCAGCATCTGACCAATCAGCCGAAGGCAGCACAAGCGCTACGGACACAGCTGACGAATTATGCCTTTCTGACAGTGAGCTGGAGTCGTGCTCTTAAATAATTAAGATAATATGCAATAAAATAGATCACACTACACGCTATTCACAACATTCGTGTACCATATTTATATTTCTTCTTTGCACTTATCTACTGCTTAAAGGTTATGTTCTTGCCCCACCGGGTTTCTGTGTGCTGCTCACCGCCATCTATATCATATTAAACGGTCAGTATATACTGCAGACGCGCGTTTCTCATTCAGTTGGCGGTGACCTCATGTAAACAGATCGCAGCGCTCCGTCTGCAAATGTAAAGTGAACCAGTAATACCGCCCATACTCTTTGATACCGCCTATACACAGGCCTTGGTGCTAGAGTGGAGGCCCTTTTTGTTTGTGACGTCAGGCTTAGAAGACTTAATATTCCTCCATCTTTTATTTAGGCTTGCAAAGTACAACGTTGTTTGTTCCGTCTGATGAAGTTCATTTGCGAAATTGTTTCTTCACTATTCGCACTCACAGCAAAAACTGTAAGTATTAATAGTTGCTTGACACCGATGAAGATGGTTTTATGCGTGTAGTGCAACCGTACATTTACCGTTTTGCTGTAATGTACAAGTGCTGTAATTGTAGGAGGAACTACATATTCTCCGTGTTTCAATTTCACGATACCCTCAGGAAAAATTAGATCCCTGCTATTCATCGGCAGGATTTTGTTCCCATGGAACACACAGAGGTAAGTATTGACATTCTTGTTTCTGTGAAACGTTTGTGACATAACCTATGCACTTCAAATGGTACCTTACCACACTTTATCGTCTAGATACGTATATACGGAGTAATACACATAGTATAAACAAATGTAATGCTGCGCGAAAAAACAGCGGATTTTTTGCCGAAAAACTCTCATTCCCGGGCTCTGATAACGAGAAAGTGGACAAATGAGTTGCTAAATTTAAAAAAGATCCTCTAACACGTCGTATAGCCAGAATCCCTATTTTGTTGGTTCTTCATGTCGAAAAATCAATTGTGAATTCTACAACCAAAATGAAAACTATGTGAATGCTACAACTGCATAAAAATATAATACAAACGTTTTTAAAATTGTATTGGAAAAAGAAAAGGAGTCTGATACCCCGGACAATATAGAAATGCATTTCATAGGGCCATGATTAGAGAAGAGTATTCTAAAACCATGCAAAAATACTCTACCCACTATAAATGGTACAGCGTTTACTGCGACAAATAAATATTTTCATGCAAAAATCAACAACGACAATTATAACTATTTTTCATACATTTACATCAAATCACAACAATGACACGTAATTTACAGAAATTCACGTCCGCGAAAGAGAATTCCATTGTTGCATTACATGCATTGTCGATATTCTCTGAGAGCTAGTAATTTTTATTTCAAATATTTCAAAATAAACAATTTCTAAAAGATTAATGTGTAAATGTAAACTAATGGTCGAATGTAAGAAACAAACAAAGAAATAATATACAAAAATGCAAATTTTATTTTACGACGGATCCAGCTGTCTGAGGCGCAGTATATTTGCAGCGAGCTGTTATGTTTGTCAGGAAATTATAAAAAAACTATTCGTATTTTCAAAAAAATTAACATGACCTTATTCGAAGATCTGTTTTTGATGAGCATATTTTGTTAAGAAAAACAATAGTATCTTCACAATTGTAGTTGTAGAAAGACGCCTTTTTATTTTCTAAATTTAATTTTTATTTTTTTTAACTTTTTGCAAAATCAGGCATTTTAACGAACAAGTAACCTGCACCATGCTCTTAAGCTTCCTTTATGCTATCCCAGGTCCCAATTTAATAGAAAAACGTTGTGCGGTTTTTAAGAAAAAATGGTTTAAAGAAAATAAAAAAAATGTCTATGTTTGACACAAATTTTCTCAAAAAATACGTTTAAAAAATTGAACATGACCTTATTTGAAGTCCTGTATTTTATGAACACATTTCATTAGACAAATTGTATCTTCATAATTGTAGTTGCAGGGAGATGCCGAAAAAATTTTGAATTTTTTCAATTTTCGAAAAATAGGTTTTCAAGTAACATGAGACCTATGCCATTCTCTTAAATGCCTTCAGACTATCCAACAACAAAATTTTGTCAAAATTGTTGGCACCATTTTTTTTTAAATTTTGAAAATGTCCCAGGGTCATCATGTAAAGTACCCCCAAAATTAAAATATCGGTTTCAAATTGAAGGGGCCACGAGATCCGTCAGGTCGATCGGGCTGTATCAATTTTGGAGAAAATCGGCTGAAGAGTTTAGTCGGTAGCGTTGTTCACAGACAGACGGACAGATGTTTTGCTTTCAATTGGTTTTTTGAATCAATGACCCACAAAACAGGGATTCTGGCTACACCATGTGGTAGTTTTTTTTAAAATTTAGCAACCGGATTTATCTACTTTTTCGTTACTAGGGCTCGTTCGAACGTTTTCTGCCGAAAATCCGTTTTTTCGCGCAGCATAACATAACTTTCCCTATACTATACGTACGTATAGTATACGGGAAAGTAAAAAGCTGCTATTGCAAATCATTAGGAAACCACTATTGGCGCCATAATATGTTTTTCAAGCGTCAAGCACAGCGAAATTTGATACAATGTATGTAGAAGCAGTGGCCTATGAATGGAGAGCGCTGAAAGCGATTCAAATGTTTTATGCGGCACCAAGGGACTGTTCTTTGAGGATCTCCTCGCGCAGTGGGAAGGAGCTTCTAATCTCGCATCTTGAAACATGGGCCAAACTTGTGAAGTTTTGTTTGCTGGAAGAAAAAGTTTTGCGCGTGCGCCAGATTAACTGCTGGTTTCGCAAAAGCGCTCCGCTTTCTGTCGGTCTGATACGTACGCCCCGACTATTGCCATGGGCAACGGGACAGTTCCGGCAGTATGTGCACCACAAACAATGATGTTCATGGGCAGACGAACAATTACGTTTTTACTTTCTCGCTACCGCTTACGCAATACAGAGAAAGTTATGTAATGCTGCAGGAAAAGCGGCGCAAAAGTGCATAAATCCAATTGCTACATTTAAAAATATCGTATAACACTTGGTGTAGCCAGAAATTATATTTTGTGGATCCTTCTTACCGAAAAATGGATTGACGGTAAAAGAATGTCAATCCGTCTATGGACAACGCTAGTGACTAAACAGTTCTGTCGATTTTCTCCAAAATTGATATTCCCCTCTCGATCTAGGTGATGTCGCGGCTCCTTAAATTTGAAACCGATATTTTAGTTATGGGGGTACTTTACTAAATAAAGCACCTGGGGTATTTGAAAAATTAAAAAGAAGGCTCCATCGCTTTTGATTAAATTTTGTCGCCCGTTTCAAATTTCCTGCGCTTCGTGAACGCAATTTGAGATGTCTTTGGAAGCAGTTGGAAGCTACGTAAGTTATAATTTAATTATTATTTCATATTTCTTCGTTTTTTTACATTCGAGCTTTTGTTATAAGTTTACAAATTAATCTTTTAGAAATTATTTAAAACCTATTTGATAATCCATATTTTTTATCCATGTTGCGATGAATGTATTTGCATTCTTAACGTATTGATGTATATTCTTTCAAGCTATCTGCAAACCTTAATTGAAATTAGCCCAATTAGGATTTCTCTCTTAAAAATACAATTTAAATGTAATATGAAAGAAAAATTGGTAGCCTTCAGGAAATATCAGATTGGAAAGCGACAGATTCCGCCCCGAGATACGACAGCTGTAGTTATGTGAATTCCGTCTCATTGTTGGGATTCCGTTCTCATTTAGCTGTTTGAAACGCAGCACTTGCGTTTACAATCTAAACTTACAGGCTAATACGGATGTTTTTTACAGTTAGCCAGTCAAACATGCACTAGATTTGAGAGTCACAGTTATAGTTACACTTTTTCCCCGCACACGCACACACACGCGTACACACACATCCACTGCCCGTCGGAGGCACGCGCACGGTTGTTCCATCACGGGCACTATGGGTGGCGTCTCTGTGGTCGACAGTACACTCCCGACTATCTAACTTCACGACTGCGGAGCGGGGACGACCGGCCGTCCCCGCGTCTGGTCTGGTCTGGTGGGGGTGTGGGCTAGGTACTCAAATGGTATTAAGTATTCACTAGCGATGTAATTGTAGTAGCACGCGCCGCTACTCGATATTGCCTCGGTGACGATGCGTTCACGCAATTTCTTTAGCTTGTCGCCGGAAGAGAATTTCTTTACGGCACCTGTCGTGACCTGGACGGTCAAGGTCGCTAGAGCGTGTGCTGACTCAGTGCTTGCTCTGAAGGGTCGCGGGTTTGAGAACCGCCTTGGGCATGGTTGTTTGTCCCTTGTCTTTTATGAACGTGTTGTCGCGGAAGATCTCGTGAACCTCGCACTAATGATCTAAAATTTGTAATGAGTTGTACAAAAAATGATTACTGTAATGTGGTAATTTCGGTATTATGTAACCATTAATAGGGGAGGCCAGAAGTTCTGTTTTAGCACCACTAGTTCATTTTGATGAAGTTGTATCAGAATAATATAAAATATTAATATTGAAATAAGCATATGAAAATATTACGTAGGGCCTGATTCAGACACTACAAGATCGATGAATGGCATTAACGACAGTGCTATCTACAACTGGAGTTTAAAGAAACGTTTTCTCTATAAGTAAAATTACTATTAGAAATTACATCCACAGCACTTCTTGAAACGTTTTAAAACAGAATCTGTCACACACGTCATTTAAGCTTCAACCTACAATACCACATCAAAAAGAAATTTGAAATATACAAACTGTTCTGAGAAAGAAAGGATACGTAACTGTAAAAGCTACGCGGTACAAAAACACGCATTAGAAGAACACAATACACACATTAAAAGAACGTAAAATCCATGTTGGAAAAACACATGCAAGAACAAGGTTGAATTGAATTGTTCATGATCTCATACAGAAATAACATTTTAAAAATAGAAGTATCGTGACATATAATTTTATATATTAACAATACTGAAAAAATTAAAAGAAATTTGCTAGGTGACATCCTTGAAAGTAAGAATCGAAACCAGAAAGTGCTTAAAAAGTTCAATTAAAACGGCAAATGCAAAAACATAAAGCAATCGGTTGAATATTCTTATAATTTGTAATATCAAGATTTCCCAACACAGACATTGGCTTTTTTTTAATTCAAGAGAACCTACCAGAACTATTTTTTCCTTTTTGTACCTGGTACTTTACAAAGACTTGTTTCTCGCTTCTCCATAAATCAGATTTAAGAGAGTTTGCACTCTGCCACGTTCTATTTTTAGCCTCCGGTTTAAGAACCGGGAACGTTGCTTTGCCCGCCACTTAATAAAATTCGCAGCCGCTAGCGCGCGCGCGCGAGCGCGGGGCTTAACCTCGCCGCTGAGCACAGAGTGGCGGCACGCGGGCCCGACTCGGCTTGTCAGATTCGCGCCCGCGTTATCAAGGACGTTATATTTAGAGGGAAAAATTACGTTAATTTCCGGCGAATAAATAAGCGTCGCCATGAAAGCGCGACGCGGCCGTCAGTCCGCTGCCGATAAGGCACGCGGTGGTGGCGACGGCGGCGGTTGCGGTGGCGGCGGCGGCAGCGGCCGTGATGAGGGCGCAAAAGTGGCGGGTTTGAGGGTGGCCCGGTAGAGTAAGTTGTTGGGAAGGTGAAGAAAAGGTTGAGAACAGGAGGATTAGTAAGAATACGAATGAGTGAGAGTTTTGACATGTTACGTTTTCGCAAATATCGAAAATGCGGAGATTTGGTTGAAAATGAACAACCACCATTTTTTTACCGTTCTTTGATATATAGGAGGAGAAAATAGAAAGAAACAATTTCGAGACGTTCTTGAGAAAATATTTTTTTAGAAAGTACTTAATTTCAAACACAAATTGCACTAAAACTACTCCTTACTTCAAACAATTTTACATGGCTATTTTTAAAGAGCTGATTTTTAGAATAGATTTTGATAAAGGCTAAAATCTCTACCTTCACTTCTGTAGTTTTAAAATGTTAACTGTTTGCACTTTTCGAAAATATAGAGACTTATTATAATGTTTAATTGTAAAAGATATTTTGATCGCTCGTGACACTGCGATCTAAAATTAATTAATAATAAAAAACAGACTTAGCCGGAGATAAAACTAGCACAACGTTTTTCTTATATTTTGATACATGCGAGTAAAAACTTTAAAGAAACTAGTGGTGCTACAGAATAGCACAGACTTTCCCCATCTTAGTTTTCTGTTTCGTCTGGTCTTGGCTAGCTATTCGGACTTGCCATTACTCTTGACAGCTGCCATCTATCGCCGCCCAAACTATATTTTTTGACATTTTATTAATTTTTCGGTTTCCCAATTGTAGGACAAAACTATTATTTTAAGAATGTTAAAAACCAGTTAAACCTTGCCCTAAATAGCAATTTTCGTTTGAAAAATTTGGAGCAATTTTCAAGAAAATGGCGTTTAGCTCCACTGTGCGAAATTTAAAGCTCTTTTTTACAGAAAAGTTTTGAGTTTTCTAAAAACATCATTTCAAGCAATTACACTCAGAAATTTAATAGCGTTTACAAATTACTGGAAATGTGCATTTTACCTGTATGACAGATCTTTCAAAAAAATTACATTTTTGCAATTTTTGAAAAAACAAAAGGATTGATGGCGAAAGGATTATGGAGTTAATGTCATCTCATAGTGCATACTTAGCACTATCCCTACAGAGAGTTTAAAGAAAAAAGTTTGTGCCGTTTTTGAGAAAATCAGCTTTATGTAATTTTTTAAAATTTGAAATATTGCGTGCAATATTGCGCAAAAACTACTAAAATTTTCAAAAAATGTACAAGACCTTAATGAAAGAACACACTTTGGACAACAAATTTTATTTGAAGGAAAAATCTCTATCTTCAATTTTGTAGCTCTAGGAAGACGCCGAAAAAATTTCAAACTTTGGCAATTATCGGAAATTCAGAGTTAACCGTGAAAATGGGACCTATGCCACTGTAGCGTCATGCACGCTCAAACGAGCAGACGGTAATTTCACCGGATGTGGAACAAAGGGCTGGACATCTGGCGTGGTGACGCGCAATGACGCATCGGTTTTTCCGAGCGAGCGAAGCGTCGTCTCAGGTGCAGGGACGGGCAACGGTGGCGGCGGGCGGCGCCATGGGCCTTTAAAAGCCGGGTGACGAACGCCCCATTCTTCTTTTCTGTAGTTCGAGCTGTGTGAGTAGGAGGCTGTGCGTCTAGCACGCGGAGGGGAAGCCGGCATTAGTTTGTCGTCAGTCATGAGACATGTAGGTTTGTCTCGGCAGAGCGGTGCATCACACCGAGGGGAAACGTTTGTCGTTTGGGCGGTGTGGTAGCCGCACTGTAATTTCACTTCTTGTGGTGGGCTGTATTTATTTACTTAGTAGAAGGCAGTGTTATGGTGTTTTACGACTTCGGTCTGTGTTTTTTCATTAATAAACCAACTGTTTATTCTACCCACCCTCGTCTGTGTTTTAATACATCCGTATGACGCCACAGACGAAGGAGCGATCAAATGGTGGCAGCGGTTATCGAATCCACCGGCGGGGAGAGGGCTTTTGTTTGATATAAGAACAAATAGAAGCAGCAGTTATCGAATTCCACGCGCGGTGTGTGCTATTGTTTGAAAATGATCAAATGTAGCAGCGGTTACTGAAATTCACGCGGGTACGGGCTATCATTTGCTGTGTGATCTGATGGTAGTTACGGTAAGGGCATTATTGTGGTAAGGCCATTTATAGTGAGTGTGGCAGCAATAATCATAACCCACGCGATTTCATCTGTTAATTTGTGAGTAAATTATAGCAGCAGTTTATGTGCAGTATTTTGGAACTGTAGGCATTGATTTAGGCCTGAATAATTAAATCGGCAGTAAAAATAACTGGGTAGGCTTCGAGTAAGAGTTCGGGCCGAGTATTGTTAGCGTGTATGCTTTACCTAGCGTCACGTGATACAAGTTGCGGAATCATACGCATAGTTGATCGAGTCGTTAGGCCGCGAGTCAGTAAAACGCGACCGGTAGCGACGAAGGAGCGATCAAACGGCGCAGACGGAGCGACGCGGACGGAGCGGCGCAGACGGAGTGGCGGCGCAGACGGACCGGCAGCCGAAGAAGAGGACATCCCGAACGAGGACAGCAGATAGCAGACAGCATAAGGGTAAGTGCGTCTTTCTTGTAAGTGACGGCATTATCTGGAGCTATGGCGTACCTCACGCGGTTTAAGAAAGAGGGGATGATTCGGATCGCCAATGATCTGGGTATTCAGTTAGACGGGACAGAAACCGTGATAAAATTAAAAGGTTTAATAACCGGACACGAGGATTATGATCCGGATTTCATTGAAGGGCTAGGCGAACAACATCGCAAAGATATTGAAGAGGAGAAGGATAGGGAAGAACGTAGGGAACGGGAGGAAAGAGATAGGGAGTTAGAGCGATTTCGCATAGAAGCCGAAGTTCAAAGGGCGCGAAATGTTGCGGACGCGGAACCACGTGGCGAGGCACGCGGCGAAACGCATCGTGATGTAATTAAGATTGGGCAAATTATAGGTCGTTTTAGAGGCGAGCAGGACGACATCACAACCTATTTAAACGCGTACGAGAGTCAATGTAGGCAGTTGAAAGTTCCAGAAGGCGATTGGGCCATGCATTTGATAGGATTGTTGCCTTATAATGTAAATAACTGGATCACTTTAGATGAGCAGGAAGAGGAATGGACATACGACGCGTTGAAGGCTAAATTGTTAGAATTATATCGATTCGATGCGGAAAAATTCCGCCAGTTATTTGTAAAACACAACAAGAGTAATAATTCAACTTGGGGTATTTTTGCCAGGGAACTTTTGAATTATGCTAGAGAATGGGTGTCAGGACTCAATGTACATACGTTTGAAGAATTATTGAACCTAATTGTAACTGACCAGATGAAACGAAAAGTTTCGTGGGAAATGCGGGACCATTTTATTGATTCTTGGTCGGAATTCAGCAATCCCATTGAATTCGCTAAAAAACTCGACGCGTATGAGAATCACCGGCAAGGGTGGAAGAAATCAGGTTCTTTTCAGGGTAAGCAGAAGGAGCCTGAATCTAAGGTCGTAACTGGGCAGACGAAAGCAACCTTTAATGTTAGTGATACGGGCAAGGTAGCTACGAATCCTGAATTTGATAAAAGATTCGTGAAGAAATGTTTTGTGTGTAAGTCGACGCAACACTTAGCTAGGCAGTGCCCTAACAAAAGAGTGGAGCCTATCAACCATGCGTGCGAGCCTGAAGCCAGTGAAATTTTGAAGCCTTATACTTTAGTTGGCAAAATCAATCAGAAAGAATCTTTGATTTTACGCGATTCGGGCGCATCGTTTGATCTAGTGAGTGAGAGTTTAGTAAATGCATCAGATTACACGGGCGAATCTATCTGGATTAGCCAGCCGTTAGAAAGGGCGCCGAAGAATTTGTGTGTCGCGCAGATTGAATTAGAAATACCTAGCGGTCGTGTTATTACAAGGGCGGCAGTTGTACCAAAAGAGTGTGAATTAGCGTATTATATTTTAAGTAATCGAACTATGTTATTGTTAGAAGAAGTTAAGCAAGGTTTTGTCGAACCACAGGAAATCAATGTGGTAGTTACGCGAGCCAGTGCAGCTAAAGAACAGTTTAGTTTAGGAAACTCTGTTGAAAATGTAGTACAAAATATTGAAATTAATAGGTCTGAAAATGATGTGGAGGAGGAGGAAAATACAGAGGCTATAAGTGCTGAATGTGATAGTGTAGTAGAACTTGCCAGTGAAATTAGAGATTTATTACGTGTAGACACGAATCAGTTTCGCAGGGCACAGCAAGCTGATGGAGAAGTTAAAGCAATCTATGATGAATGTAAGACTGTAAATAGTGAGCCAGGGAAAGATATGTATTTCATTAAGAACGATATTCTCTTCTAAGAATAGGCGGAGCAAGAAAGGTGAGAATTTTGAAATGCTGGTAGTGCCGAAGATATATCGCGGGGACATTTTGAGAGTATGTCACGAAACTGCTTCCAGTCATTTAGGTTGTTCTAAATCAAAGTCTTGTATGTCGCGGTATTTTTATTGGCCGAACTGTTTTCAGGAGATGGAAAAATTCGTGAAAACGTGTAATAGTTGCCAGTTAGTAGGACACGGTGGTGACAAGAAAAAAGCACCTTTGATTATTGTGCCGACTATTAGCGAGGTATTCTCTAAATTAAATATAGATACGGTAGGCCCGTTTGCACCAAGTAGTACGGGGGCAAAACATATTCTTACAGCAATATGTGTATCTTCACGGTATCCCGAGGCCATACCAATCAGAGATTTACAAACTACTACTATTATTGAGGCCTTAATGGAATTGTTTAGTAGAACGGGATTTCCTCGTGAAATGCAGACAGACCAAGGCACGTGTTTCACCAGTAATTTGATGGTTAAGTTTGCGGAAAAATTCGGTATTCGAATTGTTCACAGCTCCTCATACCATCCTCAAAGTAATTCAGTTGAACGGATTCACCGAACTATGAATAGGCTATTTAAGGTGTTATGTTTAGAGGCAGGAGGTGATTGGGAAATGAATCTACCGGCAATTTTATTTGCCATGAGAACAACGGTTCATGAATCTTTAGGCTATACTCCAGCGGAGCTTGTATTTGGGAAGAACTTGAGAACACCGGTAACATTGTTGTATGAGAACATTGTAGGGAATGAATCAGAAAGCAACACGGTAACAGAATATGTTTTTGAATTGATTAATAGGTTAAAATATATTAGGGAAACTGCACACCTCAGGTTAGAGAGTGAGCAACGCAAAAGGAAGGTTGCTTATGATAAGAAGGCTGTAGTTAGGAATTTTAATGTTGGGGATAAGGTATTAATATTTGCTCCCAATAGAACAAAGAAATTATCTGTACAGTGGATAGGACCGGGAGAGGTTATGGAAAAAGTTTCTGATGTGAATTATCTTGTACAATTGCCTAACAAAAGCGCAGGAAAAGTGTACCACGTCAACATGATGAAAGCGTACCATCAGAGGACTGAGTATGTTAATTTTGTAGCAGAGTGTAGGACTGAAGATGAAGCTAACGATGACGTGATCGATAGGTATGCGCTTCGGTTAGAAGCTGGCGATTTCGACGCGGAATCGATGCTCATCGGCACCGATGCTACACCTGAAATGTACAATAAATTGAAAGCTTTAATTGTTGAATTTAGTGACATTTTCTCAGACAAACCAGGTTTAACGGATAAGGTTGAGATGGACATCGAATTGGTCGACAACACGGCGAAAGTTAGAAGTGCGCCTTATCGCATGTCTATGAGGCAAAGTAAAATTTTGCAGGAGGAAATTGCCAAAATGTTAAGGGACGGGATTATTGAAAGTTCTGACTCTGATTTCGCGTCACCAATGATATTGGTCGAAACGCCAAACAAAAAACCTCGAGCTTGTGTTGATTATAGGAAATTAAACCAGGTGATAAAGACGGAGTATTTTCCATTGCCGAGTTTAGATGAGCGTATCGAAACTGTAGCGGCGGCGAAAATAATTTCCACGTGTGATTTAAGCAAAGGGTTCTGGCAGGTTAAAATGACAGAAAGAGCGCAGCGGTATGCCACTTTCTGCACTAAATTTGGTAGCTATAAACCTTTACGCATGCCGTTTGGTATCAAAAACGCACCGTATGTGTGTAGCAAGTTAATGGCGGCTTTGCTTAAAGATTGCTCTGATTTTGCAATACCATATATGGATGACATAGCCATATTTAGCAATGACTGGACAGATCATCTGCGTCACTTACGCATTGTGTTTAATATTCTTAGAGAGGCGAAATTGCATATTCAGCCGGCAAAGTGTAAGTTTGCTCGCGGGAAGGTGATGTTTCTAGGATATGAAATTGGTAGTGGCCTATTGAAGCCGAATGAGATCAAAGTTCGTGCGATTCGTGAGTACCCGAGACCGACCACGAAAAAGGAAATCAGGAAATTTCTTGGCTTTATTTCATATTATAGGCGTTTCGTGCCCAGGTTTTCAGAAAAGGCGGCACCTCTCACAGATCTATTAAAGGGAACTATGAGACAAGGGAAGGTAGCGTGGTCGCAAGAGTGCGAGAAGGCGTTTATTGAATTGCGTGATGCTCTGTGCAGTGAACCAGTTATTCATGCTCCTGATTTCAACAGAGAATTCTTGATGCAATGTGACGCGTCAGATAGAGGGGTGGGGATAGTACTTTCCCAGGTAGATGATGATGGAAATGAGAATCCTGTGTTATTTCTAAGCAAAAAGTTTTCTCCTTCTGAGATCAAATATGGTGTTACAGAGAAAGAATGTGCTAGTATTATATGGGGATTACAGAAATTAAAACATTATATTGATGGGAATGTTTGCCTGAAAGTGGAAACCGATCATAATCCTCTGGTCTGGTTACAACAATGTTCCGGAAACAACCCCAGATTGATGCGATGGTCTTTGGCGATCCAGCATCTGAATATAAAAATTAAGCATAGGAAAGGTAACTTGAATATTAATGCGGATATATTGAGTAGAGTGTACGAGAATGAGCTCCAGGCAGTGCCTGAACTTGCAGAGAGACGTACGTCCCTCAGCAATGTGCGTGATGTGAGTGCGCATCAAGACAGTGCCGACATTGTGTCAGAGTGCAAAACGACCAGTGTAAAGCAGTTGTCAACAGACACACAAGTGCATCGTGAAATAATGCGTGTGGGCAACGAATTGAAGCAAGATGGACTTGCAGGGCAGAAAAACAATTAAAGATTTCTTTTGAACTTTTGTGCATTATATTCAGACTCATGATCAAGAAAAGTATATATTGTGAAAGAGAAAGAGAAAAATGGAATTGTTAAAACTACGCATGTTTGGAAAAAAGTGTATATTTTTGGTAAAGGGTTATACTGTGTATTTGTTATGTCATGTTTTGAAAGGGATTGCATAATTTTGGTAAAGCGATATAATGTGTATTTATTATGTCACGTTTGGAAAGTTATTGCAACTTGGTTATGTCTTTATGTTGTTACTAGGGCATACAGTTCAATTATTTATGTCAAAATTTTTTTTGAAAAAGTATACGTGAATGTGTTTATGTGTATTGTGAAGGGGTATAAGAAATTTTTTTGGCTACCACATCGAGTTCATGTAATGTGTGTATACGAAATTGTTTATAATAACAGAGAGTAAAAAAAAATTAAGTATAGGTTAGTAGGGATTTTATTTTCAGGTATGTTGCATGTATTTAGCCAGGTTAGGAGCAGTTGCGTAGAATGTGAGCCAGCAGGCCTAGGTCAGTAAATTTCGGGGAATTTTTGTTCTGTGTTGTGGCAACTGCGAAAAAAATTCCTGGGGGGGTATATAGGAGTTTGTAGCGTCATGCACGCTCAAACGAGCAGACGGTAATTTCACCGGATGTGGAACAAAGGGCTGGACATCTGGCGTGGTGACGCGCAATGACGCATCGGTTTTTCCGAGCGAGCGAAGCGTCGTCTCAGGTGCAGGGACGGGCAACGGTGGCGGCGGGCGGCGCCATGGGCCTTTAAAAGCCGGGTGACGAACGCCCCATTCTTCTTTTCTGTAGTTCGAGCTGTGTGAGTAGGAGGCTGTGCGTCTAGCACGCGGAGGGGAAGCCGGCATTAGTTTGTCGTCAGTCATGAGACATGTAGGTTTGTCTCGGCAGAGCGGTGCATCACACCGAGGGGAAACGTTTGTCGTTTGGGCGGTGTGGTAGCCGCACTGTAATTTCACTTCTTGTGGTGGGCTGTATTTATTTACTTAGTAGAAGGCAGTGTTATGGTGTTTTACGACTTCGGTCTGTGTTTTTTCATTAATAAACCAACTGTTTATTCTACCCACCCTCGTCTGTGTTTTAATACATCCGTATGACGCCACACCACCTTAATAAGTTCATTTTCTCTATTCTTACAACAAATTTAAAGAAAAAAATTGGAGCCGTTTTTGAGAAAATTTTGAAAATGTCCGGGGGCTTCATGTAAAATACCCTCAAATTTTGAAGAAAGTTTCTCAAAATTGAGGCGCCACGAGTGGACGCAAATCGACTGGGGAATATCCAATTTGGAAGAAATCGAATATATGGTTTACGCACTAGTGTTGTTCACAGACGGTCACATGGACAGAGAGAAAGACGGACGGACGGACGTTTTGAAAAATCCACTTTTTCGGTGTAAGGGGACCCCAAAACATGTATTTCCGTTTAAATAACGAAATCAATTTTCCGCAGCATTACAGAACTTACCCTATACTACGTATATTACTCCGTAGATACGTACGTATACGGGAAAGTAAAAATGTAGAGCCAGTTGGAAAACAATTGAAGAAATGGAAAAAATGTCTGTATATTAGGCAAAATTATTCGCAAACTACTCATACGAAAAAAAAATTGTACATGACTCTACTTCAAAATCAGTCTTTAAAGAACAGATTTCTTATAGGTAAAAAATCTCTATCTTGATTATTGTAGTTGAATTAAAAAGCCGAAAAACTGGCACTTCTGCAGTTGTGGAAAAATCTGGGATTTCAAGGAATATGAGACTTGCAACATTCTTTTAAGCGTTTCTTTACACTATGCAAGGAAAAAGTTTAATAAAAAAGGGGTGCCATTTTTGAGAAAGTTTTGAAAATGCCCCAAGTGTAAAGTACCCTCAAAAATCAAAATAATCGCTTCAAGTTCGCAACGCCTCGATTTCGTTCAGATCGATCGGGGTATATCAGTTTTGTGAAATATCGGCAGAACCGTTAGGCGCTACCATTGACCACAGACGAACGGACGGAGTGACGTTTTGCCGTCAATGAATTTTTCTGTATCAAGGGCCCATAAAACATGGATTCTCACTACATTTTGAGAAGTAATTTACTGTATATATAAACTTGATTTATCCACTTCTTCGTTACTAGGACCCGACAATAAGAGTTCTTCTGTCGAACATTCGCCATTTTCCGTTGCATAATTACAATAATTTCAACGGAAAAAATGAGTAAAACTTGGGTTTAATTACTTTTTATATCAAATTTGATCTTCAGACATTTATTATTTAATTTATAAATCACAGACATACTAATTGGAAAGATACTTCCTGAAATGCTTAAAAAATTAAGCTCAAAACCTGATCGTGGTTCTGGAAGAGAACTAGACCGAAAGAAGGAAGATGGAAATGTCATGACACAAGCACTCAGTAAAATAGAGCAGAATTGACTGAAAAGAGAAGTATTCAGGGAGAGTGCTATGCAGACAAAATGTGAGATGCAGAGAGCTCATAGATGGGGGATAAGAGTGTCGAGATGACACGTGACAAAAAAAGAGGCATGTTGAGAGCAGCAATGGATGGGTACTCTATGTACTTAGAGTCGAAAGGAAAGGGAAAAATCCTGGGTTGATTCACTTGGACAGCGCTAGAGGATAAGTCTGCTCACCCCAGATCGAGTTGCCGACCAGAGGAAAGAATCACGCCGACAATTGCGGAGCTCTGCAGTGCGCGCTCTACTCGATACCCCTGAGCCATTGAGCACTCGTAGCGTAGTTCGAGCAGCCGAGTTATAAGCGTATGTCGTTGAACGTGTACAAGTACTCTTACTCAAGTACGTATACTTGTACTCTTCAATAGCCCGGCAACAGATGGCTTGGTTCTGAGACCCACGACGTAACAAAAGCTTCAGCATATTACATACAGATAATACCAGAAGCCTGTTCGTCCGTATCTTTCTTTTATTTTCAAATGAAACGTTTAGTGTGATAGTTGTTGCCGTATAGATTGTATACGTGATTATATGCGTAATTTGTTTCCTGCTTCGTCTCTCAGACTCAGCCCATCCGTTCGTGTAACTGTAATGGAGTAGAGGCGTATTCGTATTTTTAGAATTATTTATTATTGGAATATAGATAATTATGCTATTTATGTTGTATTACTTATAACTAAAATCAAATTCAACTGTAATTTCAGAAAAGAGTAACTTTTCAGTGAAATGACGAGGATGGTATTACGGAGGTTTCATTGTGCTCCTTCCTAAATTTACCAAGTTTTTTGATAAGAATAAAAAATGCACAATACTCTTACATTAATAAAAAATGTTTTCTTTTATAACAAATTAACATAATGAAGTCCTCTAACAAAGATATAATCAAAATATTTGCAATGGAATTCTTTTTTTTAACCCGAGTCTTTCAGACCCCGCCCATCCGTTCGTGTTACATTTTTTCATCCATCCGTCCCCGGAAGGCAATCAGCCAAAGCCTGCATTATCTTAATAATGGTGGTGTAAATAGTTACTTAGTGTCATAGTAGATTACAACCTAAGTTGAAATGGAGGTCGCTGCAACTGCTCTTATTGAGCAGTAACGCTTCGTTCGCAGCCAGGAAGCTGCCTCAACAAACCTCAGTACGCAGTCTCAACCTTCACTATTGGGCACGAGCACCAATAAAAGGTCAGTCCCCCATGAAACAACGAAGAAAGGTGAAGACTCAAGTAACATTAATGTGAACCATAATCTAAACAGTGACCCTAAGTGCAATGTCTCTATAAAGAACAGATTCGGTGCGCGAACTAATGTGAACTCCAACCCCGAAGACAAACGGTTCGAATATTTGAATGTAACCACGGACGATCACTCGTCGCAACCCTCCGAAATTCCACGAATTTTTGATCTGATATATCAAATGTACGGGATATAGTAATAGAACTCAAATGTAATGTCACTAACAATTTCATTACAGTTGTTAAAAATAACAAAATGAAGATCAATGACACTTCCAAAAAATAATAAAATACTTCATTCATACGCGACGTACATTCTACTCATTCAGAGATCCATCAAACAAAAAGTTTTCATTCACATTTAAAAATATTCACCAATAAATAACAGAACCAGAAATATTACAGGACCTACAGAAGCGCCACGCTTCACGAATAAAAGTCACACTCTTCACTGCAGAACCAGCGGCGAGCAGCGATTTCTGCCCTTCCACAGGCGGTAAGGTCACAAAAGGTGTCAACACTAATTGTCGCAAAAGCACTACTTGCAAATGCTTCATAGCACGTAAAAATGTGTATGTAGGGGTTTTGAAGGATGCTAAACAAGATGGTAAAATTTCATGTCAATCCGAGTGCCCAGCATGGTGAGTGTTGCGTGTAAGAGTTCATAGATAGAAATAGTGCTGCAGAATGGAATAGACTTTCTTGTATTAGTTTTCTAATTTTTTAAGTCTGGGCTATCTTCTCCCAAGAACATTTAAAAAAATTCCCAATTTTCCCTAATAAGTAAATTTCGGTTTCCTAATAGTAGAACCGAACTATAACTAAGACTATTATAGAAGAGTAAAATCACGTCCTATATAGAAATTTTGAACTCATTTTTAAGAAAAAAGTAGTTTATGCATGACTGTAAATGCGAAATTTGAAGTTCTTTTTCACAGAATTCTTTACAGTTACAAACATTTGCGTTTGTGTAATTTTTGGAAAATCAAAAGTATACAGCAAAATAGCTTATACTTCATCGTGAACAGTACAATTAGCACTAAAAGTACGAAAAGGTTTAAGAAAAAATTTGCGGTCATTTTTGAGAAAATGGCATTTCACTAAAATGGGGAAATTTGAGCTCATTTTCACAATAAACTTTTGAGTTTTTGAGAAACTTTATTAGACATCATTTAAATCACATGTACTTTTGTGTACTCATTGATGTGAACAAATTCCCGCTAACGTAAATATTAACGAGAGTTAAAGAGGATAAGTAAAAATGACATTTCTGTAATTTTTGAAAGAAAAACAACAAAACAATAGAGAAAATAGAGAAGAATATTGTTTGTGTCATCTCGTAGAGTACATTTCCCAACAGAAGTTTACAGAAAAGTCGGAGCCGTTTTTGAAAAAAACCTTGTTTTTGTTATCTTTTAAAATTGCACACATTGCACGCGATATTACGCGAAAACTAAAATTTTCAAAAAATGTACGTGACAAATTTCATTTGAAGGAAAATGTTCTATCTTTAATTTTCTAGTCGTAGGTAGACGACGATGGAAAATTCAAATTTTTGCAATTTTCGAAAATTCAGAGTTAACAGTGAAAATAGGATCTACGTTATCTTTATAAGTGTATTTTATTCTTACAAGAAATGTAAAAACAAATGGAGCCATTTTTGAGAACATTTTAAAAATATCTCAGGGCTTCATGTTAAGTACCCCAAAATTAAAGAATGTTCTTCAAAATCGCAGAACTTCGACTTGAACAGATCGACCGAGGAAAATGCATTTTGGAAAAAACCCTACGTATGGTTTAGACCCTAGTGATATTCATTGACCCACGGACGGACAAATGTAGTACGTTTTGAAAAAAAAACTACACTTTTTCGGTATCAGGGGATCCCAAAATGAGTATTTCCATTTAAATATCGAAATCGATTTTTCGCAGCATATGTTTCTCTATTCTACGTATATTACTCAGTATATCCGCAGTATGGATACCAAACGGTAAAATTTATTTCATTATTTCAAAATCTGTCTTTCTGGAACAGATTTACTAGCCACTCATTTCGAAAGTACATTTACTGAGAAAACGAATGTCCATCCGAAACATATACTTCATGCTAGCAAATTAAACTCCTTCGGTCCGTTATCAGAAAATAAATTACTCATCTCCCACTGAAATTTAGAAAATCATTAAGAAACTTCTGTACAGAAAACCCAATGGCGGCTCCTGGCTAGTAGATGTGGGGATGCGATCATGATATTACAGATTGAACGCATAATTCCAAATATTTAAAGTCTGCGTCATTCTACTTTACTCTGAAGTATTTTAGAAGTGTATGTTGCAAATTAGACACACTCTGAATCTTCCTTGAAAATAATTTTATCATTGCATGCACTAACTTATATAAACAAAACAATACAACTAAAAAAATAACCACATAAAAGTACTTACCTAATTTTTGAACTCGAGATCTATTCGCGTTGTCTTGGTTGTCCATCACAATCTACACTAAGTTTTTTCGGATTGAGAGAAAGAACTGCACGGAATTTCACGAATCCTGTCTATGACACAATGAAACGTTTCACTACTGTTCACTGCCACAAATACCTCACCCACTACCACAAATGAGCTGGATGAGCTCGCCATATCGCACACGCACACATACACGCAAGTTTTATTCTTTCGCGTTACAATTTCGAATTCACGATTCTCTTTAACATATCACCAACTAGGCAAAGTAGTCTATTTAACGCACATTCAAACAATCGTGCCGTCTGCCCCCCGCTCCCCGCTCCCCGCTCCCGGGTCACAATAGTGGCACGTGACTTCTGGGATTCCCAGGCGTGCTGCCGAATTATGAGAGAGAGGAGGGGTATGGAAGGTTATTGGGAGGGGATACACGAACGCCAATGAGAAGCCTTTGATGTGAGAAGCTATGTCACATCTCCGGCAGACGAAACCACGCAGCTTAAACACAGTGCATGGCCGTGAGTTCAATAACCTCGCCAACGAAGTGAGATCGTTCAAGGGATGTTTCTCGGCCCGCCACATCCAGCGAGGGGACTAACGCCTATTGGATCGCGCACGTATGTGGCTGGAGGGAATAGAGAAACAAAGGGAGATACTTAACAGAAGAAAATAAAATACTTTACTGAAAATATTTTTAAGTGATGGAAAACTAGGGGATGTAACACGTCACTCGCATGCACTGAGCCTACGCCACTGAGAAAACCCCAGGTCACGACATCAACAACAAAGCATTAAAAAAACATATTTAATTCATATTTCAACACAGTGTATTTCCCTTATAACTGTAAACAAGGAACTATCATCCCTGCAGCAAAGCCAAACAAAATACCAACACCCTCTGACAGTTATCGCCCAATCAGTTTACTCACAAAATATTCAGAACAACCAATATTCAAACAATCAGTTTTCCAAAATATTGGAAAATCATATTAAGAAGACTAAAAATATTCCTATGTGGAACCTACTCCATCCCCAGGGTACAGTTCGGATTTACTGAAAGAATCTCTACGCAAAATCAATTACCCTCAAGTGGCATGGTGAATTTTTGTTACATAACCGGTGTCGTGGTGACATTTTGACCCCACGCCTTTTTTTCATTTCTTTATGAAATTTGTAATGCAAATTTAACTATTTCTGTTTACTCAGATTTTTATAGGATTTTCAAAATAATTTAGATAAAATAAATCATATTTAGTATATTTTTACTGAACTGAATAAAAATTTATTTTTTTGTGACATTACTGATAAATACTCGTAAATAAAACCATATTTTTTCCTGTAAATGTTTAATGCCTTATTGATTTCGTATTATCAATTTCTAACATGCATATCTTTATATATATATATATATATATATATATATATATATATATATGAACCAATTTTAATTATCTCATTTTTTGGATTTATCTCATTCCCGAATAACAGAATAACTAATAAAATATCGAAAAAATGGCATTACATGGCGCTGAAGAATAAAAAACTAGATATTCATGCAAAAGCAGCCCGCTACACATTTCGAATCTATATCGTTAAATAACTTCTACACACAGCGTTCTAGGGCCCTTAAAACTAAAATTTTGAGGCTGAAGGCCTCAAAGAAACATTTCTCACATCGTATTCTACAGGATGACATCTTTTTGAACATTCTATTACAATTTTACTGGTGCGGTGCTTCTCAGTATTACCGCACCTACTCAAAGATGTGCAGAATCTAAGTAAATAAACCAAAGTCGGGTTAATTAAACCATTTATAACTTAAGAACGACTAGACCTATTTTAATTATTTCCGATTTGTTGGATTAATCTTCACCCCGAATAGCAGAATAACTGAGAAAATATCAGAAACTTTCAAGAAAAATAATATACAGAAAATTAATCTAATATCTGAAAATCAGTGTTTGTTGGTTCGTGCTTAATGCTTTGCCGTACCAGGCATCCCATTGCGAAAAAAATGTGTAAACTTATTGTTTCCACACGCGGGAGGAACATAGGCTTAGTACAAATATTGTAGCTCCGCTAGATGGCGCTTCAGTTAAATGCAATTCCCAATTCACGTGAGCTTCATTGTTGCTGGCCATTGCCGTGTGTCGTACGTGAAGTCGAGGAGAGCACGAGGTGCAGGTGGAGACACGTTGATGAGAGGAGAGGGAAAAAGAGACAGGGACAAAGAGAGAGAGAGAGACAGAGAGAAAATAGAGATAGGAAAAATAGAGAGGGAAACAGAAGGAAATAGAGAGGGGGGAATAGAGAAAGAGAAGGAAAAGAGAGAGAGAGAGGGAAATGAAGAGGGAGAAATGAAAGGGAAAACAGAGAGCGGGAAAAGAGAGTCAGAGTAGGGGAATTGAGACATAGAAGGGAAGAAGAGACATAGAGGGGGAAAAGAGACACAGGTGGAAAAAGAGACACAGGTGGAAAAAGAGAGAGAGTGGAGAAAATGAGAGAGGAGGAAAACAGAGGAGGAGGGAGAGGAGAAAAAAGAGAGGGGGAAGGAGAGAGGAAAAGAGAGTAGGGAAGAAAGAGAGGGGAAGAGGAATATTTCCTCAATTATTTCTTCTGCGGCAGCACCAGCAACGCGCCGAGCACCAGCTATTTTAACAATAAAATATCAACATTATTGCAAAAATATACTTATAGTTACTCCTTTCAAATGTTTACCTGACATTCGTGATACATTGAGCGGCAACATGTATAACAATTTTCTTTTTCGGTAATTCTTTTCCGTCCTTTATTGCGTACCGCTTCATTTTCCTGGTTTCTTGTGGATTATAATTAGAACCAGGAAAAAAAATTCTTCAATATTCTTGAGATGGTTCCACAAAGTGCTCTAGGTAGTTGCACATTCAAGAGATAGACGTTCATACGAGGTTTGGCAAGATGACGTGCCAGCATCTCCATGAATTCTTCCCTTCACAGCCATTTCCGCTTTGTATGTCGTCAGTGTCATTATGATCATTCTCCACTTCTAACCATTTGGAGATATCGATATCACGGTCTGCGTCAGCCCAAAATACAGTCTTCAATGAAGACGCCGTTTCAAACATACTAGTTGGCGTGGTGATAGTGCTGTGACTCCAACAAATATTTTCACTCTCGCCACTGCAAAACAACTGCACAAAATTCAACAGTACTTCTGAAATCAAACGATAAGGATGTTAGTTGAAGGTAAACAGCATACAATCATTCTCATTTGAAAAATAGGGTGTATATCGTACTTCGAAATTCAAGTGGGGTCAAAATGGCACCACGACGCCAGTTGAGGGGAATTTCAGAGCTCATTTATTCTGCTTTTCAAAAACAAACATCACACCATAGTAGTATTTGTTAACATATATCTCGCAAGCTTTCAACCGAATTTCGCACCAAGCTTCTGCAAGCAACTGATTCAAATAGCCATACCACAATACTTAAAATCAATAATAATAATAATAATAATAATAATAATAACAATAGTAATAATAATCATAATAATAATATTTTACACAATAGAACTTTCTCAGTCAGTGTCATCACATTATTTATCTAACCAAAGAACAAGGACGCTGGACTTCTCCAAGGCTCTCCTTTATCATCCACCACATTCAACCTCTGTTTCTGACCTTACTCACACTTAACAAAATCACAATTTGCCGACAACACTGGCATATTTACCTGTGGTACATCCCTGACCAAGTTAAGAACCCATGTACAACTTTATTTAAATCTGATCGACAGCTGGGCCGCTAAACTTAATACTTATTTAAATTCTAAAAATACCGCTGCTAAATATTTTCATTAAAACCATAATCTTCCCCACCTTCCTTCACGGCAATACAATAGAATGATATTCCCCTAACAAACCCGTGAAATACGTAGGTTTATATCTCGGTACCAAGTTAAATAAGGGAAAGTATAAATGTTAAAGTAACCCAAAATAAAATAAAACTCATAACTACGACCAATATATTACAAAAACACCCTATTCATTATAAATCTTCCATAGAAACTTACAACTTTATGACTCATAATGTCAAATTTGGATCAATTCTGCTAAAACTAACCTCCACAAACTTCAAGTACTGCACAATAAAGTCTTAAGAATAGTTACTAATGACTCTTGATGCACAATCAGCAATCAACTTCACAACGAATTTAACTTAGAACCCATTGATCAATGGAACACATATCTGACCACCAACTTCAAAACCTATGTCAAATTGCAGCCACATTCTATCATCTTTCAAACTTGCCAAAACCCCAATTATCAAACACGAATTGAAAATAAAAATCCTTACCATACATTCTTGAAACAAATTGCAGATTCAGATCCAGGGGACCCAAACTAGGATTTTCTCCCCCTTGCACGTTTTATGAGAATAGCAAATGAGTCTGTAAATACATATGAATTGTATTTACTGAACTATGTAATTTTCTTAAAAAACAATAAAACATTAAAAAAGGGAGGATAAGTAGGTAGGGAGCTCGAATGGCTTTTAGTAAAAGAGTTAGGTTGTTGGCAAAGTGCTGGGGATGTTACAAAACAAAGAGGCGGTTGTGTGAAGAAGGATTAGAAACGCATGGCAAGGTCATGAATGGGTCCGCATTGCATTGAAAAGTGTGGGGCAGAGTACGACACGAGAGTGTTGCACAAGAAAATGCGTAGCCGGGAAATGCGAGTGCAGGGTGGGCTTTGGAGAAAGAGTGAATGAGCCGTGGGCGGTTACTGTGGAAACTCAGCAAGGGGATAGGGATAGGGGCGGACGGGGCGGGGGCATAAAGCGCCGGCGCCGCCCAGAAGCGGGGCATTTACAGCTGCTCTCAATCCTAATCTGCTTGCGCCAGGCGCCGAGGGCGGCGCGGCGCGGCGCGGCGCGGCGCTACGACCGGTCGTCAAAGCGACGTGGCGCCCGCCCTCGTCGGCGCTGACCACTTGTTTGTCGTTGCGGACACCGAGTGTGCTCTTGCCGCACCCTCTCCCTTTTTTTCCATCAGCCTCCCGCGGCTTCCAGTATGTCCGGCGTTGACCACATCTCTTGTAGCACTCCAATAAAAGCAAAATGGGTTTCCGGAAGTGCAATTTGCAGAAATGCTTCAGTTGGCATCATTTCCCACTCGATTTTTTGGAAAATTAAACGTAGGTATAAAACTCCATTTGACTGTACACCATTGAGGGTATTACACATTGCTTAACACCGCCATGAATTAAATGAAATCAGTTTAATAGAGTGCCTAGAGACCTCGCATTAACTTTTTAGTTGAATGTACACAACAGAAATGAAAAGTGCATTTGCGAGAGAATTTGAACATACTGTTCCGTACACACCGCAAAGCCCTCGCAGGCGTCTTTTCCTCCTGCTGACACCCGCCGCGCGGAGCCGGCGCGCCCACGGCCGCCGCCTCCCCTTTCCCCGGCGGCCACCCACAGGCCGCCGAAGGGCCTGCTACCCCCTCCAGAAGGCCCTTCCCCCCGTGTCTGCTATACAGCCTCTAACGGCACATTCCCAGGGAGACTGGCACTGGTCGACGCTCCGCGAGCCCGGGAACAACGCTTTTCACATTTTTCTCTGCGCGTGATCGAGTGTGCGCTTCGCGCATCTCTCAAAGCTGCCCTCGGCAGTGGAGATCCACGTATAGAGCCAGTGCGCTTCGCGCGTGTTGCAACACTGCCCTCGGCAGTAGAGGATCAAGCATCCCATTAGTTCTTGCGCTTCGCGCAACGCGTAACGCTGCCCGCGGCAGTTCGGCACGATGCTCATTTGTCGGTGCGGGTGCGGTGCGTCGGTGTGAGCTTCGCCGAACGGTGCCTCTCACACCTGAGGGTGCCGTGACTGGTCCGACCCATCTCAGGAGGGCCGCGTGCGCTGCAGGGAGGCTGTTTACGGGCCCGACACCACACTGTGCGGGACCTGTATTCCTGCAACATCTCCACTACGCAACGCAGACGGCAACGCAGGCAAAGCAGGTCACTCCAGTCAGAAGGACCGCACAGCTGTACAAAAAGGAAAATAAACTTCTGCAAGGTCAATTTCTTCATTAATTTACCCCGTCAACTCAGAGTCCATCCAATCAACCAGCCCAATCCCTCTCCCCCGTCCCGGGCAGCACGGCCCGGCGCGGCGTGCATCACGTTGGTTAGAAAAGGCCCATTACAGTCCTCCGCATCCCCACCCACTCTTCGCTTTCCTCCCCCTTTCTCTAACCAAGTTGGTCCTCCGTCCGGGATATCTGAGTTGACAATTTTTGCTAAATTCTTGTCATTGCACATGCTTATTTACTTTGCAGAGTTTCAAAGGATAATAATGTTTTCTATGTTGAACAGTGTAATTTGTGTATTGTAGTCAGATATAATCTTTAATTTCAATTCTGTGTCTTAAAGTAATTGCTTGTCTGTGTGTAGTTCAATTTATTTATATGATTTAACTTTGTTAGTGAACACTCATTTTTTAATCGTCAGGGCAAGCTTAATTTGTAAGTAATCATTCTAATCAGTAGTATTTCCTTTGCTCTAATGCAAAGTCAATGCAGTGTTATGTTTCAACTCAGTGTTAAACCAATTCATTATTAATTTAAATGTTATGTGATATGCAATTCAGAGTTGATTTTCGCTTCAGTGTTACCGCTATTTATTGTTAATTTAGGTTTGTGCAAAGACAATGCAATGATACTTTTTCTCTTCAGTGTTACCGCTATTTATTGTTAATCTAGGTTTGTGCAAAGACAATTCAATGATACTTTTTCTCTTCACTGTTAAACAAATTTTTCATTAATTTATGTTTGATGAGGCAATTAATTTGTGTTAGTGAGTAAGTTTAGTTATAAGGTGTGTGGCATGCGTGTGTTCAATATGTTACAGGAATGCAGGTTCCCGCACAGTCATTGATCGATTTCTTAATCATAGTTTTCAAGGTTATTCCCAGGTGTTCGGGTGCGTGTTAGCGTACCGCACGAGTCCTAATCTTAGTCCAGAAATTAATTATTAATCATAGTTAGAAACAAGAATTTAATATGGCAGAAAAGGCAGAAAAACTCCGGAAAAAGCTTGAAGCCGCATGCTCGGCGGCAGTTAAAATCATAGACAACCAGGCACGTTTTATTCAAAGCTTCGAAGTAGTCGATGAGGAAACGTACGAACAATTAGTTTCTCGTAAAGAACGTATTCTTAAAGTTTGGCAAACCTACGAAGATGATTCCAAACAGCTATCAGACAATTTCCCAGATGCAGAACAAGAATTCGATTTTGAAAACCGTTATTTCGCTTTAATCTCGAAGGTAAATGCTTCATTACGGAAACATTCTGCATTCCGTGAGACTACACCATCTGTGGCAGACTCACATCGCTCTTCACATGAAATGCCGTCCAGTGTAGTCAGGCTTCCTGAGCTTCCTAGTCCTCGGTTCTCCGGCCGTGATGAAGATTGGCAAGGTTTCAAAGATCTATTTACTGCGCTGATAATTGAAAATAAGAATGCCACCGATCTTGAAAAATGGCACTACCTTGTCCAAGCTCTTCCCGCAGAATGCAAACAAATTGTTTTACAATTCCCCAGTGGGCCGAATAGCTTTGCATTAGCGTGGCACGCTCTAAATTTGCGATACCAAAATCCGCGTTTGCTAGCAACCGCCCACATCACCGCATTAGAATGCCCTCCTGTGTTGGATTCTACTAATCCACAAACATGGCGACAATTCGTTGACCATTATCAAACCCATGCCACGGCTCTCGACAATTTAGAGTTAGAAGTTCCTTTGAGTGAATTACTCATTCTTCATCGCATTCTTGCGCATTGTCCTCCCGCAGTGGTGCAAGAATGGGAACGAAACGCGCCATTAGATAAAAATCCTCAACTGAAGGACTTTTACAACTTTTGCGAACGGCAGTACAAAATCGCTGCAATTAACAGTGCCGGTACGCCTATCCAAAACAGTAAACCGCCCCCTGAACCCAGACAAGTCGTGTCCCGTAATTGGCAGGGACCACCTAACAATGCGAGCAACAATAGCGGAAATAAATGTTCCTTTTGTGCTAACGGGCACATGCTTCATCAGTGTCACAAATTCCGCGAACTATCACAAGAGGCAAGGTTTTCTCATGTCCGTCAACAGCGTCTGTGTCATAATTGCCTTAAGAAATACTCAAAATCACATAATTGCTCATCATTCACATGTCGTCAGTGTAATGCCAATCACCATACACTGCTGCACGGGTATTTTGAGTCAAAAGTAAATATTGCGATTTGCAACGCTCAGTCGCCGGCGCTAGGAAACTACGCGCCTTTCACTTCCACGTGCAGCCAACAGCGCTCGCCCGCAGTCCGCGAAGAAGGAAACTTTTCGCCGGCTATTGTTTCGCGGCCACCGGGCCCAAGTACCTGCACCCAAACATTGCCCCCCGACGGTCATTCACAGGAATTCTGGAATGCTAGGGGTGCTCAAAACAGTGTCGCCGATTTGCCCGGGAGAGCTGTAGAAAACAATTCTAATAGCTCCGTCGCGGTGCAATCCCCGCCCTCGACGCACGTAAATTCGTTTAGTGCGAATGTAAATTCTTTTTCAAGCCGCCTTACACCGTGTATTTTACCGACAGCTGAAATTTTAGTAAGCGACCGCTGCGGTAACCTTCATGCATGCAATGCCCTGTTGGACAGTGGTTCGAATTGTAACCTCGTGTCAGAGGCACTACTCAAGCAGCTTGACATTGCAAGTACAGCGGGATCGGTTGAGATCCAAACTGTTGGTACAGGCACTACGAGCTCGCGAAACATCGCTTCACTCATGATAGCTTCGCGTGTCACCCAATGGCATTGTCAAGAAGCTTTCATTGTAATGCCCGCTATCACCACAGACCTCCCACCGGTCTCATTCGCGTGCGGGGAGTGGAAAATACCTCCAAACCTCCCGCTTGCGGATCCGCGGTTCAATGTCAAAAAATCGATTGATATTTTACTGGGCGCCGCCATTGCCGCAGAAATCCTGTTAACAGGCAAAATTCCGTTATCAAAGGGAATGCCTATTCTCCAGAACACCGAACTGGGATGGATCGTGTCCGGAAACGTGCCATTAACCACTGCAGACACGCGTAAGTGCGCAGTGAGATCTAATTTCACTTATTCTATAGAAAGGGTCTCACAGCAACTGCAGAAATTCTGGCAACTTGAAGAGGTACCAACCAATGTTCCATTATCTCCCGAGGAACAATATTGCGAGAAGGTGTATGCAGAATCGACGTCGCGCTCTCCAGAAGGGCGGTATATTGTAGCCCTTCCTTTCAAAAAAGACGCGCCGAAGCTAGGAAGTTCTCGATCGCGCGCTTTGTCCCAATTTTACGCGCTCGAAGCAAACCTGTCAAAGGACAATTTTAAGAAAAACAGTCAAAAATCGAAATTTCACATTCAAAGAACTCGCCACTTTGACTGCTAAAATCAAAGCAATTCTTAACTCGCGGCCTATCATGCCAAAATCTGACTGCAAGAACTGTGGAAAGTTAATATTCAGTGGGACGAGCGTGTGCCCCAAGACATAAATTGTAAATTTAAGACTATGATTTCACAGCTTGCAGAAGCTGTAACCATCTCGGTACCCAGGTGTGTATGCACCTCGCCAAGTTCGCAGCCCATAGAGCTTCACGGGTTTGCGGATGCCTCACAAAAGGCCTACGGCGCTTGAGTTTATGTCAGAACTGTTATTGCAAGTAAATGTGTCGCCACTTTACTTTGTGCAAAGTCTCGTGTGGCGCCGCTTCGCCCACGCCCTATTGCTCAACTCGAGTTATGCGCTGCTAATCAACTAGCCCGACTTGTGACAAAAGTGATAGCTTCATTAAAATGCAAAATTAGTTCTGTGCATCTCTACACAGATTCCACAACTGTTTGCGCTTGGATACAAACGCCACCCGCAAAACGTATTGTATTTGTTTCTCTTCGCGTCGCGGAGATTCAAGAATAAACTGCCACAGGTGAATATGTACGCGCAGTGCATCGCCTATGCCTACTTCCATCAGAAATGTAACTCGGGCGTTCGCGTCGTGTACGGAACAATTAATTCACCCCCCACTTCTCATTCTCGCCTTCGGCTTCGAGCCCGGGAGTCTATGTTCCGTACACACCGCAAAGCCCTCGCAGGCGTCTTTTCCTCCTGCTGACACCCGCCGCGCGGAGCCGGCGCGCCCACGGCCGCCGCCTCCCCTTTCCCCGGCGGCCACCCACAGGCCGCCGAAGGGCCTGCTACCCCCTCCAGAAGGCCCTTCCCCCCGTGTCTGCTATACAGCCTCTAACGGCACATTCCCAGGGAGACTGGCACTGGTCGACGCTCCGCGAGCCCGGGAACAACGCTTTTCACATTTTTCTCTGCGCGTGATCGAGTGTGCGCTTCGCGCATCTCTCAAAGCTGCCCTCGGCAGTGGAGATCCACGTATAGAGCCAGTGCGCTTCGCGCGTGTCGCAACACTGCCCTCGGCAGTAGAGGATCAAGCATCCCATTAGTTCTTGCGCTTCGCGCAACGCGTAACGCTGCCCGCGGCAGTTCGGCACGATGCTCATTTGTCGGTGCGGGTGCGGTGCGTCGGTGTGAGCTTCGCCGAACGGTGCCTCTCACACCTGAGGGTGCCGTGACTGGTCCGACCCATCTCAGGAGGGCCGCGTGCGCTGCAGGGAGGCTGTTTACGGGCCCGACACCACACTGTGCGGGACCTGTATTCCTGCAACATCTCCACTACGCAACGCAGACGGCAACGCAGGCAAAGCAGGTCACTCCAGTCAGAAGGACCGCACAGCTGTACAAAAAGGAAAATAAACTTCTGCAAGGTCAATTTCTTCATTAATTTACCCCGTCAACTCAGAGTCCATCCAATCAACCAGCCCAATCCCTCTCCCCCGTCCCGGGCAGCACGGCCCGGCGCGGCGTGCATCACGTTGGTTAGAAAAGGCCCATTACAGTCCTCCGCATCCCCACCCACTCTTCGCTTTCCTCCCCCTTTCTCTAACCACATACATTTTCACAGAAATATTTTATTTTAATAACAGATATACGAAGTAATTTTAAAATATTCTACCGTTTACGGCTGTGTATACAAATAATTTAAAACTAATTGCATTTTATTACTAATCTTTCTTATGTCATTAGCACTGATATTCACATTGATATAAAGTTACAAATCGCCTCCTATAATATTTCAGCTCTCATACTCAACCAATCTTACAATCGCAATGTTTCTAAAGGAAGAGTATTCCACGGAAACTGGATAAATTGCACTTTGACTTTAAAAATGTGAAGGATTTGTTAAAAAACGCATCTAAATATGCATGTCGAATGCAACCCACATCATTCGATAGCATTGCCAAAATCTATATAGTTAAAAATCTCCTAAACGAAGCATTCTAGGTCCTTAAAACTTGGAATTTTCAGGCCATAGGCCTCAAAGGAATGTTCCTCACACCGTAATCTACGGGATAACATATTCTTAGACGTTCTACTACACTTTTGCTGGTCCGGCGCTTATCGGTACTAACCAATACCAACGATATTACAGGCCTCGGCACTGGAGGCCATCTTTGTTTGTGACGTCACGCTTAGAAGGCTTAGATTCCTCCATCTTATATGTAAGCTTTCTGAGTACACCATGGTTTGCACTGACTGAAGAGGTTTATTTACATAATCATGAATTCAAGATTATTAAAAAATTTAAATACTCTCGCAGCAACAAATAAAAGTTTTAATAGTTGCTTGATACCGATGAAGATTTTTTATGTATATTGTGCAAACGTTCATTTATCGTTTTGCCATGGACCACAAGTGCTGTGTATCTAATAGTGGTGGGAACTACGATGGAAACGGACAAATGTTCCCATGTTTCAGTTTCATGATATCCTTAGGAGAAATTGGACATTTGCTATTCATCGGCAGGATTTCGTTCCCACACAATACACGAATGTAACTATTAACATTCTGGTTTCTGTCAAAAGTTTGTGACATAGCCTTCAGTACTCATGCACTTAGTATGGTACCACATCGTATCCACTATTCGCTAATCGCTCATTTTATTCTTATTCAATTTTTGGCCTATTTTCATCGTTCACCCTTCACATTTCAAACTCTTCTAGGCAAGGCAAGTCAAGGCAAGGCAAATACTCTAGCAGCCAAATAAAAGTTTTAATAGTTGCTTGATACCGATGAAGATTTTTTATGTATATTGTGGATGTTTATGCATATTCGTGGACAAGGCAATTCAAGAAGGGACAATATATTTTTGAAAACATGAATTAAAAATGAAATTTTATGAAAACATAGGCCTATATTTCTTTCACAATATTTTTTATTATTTATAGTGTGGGTGATTTTAAAGACCTAACATAAGTCATAAGAGAAATAATTGTTTTACCTTGTTTATCCGACTTCTTTCATTTCTTTGGAAGTGGGCGTACTACTTCTCTTTGACAAAAGGGACATTCGCTGCAAGCCCTACAGCAAGGGGCTACAGCAGTGTACCACGGGACGTCCGAGACTCAAGGAAGGAACCATCCCCACGAAATTGCCAGGGTGTGTCTCCGTGTAAACCCAAAAGAAGGCTGAAGGCTCAAAAAAATTTGCGAATGGCAATATCTGAGAGCTTAGAAACTAAATCAAACTATAATGGAATGAGAGCTCTTGCATCTTTTGATGTTCTTCGTCAAAAAGAAGAAAGAAACAATATTGGTAAAGAATGGACGATTGTGTTCAGTAAAGAGTGAAGACTATGTCTTCTTAGGATTAGCTTCTGTTTTATCTGTACTAGTATTTTCGTAATCAGCAGGGATTCATTAAAAGTTTCAAGCCAGCGTGTTCAGTCATGATATAGCATTCTTGGGAAATGATACTTTCCGTAGAGTGATTAGTAATTTCAACAAATTAATTTATATCTTGGACAAGTTGAAGCATAAGCAAGAAAACTAGGTCTTTTCTCGTAGTACATTTATTACTGAAAATGATCTTTTGAGCAGATTAGTAGAGGAGACCGGGGCTAGTTGTGACAGGGGCAAGTTGTGACATCGTGTTTACTGACCGAACCAATAGAGATCAGCTCATGATAGTTTAAACGCACGTTTCAAACCTTTGCCTGAGTCTGCTCGTTGAGTTGCTGCGGGAACCGTTGCTTGATTTGCTTATTTATGAACATTTTGTGTTTTACAAGTAGTAAAAATCTATCGGATTGTTCCAATCAACCTTAGCAACAACAAATCGGAGGTATGTTCAACTACTTAGTATCATTGAAAAACTTACTTTTTAAGCTATAATTCCATGTGTTTCTGGTTTATATGAATAGCAAAATAACACGAAATAAAAATGGAAATTCATATTAGTGACTATCGGGGCTAGTTGAAACAGGTTTGAAAGGGCATTTTGTGACAGTGTCACTACTTGCTCCAATATTGTTTGAGAGTAATAATTTTAATTCTGGGAAATGTAGTGAGGAATTACGAAGCTTAGCATATGATTTTCTCGTGGAAAACAAAATTAATGTGCCTGAAAATTGGATAACAAAGAAGTCTGCAAGTATTGATTGGATGACGAAGTATAAGTAGCGACATTTTAAAATTTCTCTTCGTGTTCCTAAAGCTACTAATTTGAATAGAATCACAAATTTCAAAGAACAAAATGTTAAGATTTTTTCAACCAATTATCCTCTGTTTTCGAAAAATATGGTTTCAATGCAAATGACATTTGGAGCATAGATGAAACTGGGGTAGAAATAGTACAAAAGCGATAGGTCAACCTGCTAATGACAGAAGTCAATATTGATGTTTCTGTTGTAGAAGATGGATTACCCACATCAGCGGTGAGTCCATTGGATATAAGACTTCTTTCTAACCAGGACCTCGAGGAATGACCGTAAGAGAACAAAGACTTTGAAATCTGCCATTTTAACTAGCACTACTTTTAAAGAAGGAATTCGATTACAGCAACAAGGAAGATTAGAGAAAATATCTATACTAAAAAGAAGAAAAAAAAGAAGCTTATTGTCAAAAAGCTACGTTTCAAAGGAAAGATCTAGATCTACTCGTAAAATGTCGAAAAGACAAAAGACGTGTCCGATAGCTCCGAAGATGAGGAAGAGTGTATATGCCTTTTTTGTTTAGAACCATTTCAGATACGAAAGGTTGGAGAGAACTGTGTGCAGAAATGGGCTCATGGAAAATGTATTAAAATGAAGGACATTATGTTTATATTCACTGTCATTCGGATGTTGAAAACAATTAAGATTAAATAAAAGTTAGCATATAGATTAATCAATATTGTAGAGATTTTTTTATATTTGAATATGACAATTTCTAGTTTCTTTTACATGTGTCACAACGTGCCTCATTCCAGTCACAACTTGCCCCGTCGAGAAGGAGGTTGTGGCAAAGTGCACTGTCGCATAAAATTGTTTATATATCATTGAAAACATTATGCACTTTAAATACACATATATGGAAATTTACCCAAAAAGCCATTCTACTTGTTCCATTTATTAAAAGTTTTAAATTACGGTTAATACACCTTCCAAAATTAATTAAATTAAAATTGTCACAGCTAGCCCCAGGCAAGCAAGTTAATTCTATTATTAAACAAATCAATTTATTAATCATTGAAACTAGATGGAAATATAGTTGGTACAGCGTATGCGTCCAAATGATGCTATTTCATCCCATGTTGTATTATTTATATTATATAAAATCCTCTCATATATTATTTCAGTAGTGTAGATGAGTTTTGCGCACATGCAACCGATCTTCATAATAGAGGTCTCTAAAGAAAGAGAACTTCGCGGAGACGTGCTGATTTGAACTTTGACTTTAAAAACATGAAGTATATGTTGAAAAAATGCATCTGAATATTCATGTCAAATACAGCATGCAACATTCGATTACCATTATTAAAATTTATTTAGTTGAATAACTCCCAAACGAAGCGCTCTAGGGCCTTAAAATATGGACTGTTGAGGCCGAAGACATGAAAGAAACATTCCACGCACTGAAATCTATAGGACGAGAGCTAGGACGAGATCTTGGACGTTCTATTACATTTTGCAGCTCCGGCGTTTCTCGATACTAACCCACCTGTTCACAGACGTGCAAAATCTGCAATTTTATGAGAAATTAAACTAAATACTTTATTATACATGCGATTAAATTGCACGGGTGTACCTCTCACTTCGGTAATTATTTTAAATAATATATCAAAGAGTAGAGTTGTGCATGCTCGATACTGTATTTTTGCATAAACAACTAGTTTTCGCGCAATATTGCGTGCAATATATGCAATTTCAAAAAAATTACAAAAACAAGATTTTCTCAAAAACGGCTAATATGTTGTTTTTTTAATTTTTGGAAGGGGTAGTACTAAATGTACTCTGTAAGATGACATAAATGCCATATTGCTCTATTCTTTTGTTTTTTCAAAAATTACAAAAAAATAATTATTTGACTTGTGTCCTTAATATTTACATTAGAGTCGATTTGTTCACTTTATTAAATTGATGAGTACATCTGCTTTAAAACGTTTCGGGAAACAACCGTTTTCTGTGAAAACTAGCTCAAAATTCCGCATTTTCAGTAACACTCAAACGCCATTTTCTCATAAATTGCTCCAAATTTTTTCTTCAAACTTTTCGAACGGATATTGCAAATTGCACTCTTTAATAAAACGTAAAGTTCATTTTGGGATATTTTTTGTTTTTTAAAAAATTTCACAAATGCAATTTGTTTGAATGATCTCTCACACTTTTAATTTGCACATTTCCAGCAATTTGTGAACACTATTGTATTTGTTTTAAAATGTATAATTAAACCATGCATAAATACAGGAATTTTAAATAACCAATTCAATGCTGTGTGAAAGCGTAATAAATTATTAAAAAATACAGAGAATTACTGAAAGTACGAGTGTAATTGAAACTGAACATACAATGGCATAATTAAATTGTTTGAACGTATCATGAGGTTGTCAGTTCATGTAGAATAGGCCGAAGCGATCACATCCACAAAATTCAAACAAGGAAACAAAATTCAGATCTTGGGAAATTCTCATTTTGTAACTACAATTACAGATTGTAACAGTTTACCCGCAGCAACATTAAAGGCCTTTCTTCTAAGTGCACTTAGGTTTAGAAATAAGTTAGAACAAGCTGAGAGTAATAGATGTTAAATGATTAACTAAGTGCTGCGAAGTGTGGTGAGGTGCTGTGAAGTGCTGGTGAGTGTAATTCAATGCAAAACAGTATGGTGAAGTGCTGTGAAGAAAATGCCTTTATTTTCAATTTAATGTAGCCACTATCTATGTAGCTCGTACTTATATTTATTATCACCAACATATAATTGTTCTATATCATAGTAGAGTTGAAATAATTGTTATAACACTTAATATTAGAGATAGTATGATTCCTCCTTTACTCATCCGAAATACATAATGGCCACCAAATAAAACACCAATTAAATACCTTGGACTCACAATGGACACCAAAATAACCTGGAAAGCACATATCACAAACACAATAAACAAAACATACACAAAAATTATAAAACTCTATCCTCTATTAAATCATAAATCTTCACTTAACACAGGATGCAGCAAAAGAATCTACAAAACAGTAATTAGACCCTCACTAACCTATGCGAGTACAGTTTGGATAAAAGCAGCCCAAAGCCACATTAACAAACTCCAAATTATACAAATTAAGTGAGAAAAATAACCAAAGCTCCGTGGTTTATAAGTAACGAACAACTACATCGAGAATTAAAAATTGAATTTATTCAAGACTACATAATCAAAATTTCAAAAAACTTCTGTGAATTACTACCAGAATCCCCAGCCACAGCAACTTACCATCTAGGTACAAATTACAACCAACCACAGAGAATTCACTCTCGCTATTCTAAAGATATTTTCAAGCCTCCCTAACTAACTGAAAATATAATCTGTTTCTCTCTGTCTTTATTAGACTCTCACACACACACAACAATACCAACTCATGTTTTTCTAACAAACTTATACAGACAGTGTATTGACAGACCTGAGGATGGTTCATCCTAAAACGTTATGTAATCGTATGTAAACAACCTTGAAAGGCAGAAATGCCGAACAAGAAGAAATAAAATTAAAAAAAGATAGTATGATTATAAAGTGTGTGTGTGTGATGAAGTAACACTACACACATACACACACATACACTAGTTTTGTAGTGTACTATTTTATTATTTTTGTTATTATTAATGTAATTATTGTTAATCAACTACCACCGGGTAATAACCAATTGCAGCTCAAATAAATGTATGTATAAGAGCAAAAAACAACAACAAAAAAACAAAAATGTTTTTGGTATAGGTACTCACAAAACGAGTTTTTTGGTCGAAAAACTAATACTTTTCCTGCAGCATTACAAACCATTCTATACACTACATGTATGAGAAAGCAATATGAGAAGAATGGCACATCTGCACGAATTCCCTAACATAGTCACTGCGAAGCCTTGATGGTTGTCATGAATTCTTGAATGCTTGACTTACAAGAAAAACAAAGAATCCAATGGTGTCATGTGATATGACACAAGTGATGGAATAAATTACTGAGAAATCCTTAGATTTCTTTCAAGTTCACCTGCTTATAGCATTTGGTATCCAAAAGCGAACAAGAAAGTTCAAGTTCTAAGTCTTCTCGTCTCAAATTCTAAGTCTCTTCGTCTTCTGAGTTGAGTCTACAAAAGATTTTTAGACTTGCTGCTTGTGATGCACAAGAGAACTCAAATTCATCGAACGTTCAACTAGGTTGTAGTCTTTGCAAGATCCGCACAATCCTTTATCAACGAAATTAATGAAATCGAATTTCATCCTGTTGTTCGTAATATGAATAATATGTTTTAAACTTGAGTATGTTAAAGCTTATTGCACGATGAAATTTTTATTTGAATTTAAATGTGTTATTTCCGCTAATATAATTAATATCAAAACCAGTTATTAAAAATATTTCCCTCGAGTCGAAAATATGTTGGTAGCGGTTTATATATGCTAATTTAAACATGACGATAGGGAAAAAAAGTGACGTTGAAAATTACTGAACCACAAAATCGTAGTATCGTAACATTTTCCCGCCGCAAAATGGCAGTTAAGATAATATTTTTAGTACTAAGTGTTATAATTTAAGGAGGTAAATTTCAGACTATGAAATAAGAATGCTATAGAGCCACATTTCCTGGTTGTAATGCAATCTTTGTATTTTTAGTATATCACAGTACAGCTGTGAAAAAGGCGATGAAAGCTTAATGAAAAACACGAGTGTAATCACCTCCGAGCATGCTTTCACCCATTTTACTAAAGAAAAATATAGGCGTCCAGAAGATCTCGGATGCAGAGCTCAAGGCAAACCTTCATGAACTTGTTAGATTTAAATTTATCTGACGGAATCAATTTCAAAACAGATTGTATCTTCCTTCCCATAAGCAGCGCATTATCATAACAAGCGTTTTCGTTCGTAATATGCTCTATTTCCAGCCCGAATGCGAGGCGAAGGAAACGCTTGGCGGGGAACAGAACCGGGTCGTGTTAAGAAGGACGTGCGCGCTCGTGGTCGCGAGTGCTCAGGAACCGCCCGCCGACACGCGACTCCGTAAAAATACCCTTTCGCATAGGCGTGCGCTCTGGAAGGGAGGGCGCCCTACTTCCCTCTGACATTCTTGGAGAATAATTGGATGAAAGTGGTGTTTGTAAAGAAATTAGACACCAAATATCAATTATTAAGGTTATTACAGATACAGGAAATGACCACTTGTCCAGTTTGTCGAATATCCTTTTTAATGTCCTTTGAAAAGTATCGTGATTGAATTTTTAATATGGTCTTTCATCATCCCCAAAATGAATCAGTTGAATGAAATCCTAACCATCACCATTTATTATAGGCATTGGGTCTTTTCTGTGCGATTAACGCTTGTTTTTATTGACATATTATCCTTTTATATTCGCAATATATAAATTGCAGAATAATTTCTCAACACCCATTTTTAAACCAATGTTTTTTCTCTGAATTATGTAATGGTTCTCTATTTTTATTATCACTGTCTGGGATTTTAAAAAATGTACCCTAAACCTTGTAAAAAGAGGGTTGAGGTAGATCTTGATTGAAGACTTTGAACACCCATCTCGAAATAATCAAGGAAAAGCCAATTACACCTTTTTTGCAATGATGCTTGTGCAAGGGGAACAAAATCAAACTAAACCGAGGACTAATATTTCAATGCACATTCAAACATTAATTCTCGTGAGTAAAAGTAAGAACATTGAGAAATTTACATTCTTTTGTGTAAGTTGGTATTATTGCGAACAAAAATATTCAGAAGCTAACGAGTTTACAGGAGCTGTGAGAACGAATACAGCCACTGAGTGGAGGAGAATTCAATAGTTTTCCGGGGTTTCTCCCATCATACTAGGTGAATACCGGATCCGTAACTTAACAAATGGGCCACGAATTACGCGCGGTCTTTACTTCCTTATCCTTCTGCCTTCCTTTACCCTCACGAATGCGCATTTACACTTACACATACTACTCTACCGAACATGCTGGGAGCCCAGTCGGGAGTTTATAGCTCGCCACCGCTGGGGTGATGCCCCGCCGACGTGGATATCTGAAGGAGAAACACAAAAGCTGGCGTTTAGGACGGTGCCGGATCTTACGCACTCTTAGGCCAGAAACACCGCCACCTCCCTGGTATAATTTGTGCCACAGTTACGTGACTAAGAACCGAAGCAGTTGTTCCGCCCGGAAACATCAATCAGTCTCGTGAAAATTCACACGGCAGTTCTGGACGTAGGATTATTGTTACTTTTTGATTGATTGACTCCAGGCGCATCAATTGCTAAAGTCAGTAGTCCCTTTAGTGTTCTGCATTCCCTTCCTCGGGAGGTGGTGATGATATTCTGTCGCTAGATGTAAGATCGGCGCAGACCTACCGTCGTGACGGCTAGCGGGGTTTTCCCAAAACATGAATCTCCCTCCAGCGGCGGCGTCCAGCCGGGACAAGCTGTAAGCATCTAGCCGATCTCCCGGCATGTGTGGTAGTGTGTGTGTGTAAGGGGAGAGAAAAGGACAAGGAAGAGGATGGAGGAGATCGCCCGCAGTCCATGCCCCGTTTGTTAGGTTACTACTCCGGCATTTGCCTGGTGTTGACGGGGAAACCACCGAAAACTACTGAGCAGCCGGCAGAGCAGCTGGCCGCTAAAATTCTCGTCCAGACAGCGACAGAACTCCACTTAGCTCTCTAGCTAGTGTCGAAAATCCTGCTACCGTCCGGACTCGAACCTACGACCTCCCAGAGGCACTTCTGTGACATCAATTAATGCTCTGAGCATCGTCTATGGGTTTCTTGTTTCTAACACAAAACAACATACATTGGCGTTTTTCGACCCCAAACAACAATGAGAAGTGGTCAGCCTGGAACTGTCTGGTCACTGCCTGGAAGAAAATTCTGAGCTTGGCTTCTTGATGGATCGAATTTTTGATTGTATTCAGTTTCGGAAGGCTGCAAGAGCAGTATTTTCAACAATGGACCACGGAGGGTACGCGATTCTTCCTCCTTATCATGTCCCTTTTACACTCTCACACGTGTCGGAGGATCAGTCGGAAGATTAGAGTGTGTGATTTGACTGATTGATTAGTGATTCAGCTATTAGTGTCAACTGATAAGGTCATCAGTCCCGTAAGCGTGGTGAATGTTTAGGACAAGGAAGAGGAAATAAATATTGCACGTGGCCCATGATCCGTTTCTTATAGGGGGCCGTCCATAAATTACGCAACGCAAATTTCGAGTATTTTCAACATCTCTTCTTCCCCTTGTAAGGCATTCCCCTGTGTAAGGCAGCAGACACTGCCTCAGATCCCCTCCCTCCCCCTTTAGCGTTACGTAACTTATGGATGACCCCTAGGACTTTGCCGGTTCTTTGGCATTCGTCTGATGGTGATAAGAGGAACCACGGAAAACTACTTATCAGAGCTGCCAGCCACTAGAATTCTCCTCCAGACAGCGACAGAATTCGACTAGCTACGTAGTTAGTGTCAAAAATCCTGCAGGATTTTCAAAATTAGTCGGAACTGGAACCCTAGGACCTCCCGGTTAGTGGCTTTGCTGTGATATCAGTTGATGCCCTGAGGAGCTTGTCGCTGTTGAGGTGGTTCCCTGATGGATGATACATGAAGGTGAAAACCCTGTAAGTTAGGGTTGCGCCGGATAAAACGATCCAGTGGAGAAAGCTGGGGGGGGGAGGCACCTCTACCTCCCGGGATGTAACATGCAAAATTCTACTGACTATTGACCTAAATAAATGACGCTCTCTCTTATTCCTGTCCCTGTCCCAAGAGCTGTGTGATTTACTGATGTTTTATTCTGGGAAGCTGATTCTGCCCAGCGGGCCTGGTTGCAGGCGGATGAGCGAATGGATACTCGTAGCTCAGAAATAGATTGAAATCTTTTTACTAGTATAATTGAATTGAAATGCAAAAACAATACAATAAAACTTATAGGTAAATTAAAATTAGAAGAGAATGAACGAAAAGCAGCATTTGATAATATACAATGACTCAATAACAAATAAAGATTGCTGAGATTTAGTTATTTTATTTGCACCAAAGAAGTTGTTTGTTGATAGAGTTCTGTTTGGTTATGGTGCGATTCTTACTTGAACAATACTAGGTATTTGAAATTTACAACCCAAATTATACTGCTGTGAAAAATTCAGTCAGTGAATGCCAGATGTTCAGTTAAAGAAGGTTGTTTTCTTTGTTACTCATCTGTGTATTCAGGTTGGCAACAGTCGTTTACTGGCGTGAGCGTGAATGCCTGGAGTGGCATTCGGCAGCAAATACTGGATGAGGCGTAAACAGTTCTACGTCGACACTAGACGAGCTGGCTGCACTACGCAGATATTATAAGGTCTAGAAGCTCTACAAAGATACTCGAAGTTCTGGTAGTTGTCAATAGTTATGTAGCACCCCAATGTTCAGATTGTTATGTATTTTAATGTTATTGATCGCTATTTACGCACGTACACAATTAGATGAGAGACTATTGTTCGCGTAAGAACGTCACAATTAGTTAAATATTCATAATAGTTCACGCGAAGTGCGTCCACTTACTGAAGCAATCTGGAGTCGTTCCGAAGTTCCGATAGTTCCGAAGCGAGTGAGGTGGTTGCTTATTGTGTAAAGACGTTGTGGCCGGGCCGTCGAAAACTGTCTTGATATCTTCATTCGCTGCACTTCCCGCAATCTAGAATGAGACATGGATAGTACAATCTGGCCTCAACCTGAACTAAAGACATCGGGAAGAGAAGCTGAATGGGCATCTCATTATATCCTGCCTTTGCGCACAATGTTAGGTATTCCAAGCAATCGTTGCAAGCTTCTGCGCGGCGCAGGTGGTGTGAGTGAAAGGTGTCTGAAGCCCGTGGGTGCGGTTGGTTGGAGTGCCGCTGCAGCGGTCAACAGGCTCGTTGAATGCGCGCTGCCACCCGGCTCTTCCCTTGATGAGATGCTGGAGATATCCGTCTTGCCTAGATCTTCTTCTGCTAGTGCTCACGGCTGTACGCTTCAAAGACGGTATGGGACACTATGTGTTTCGCAGAGAATTAGTGATCTAAATGGTGAACGAAAACATTTTATTTTCATTTAAAATTATTGTATTTTAGAAACAATGTATTCGATGTTTCTAATTGCGCTTTGTTGCGATAAAAAAGTAAAACACAGAATTAAGGTCTTTTGAGGAGGGCTTAGTGTAATCATTGTGAAGAATTTCAGTAAAACACAGAATTACGGTATTTTGAGGAGGGCTTAGTGCAATCATTGTGAAGAATTTCAGACCATTATTTTGACTTACTGAAGGTGACTGTTTGCCCATATCCAGCTTATTCTTCATTCGTGGGCAGAGCAGAATGAAGAGGAGGAGAAGCGGATGATGGAAATCAAGAGGTGGGTGCGCAGTTGGAGCGGGACGTGGTGTGAGAATGACGCGAAAACGTAATGGGCAGGGTAGAGAGATTTGTGGCTATAAAATGAGAGCAATGCGAAGCAAGTCGGAGAGTATTATTAAAAATAATTAACTAAAGTAAAAATCTCATCCATCTTTTAACTCATTAAATTAAATAGTGCCTACTGAACAGAGGCATTTCATGCATTACTCACTCCGTCCTATTCATTAATAACATTATCAGCCATTCTGCCAACAGATCACTTTCCGAAGAGTCAGGTGCATCATTCAGAGTCAACGGCACGCCCTTCGGAGCAGGGAGGGCGCGGAGGAACATGAAGGACGAGCGCTGCGTGCGAGGGCGGCTGCGAGAGGTCACGGGCGCCAAGTCGCGCCCCGCGCGCCGCCCGCTAAGCCCCGGAGCGAAGGGCGAGATGCGCGGAATGGCGCTCTCTGTGCTCGGCCTCGCCCGGCACCGGCACCGCCCCGCCCGCCACGCGTGTGCGAGAACAATGCCAAGCTGCTCGTTGCACGCGCCGCCGCAGTCCATCGCGCTGGCTGTGCTTTGTTGCGCCGGCACTCATCGTCTCGCCTGTGTCACCTCACCCACCCACAGTATCATCATCATCCCCTCCACACAAGGTGTTTCAGAATAAATGTTACAATCTTCTAGGGCATGTGGAGCGGTCGAAGATGAGCACCTTTTGACAAAGAAAATGTGAGAAATTTCAAATCACAAAGTTACGTGCGTGACGTTTACCTCCGATAGCCAGGCACTAGTGCATGGAGGGAAGTAGATTGCGTGATTTAGTGTGGACAGCGTTCAAGCGTTTCGTAGTGGGATTCCAGTCCCAACTCCCGGTTGGGGAAAAGCTATTCATTACATTATTGACAGGCAAATATTAGCCTATATTTGGTGAAATTTTAAAATCTCGTAGCTCTGTTAGTATTTGCTTGAGAAAAATAATTTTAAAGCACATTTGCAGAGAATTTTACGACCTTTACAATTGTACAGAACTATTTTCGCGCTAAGATTAAGCGTTAAAAAGTTATTATGCAAAAACCAAAATATCCCGAAAAATGTGTGTTTTGCTATTAAAACTTTTCTCGAAGTATTTCCAGATGAAAAACTGTTATTACATAATGCTACTGCGAAAACTGCCGCTTTTTGTCAGAGAAGCTCCTTTTGTTGCTCCTCGATACCGTATAAGAGTGTATTTCTTTCTCTTAACTGTAATACATTAATTTTTCTATTACGAAGCATGGTCAGAATCCATATTTCGTGTTTCCTTCGTATAATAAATCCAGTTTATTCAAAAGGTTCGTCCGCCTGTCTTATGTCTGCGTTGCTATCTGTGTGTTTGTTGGTCTACCCGGCCGACCGCCTGCCCCTCCGTCCTTCTGCACTTCCATCCGCCCGTCCGCCCATCCGCTCACTCGTCCGTCCGCTCGCCCACTCGTTCGCCCATCCACCCGTCCGCCCGTCTGCCCGTCCGTCCGTCCGCCCGCTCGTCCGTCTGTAAACAAGACTAGTGTAAGATTAGATGGTGATTAATTATTCGTAAGATTTTTTGAAGAATGAATCTTCCCGCATACATTTGCCCAACCCTTTATAGGATTGTGGTTCTCTCCGCGACCACATGCTGTTCGGCCGTTTTTTGCTTAACTATACCAAGCAATTTTCATCCTTATCGCTAATTTCACATTGTAGAGTCTTTTCAATGAAATGCGATTGTTGCAGATAGTGTAATCACATTTATTCTTAGAAATCTTGCTGTTGGGCCATCCATGTGGTCGTCGTCGCGACCACAATGCATACAGGCACTGTCGCGGAGTGTTCATTTGAGCATTTTGTTGAGAAGTGATTTTTCGCGTTTGGAGTTTCCGGAGTTTTTCGAGAACAGAGGATTATTACTTATTTATTATTGTTTATTAAGATATTTTTCAGTATTACAATAGAATTATTCATAAAATACTTCATTTTTACATCAATAAGGTTTATTTATATTTTCAAGGGTGTAGTCAGGAGTAAGTACACAATCGTAAATTTTTTTTGTTCTGTGAAAATGTGAATTTAAAAAAATGGTTTGAACAATTAAATTTATTGTCTAATAATGTAAGATATTCACTAAATAGATTTAGTTTTCCAAATATTTGTGACTTAGAAAATATTTCAATACTTTTACATTTCTTCAGTGATTACATATATTTGCGTAGTATAATGTAACACCCATACTTGTTACTAGTGGTGTGCTATCTTACAGAATGGCTAAAATTTGGAGTTTCCACAGTTCTGATCCCATGGTCTAATAAGAATTTAACAGTTTCTTGGGAATATTGACGAGAATGATGATGCGGCGTTAGATTCGGAGTATAGAGAGGATTCCAATGCAGATGACGTGACGCTAATAACGCAGCTTATGAACTCTAGCAGCCCACGTTTCTTTCAATATTGTTTTCTTTAGTCAATGATTTATTATTTTAGATTTTTGTTTGTAAATGTATATCATATTGATTTTCACTACTTATTTATTTGCACTATTTATTTTCAATTTTCTTGCTTTTTGTATTTCACGTCTGTTCTTCTGTGTTTCTTCTATTTTGTAAAGAATTTGCACACGTTTATTTATGACTGGATATTAAATTTTTATTCAGGAATTATACGAGATGGTTCTGTATGCAACCACAATCCATAGTGTAATGCGAAGCCCTAAATGGATTGTGGTCGTTTATACGACCACATCATTTTCCCAATTATCTCACTTTATATTTAAACAAATCACAAATTAATATTTTTCTCATGTTTCTAAGATCAAAATTAAACAATTAAAAGATAAATTAAAATAATTCCGGAGAAAAAGTTACCCGACCTATAAAGGGTTGCCTTGTGATTTTGAATTTTAACAGAATTAGTTCTTTACATCGTATCATGTACATTTTTTAAAAATATGAGCAATTTTCGTGCAGTTGTTCGTGATAAAAGGGAAATAATAAAAATAAGATTTTACAAAGATGGCACCGAAGTTTATCTTTAAACTTTATTAAGAATATTACTAAATGCACTTAATGAAATGAAAATTACGCCACTTTGATGTATTATTTTAATTTTTAAAAACCACACCTATGTATTTTTTAAATGTCCCTTACGTTGTTAAAATTTACATTATAAATGTATTTCATTGTTTAAAAAATGTGTTAACCCAGAAGCTTCTAAGTATCTCTAATAATGGTTTTTCAAAATTAATAGGTTTTAGAGTGTATGGAACTAAAAAGGAAGAATTTTCGAAAACATTCAAACACACTTTTCTCAAAACTGCTGTTTTTCTCGGAAATCACCATATCGGGAAAGTGTTCAATTCTTTAGGATATTGGGACAACTTGATTTCATCCAAGATATTTGGGGCCTGGGAAATCAAGAAAATACTGAAAAATGTTGGTATTTTTTTATCAAACACAGGAAAGATATCGATTATTCAGAAACGAAAGAAAAATGAAAGCGTTAATTGAAACTTTCTCTAAAATTGTCTTGTAACGTTTTGTCAAATGCCTATAAGTATTAACGAAAGTGTTCAGCGTTGAGTTTTCGCACGCTCAAGATGTGGCAGGGTTTCGGCAATATTTGGCAATAATTTGGGGTAAAGAATGAGTTTATTTTAACGAGATAAGGTATATGACCATAAAAACCATCGAATATCAAGCTTCAGAGCTGAGTGTGCAGAATTATGTGGTTAAAGTCGGTTATATTGAAAGAAAAATAGTATGGTTTTTTGTCCTCGTAGTTTACTACTTAGTGATAGTATTTTAAGAGCATTCGTTGGGTTTGTTTTATAAATAAAAGGAGTCGTGTGGTACATTTGATTGCAAAAGAAAATATTGCTATGCTTCTCATATCTACCTCAGCATTTAAATTTTCGAGTTCAGTCTTGGCAGCGACCGCGAGTAGACGTGCCTGCCGCTCCGAGGGTAGCTAGTGCTTATCGCAGAGTGCCAAGATAAGGGCCGGTCCCAGGTCGAAGGTGTACCTCAAAACGTCTTTTTTCAGATTTCTAGTTACAGTACAATTAAAATTACTAGTGAAGTGAACCACATGTTAAACGGCGATGTCCCCCTTGGGGGACATATCACCAGGTCAGTGCAAATACTAAACCACGAAGATGCAGAAGAAATGTACATAGACCCAAACAGTGCTCCCGCTACGATGAATGAAGAATTCGGAAAAATTCAACAATACCAGCAACAGCTACAACAACATGAAGTAACGCAAAATCAACTACAGGAACAATTACAGCAAAACCAAATGTTACTTTATCAACTCCAGCAACGCGAACATCTTGTGCAACCAGTGAATCAAGCAGCGTGTGTTAACCTTCAACTACCGAGTGCGCCGAATACGCAAGAGGTTACAAAAGAACAGCAAGAAAGTGCCACAAATAAAAGAAAACGTGGGTTGGATGCAGCAGAAGATCAACCAGAACAGACAATCTACAACGTTACGACGCAAAACAGGTACGATCCTCTAGGAAATGTTCCAGATGCAAACTTAGAATTACCCAAAATTCCCCCAATAAGCATAATTAAAAATGCAGAAAATGTGCCAAATTTTACCTCTTTAATCGCAGAAATTCAAAAACTAGTTACAAATGACTTTACTTAAAAAGTAAAACAAAGTCATATTGCGATACTGTTTACAACAATAGATGACTTCAGAAAATTCCGTAAATACTGTGACGAGAAAGAAATTCAATATTTCACTTACCGCGAACCAACAAAGAAAACTATTTCTGCTACAATATACGACATCCCTACAGCATATTCAAACGAAGACATAGGATTAGAATTAGAAAAAATATATCCAGTTATCTCAGTTTACAGATTATTCAACAAAAAAGGGAACAATTAGAAATATGTGCAATAGAATTGTTAGATAATGATCAGGGACGTGAAATAGTGCACCTGAATCGACTATTCAATAGTGTTATCAAAGTGAAATTTAAAAACAAATCAAACGTACCTGTTCAATGTAAAAACTGCCAAAACATAAACCACACGCAAGCAAATTGTAAATTAGAATCACGGTGTGTCCGATGTTTAGATAAACATCATTATTCAAAATGTCCAAAGCCTAAAGGTTTTCCACCTAAATGTTGTAACTGCTTTCAAAATCATACTGCTAATTACAGGGGTTGTAAAATATTCAAAACAAAAATGGCCAACAATAATTTTCCTTCAAATTCTCAAACCAATCTTAGAGAGTACCAAAGGCCAAATCTACCTACTAACCAACATTCTCGGATTATAAATTCCAATCAAAACACAAGGTTGCCTCCCAATTTTAATAATATGAGTGAATTCCCAAACCTTATGTGAAGTGAAGTAGAGTGAAAACCCAACAGTATCCCAAGAATTACGTAACAACCTTACGAATAATTATGCTCCAGTCACACAACTGCCAGCAAACTTAAATTCATTAATCCCATTATTAACAGCTCAAATAATGAATGCTCTATTCCCTCAAATACAACAATTACTACAACAAATTCTGCCAACAATTATTAACCATGGGACATAACTCCGATCTAAAACTTCTGAATTGGAATGCCAACGGCATTCAAAGTCAATTCTACGAATTTAAACATTTTCTCCACGACGAAAAAATAGATATTGCCTGTCTAACTGAAACTCACCTCAATAATAGTAATAAAATGAAAATTCCTGGTTACATAATACATAGAAAAGACCGAAATGCGATCTACACAGGTGGTGGTGTAGCTATCACAATTAAACGAAAAAAAAACATAACCCTGTAATAATCCCACAAAATAATAATCTAGAAATGGTAGCAATATCCATCTCTCTTTCAGTAGGTAACATTACATCAATAACAGCATACAAACCGCCAAATAAAAAACTGCCAATAGATATTATGGAAACTATATTAAGAAATAATAATAAAATAATACTATTAGGAGATCTCAATGCCAAAAATCAAGCATGGGGCTGTCACACCACAACTCCTCAAGGAAAATATTATTAGAAACTGCCATTAAAAATAATTGGATAATACGTGCACCCACACAACCCACTCATTATCCGTATAATAACATTAAACCAGATATACTTGACATAGTATTAATGCAAAATGTAAACGGGTCTATATATCAGTACGCAATACCAGCATTAAATTCGGATCATAACCCAATATTAATACGATTTAACCAAACAACACCAACAATTACTCCTTACAATCCGCTAATAAATGGTAAAATAAATTGGAGCTTATTTCAGAAACAAATAATGCATCTAGATAAGTATTCTAAAAACTTAAATACAACAAATGACATTGACCAGTCTGTAGAAACTTTCGAAAACAACATAAAAAATGCTATAAAATTGTCAACCATCAGACAAAGCTATCCGAACAAAATAAAAATAATTCCATTACCAAACGACATAATAAACCTAATTGCCTATAAACATAAAATACGCAGACAGTGGCAAATAAGCCGAAGTTCCTCGATTAAAACTATATTGAATTCTCTCACTAAATAATTTAAAGATAAATTAGAACGTTACAGATTCACTCAATTCGTTAAGTATACTTCGCAACTTCAACCAAATTCTACATCGCTTTGGACAGCAATAAAAATAATAACCAATGAAAAAACACAAAACTTAATACTTACATCAAACAGCATAACAGCCACTACTGATAATGAAAAAGCTGAACTCCTAGCTAAATATTTTAAAGACACTTTTACAAATAATGTAACCGGTAATGTTACATTTACAAACAAAATTGATTCAGAGCTTTCGCAACTCTATTGCACAGTCCCAGAAAGAATTAAATTCATTTCCCCATCAGAAACACAATATATATATATATATATATATTGAGACGAAATGGACGAAGTCCAGTCGTCCCGTGATAAATCCGTGCTGTATCCGCACGCCATAAGAGCCCATGCAATTTGAAAACCGCGCGCCGTCGACGTCAGAGAGTGAGGCAGGCGACGGCTATTTTCAAGATAAGCGACCGGAACAACGGTTGCCAATAAGAGGAAGGCAGATAAACCCACACTAGCCATTGGCCGGTGCAGGTCACGCCAGGGGAGGATGGAAAAGGCATCCTGGCAATCTGCATAGGGAAAGAGTCTCGTAAAAATTTACGACGAAGCAAGACGTATGCTAGGAGTATCGTAAGAATTTCTGACGAAGCAAGACGTACGCTAGTACTCTCGTAACAATTTCCGACGAAGCTAGACGTATCCTCGTAAGAAGTTTCCAACGGAACAAGATGTCTGAAAGTGCGCGGGAGTAAAGCTACGCGGACCGGATTTCGAGAGAGTTATTCAATGAACTATTAATCGAAGTTAATTCGTGAGGAAGATTCCGGAGAGGACAGGAATTTCGGACTGCGAGACTGGAGTTGTGCCTCACCGGGAAGTTACATAATTCCCGAGGCAGCAAAAGCGTGAAAGCAGACGCCCCACGCCACTGCCTTGTCACCCAGGCTGCCGAAAACTAGTCGCCCGACACCGGAAAGCCTTCGAAGAAACATGAATTACAAAGACTAACGGCGTCCAAATTCTTTGAATTTACAAGTAATTTGCACGTGGGGGAGAAGAAAGAAGACTGGAGGTGCATCCGAGAAGCTGGTCCGGAACGCGGAATCCTGCGAGGACGAGAGGCGCTACGGGACAACTCGCCGTTTGCATCGCAAGGTCGCCATCAGCACCGCCGTTACCCTGCAGGCGCGCCGGGAGCCCATCCCTCCGCGCGGCTGCGAAACCGGCGAGGTCATCCACCCCGCCCGTCCCGACTGCTAGTAGGCGAGCTGACGCCCGCCGGAACGCGAGAGAGGGGAGGTTGGTAGAGGTATTTCGTCGCCCTATGAAGAACGAGCGTGAGTACCCGTAAAAACACATACATTGACGCAAAGGTAGAAACTGTTAATAATTCAGGAGAGACTAATACAGACAATTTTGGGTTTGAAATTAGTTTTTTAATTCAAAGTGTTATTGTAAATGTGATTCAATGTGGAAGGCGATGCTTACTGCCACCCAAATCAGAGTAATGATTAAGTTTCTAAGGTAGTAGTCAGATAGCTCCAGCTGGAGGTAGGATTTGTAGAATTAATTTGCATGTAATGTGTATAGTCAGCACGCGGCGAAGCGGTGGTTTGCCCGCGGCGAATTGTAAATTGTGTATAGCTTATTTCAGTCAATGAAGGAAATTTCAAAGAACTTGTGAACTGTGTTATCCCCTTGTCACTAACCAATTAGGATTTCCTGGGGGGGGGAATCCTTGAAAACAATTGATAACCAACCGGCAGGGCCTGGCGACGGAGCGGCGACAGGAGCGCCGCACAGTCCCGGTGACACCCACGCCAGAAACACTTCTCGTGGGGTACAAACGCCCTGACCCGACGAAGGTTGATTAATGCCGGCACGTCGCAAAGACACGACGTGTTCCGTCGCAATATATATATGTTATATATATATATATATATATATATATATATATATATATATATATAAGCTGCGAGTTTTTCTTTACGGCTGTCGCCGCTTCTCGCTTCTCAGTTTCCACCTCTTCCGATCTTCCCAGTCTCCATCTTTGAGGCCTCTTGCCTCCATTTCTTCTTGGATGTCCTTTCTCCAACTTCTTGGTGGTCTTCCACGCTTCTTCCGCTCTGGAGGTGTCCATGCCCAGATCTTCTTAGGCCACCTATTGCTTTCCATACGCTGGAGGTGCCCATACCAATTCAATCGTTTTGTTCCAATTGAATCCAAGATGCTGCTCTCTACGTTCATCATCTGTCTTATTGTTTCATTTCTAACATGATCCAACCTAGACACCTGGCAGCACCTTCTCCAGTAGTCCATTTCAAGGGCCATCAACCTACATTTATCCCTTTTGTTCAGTGCCCATGTTTCAGCTCCGTAGGTACTTATGCTCTGTATGACGGTCTTAAAGATATGAGCCTTCTTCCGTTTTTTGTGATACTTTTGCTCCAGAGAATAGAGTTTAACTGTCTTATCGCTCTCTTTCCCTGTCCAATCTTGTTGGAAATGTCATCAGAGCTTCTTCCCTTCGAGGAGAGGGTAACTCCGAGGTACTTAAAAGTTTCGCTTCGTTTAATTTTCCCTGTACCGACGTCCAGGTCCCCATATTCTTTTTCTCCTGCTATCATATATTACGTTTTTTTAAGGTTTATAGTGAGACCCCATCTTTCATACTCCTCTTGTAATTTGCGAAACATATAACTCGCATCATCTTCGTCTCCAGCTATGACCACTTGATCATCGGCAAACAACAGGGTGTACAGTACATCATTTTCGATTGGTAATCCCATTCCGCTACACTTCCGTTTCCAATTTTTAAGCGCTTCTTCAAGATATATTTTAAATAAGAGAGGGGCTAATGAGCAACCTTGTCTTCACCCCTTGTTTACTTGAAATTCTGAAGAGAGTCGTTTACCTATTTTGACAAAGCTGTAATTATCACTATATAATGCATTGATAGCATTAATATAGGCTGGCTCGATACCACTTGCTTTCATGCTTGGCCATAACTTATTTAATGGCACTGTATCGTATGCCTTTTTCAGGTCAACAAATGTGAGATGGACATTCCTACCTCTTTCAATTTGTTTTTCTATTAGATTTTTTAATGTGAAAATGCCATCAATACAAGACCTTCCTACCCTGAATCCATTCTGTTCCTCTGATTCTGTATACTGATGTTCAATTCTACATTTTAGGACCCTACCGTAAAGCCTTGCTACTGTGCACATTACACTTATCCCACGATAGTTGTTGCAATCTCGCCTACTTCCTCTCTTAAAAACCAGAGTAATGAAGGCCTTTTTCCACTCATTTGGTGGTTCACTTAACTGTAGACACTGATTAAAAATTGTTGCCAGTATTTCCATCACACTATCAGGAGCTGATTTTAAGAGTTCTACCTATTACCTGGTCCCGGTTCTAATATTACCTGGTCCCGGAGCCTTCTTATTCTTCACGAGGGCCAAAGCTGCTTTTATTTCATTTGGGACAATAGGCATTATAGATGTTATGCTTTGCGTCTCTTGTCGAGAGGCTTGCATAAACTGTGTTCTATTTTCAGTTAAAAGACCTCTGAAGTAGTCACTCCATTCCTGCATACTAATTGGAACTATTCCTGACCTGTCTTTGTTTTCCATTCTCATTCCTTTTATTATTCTCCAAGCTCGGTTTGACTTTGTGTTTCCCAAACATCTATCCACTTCCTCACAAGTCTGTTCCCAGTATTCATTCTTGGCTTTACGGATTTCTCTTTGGGTCTCCTTCCTGATTCTTTGATATTCTATTCTATCTCTATCAGCTTTTGTTGATAACCACTTTCTGTACATTTGTTTTTTCTTTTCTACGAAGGCCTCTGTGGTTTTGTTCCACCACATTGGACATTTTCTATTCTTTTGACAATCCTCTTTTTCACCCAAGGCTTCATAGGCAGACTGATGGATACATCGTTTCATAGATTCATACATAGCATCTGGTGTTCCTTCCTGTACCGACATTATTTTGTTAGCCAGTCGCACTTGATATAAAAACTTTGTAAAATCTTCCTCCAGACTTTCAAGATTATACCTTTTTTCCGACATTACTCTCTCACTGCCATAAGTTTGATTATATGGTTCTCGATAAGGTCTTTTCAATGAAAAGTACATCTGAGATAGCAAGGCATAATGGTCTGAATAGCACTCTAGACCTCTCTTTACTCGTACATCGTTGACTTTTATTTTGTGGCACTACTTTATAATAATATAGTCGATAATTGACCTCAATTTCCGAGTATGTTGAATCCACGTGTAACGATGTATGTCTTTGTGTTTAAACCATCCATTTGTTATTTTCAAAGCGTTTTGACGACACAGCTCAATTAGGCGCTCTCCGTTATCGTTTAATCTGTTTTCGCCGTATGGCCCCACCACCAGGTCATTCACTTGACAGCCACTTCTACCATTGAAGTCCCCTAGTAAAATTATTTCCTTACGTTTGCTGATTGTTCCAAGCAACGTCGTCAATTCATTAAAAAAATCATCTTTAACGCTTGCAATGGCATCGTCATTAGGGGCGTATACAGCAATTAATACAACTGTGTAACTGTAGAGTTCCATTTCAACTTGCAGAATTCGATTATTTACCTGCTCCCAAGATTTTATATTGTTTCTGTACTTTTGCCTTATTGCCAATGATACACCACTACGGCCTCTCTCATCCTTTGGTACCCCTGAGTAAATATGTACATATCCCCCCTTCTGTTCTGAACCTTTACCTTTTTTCTTTGTTTCTGAAAATGCTACAATATCCATACGATTCTTATCAATTTCTTTGAATACTTCTATCTCTTTGGTTGATAGCCCTTGAATATTCCAAGTTCCAATTCTCATAGTCCTTTTCTTTGCCCAAAGTCGTCGTATATTATATTTGCCATATTCCGAGGCTTTACTGAGAAATTTTGCAGGTGTAGTTTTTTCCGAGTGATGAGGTGCAGGCCCATCGCCTCAACCCCCGTACAGGAGAACCAAGGGATTTTCTTTCTGGCTTCCCATGCCATAGGGAGGAGAAACACAATACTTAATCAAAAACCCAAAAAACAAAAAATCCCCAGGTGTTGACAAAATTCCAAATATAATTATTAAAAAACTTCCGAAACAAGCAATCAGTTCTTTAACAGCAATAAACAATTCTTGCCTCAGATTAAATTATTTCCCGCAATCTTGGAAAATGGCACTGATAATACCCATTGCAAAACCAAGTAAAGACCATTCAAAAACAGAGAATTATCGACCAATTAGTCTACTTCCAACGCTTTCAAAAATCTTCGAAAAATTAATACTAAAGAGAATCAACACATTCATAAACAGTAACAATATTATACCCGCGTCACAATTTGGTTTCCGAAACAACCATTCAACAATACATCAACTTTTAAGACTAACCGATTTCATCGCTACTAATTTCCAAATATCTAAACATACATTAGCACTATTTTTGGACGTAGAAAAAGCGTTCGATAAAGTATGGCACCAAGGTTTACTATATAAAATACGGCAATATGGATTCCCGCAATATTTACAACAAATAATAAAAAGTTTTCTAATAAATCGTAGTTTCAATGTACAAGTCAATTTAGTACAGTCCTCTGTTTATGATATCACGGCCAGTGTCCCTCAGGAATCGCCTCTGTCACCAACCCAATTCAATATATTTATTTCAGACCTTCCACAACTAAAGCATTCAAAAATAGCGTTATTTGCAGATGACACCGTAATATTTACAACACATCAAAACTTAACATTAGGACGAAACAAACTTCAAGATGATTTAAACACACTTGCAGAATGGTTTGAGTAATGGAAAATTAAAATCAACCCAACTAAATGTAAAGCAAAAATATTCTCATTAAAAAAATCTATACTATAAATCTATTAATTCTAAATAACACATATATTCAATGGCTCTCCCCTACAACTTCAGTGAAATATTTAGGACTTCACATTGACAAAAGGCTAACTTGGAAAGATCACATAAAATTAACAGCTAACAAAACATTCATAAAAATGTTAAAACTGTAGCCACTAATTAATAAAAACTCAAAGATCAACATCGACACGTCAATATCCATTTTCAAATATATAATAAGGCCTTCACTATACCAATTTAAACAAATTGCAAATAATTCAAAATAATTATCTACGCTGGACAGTAAATGCACCTTGGTATATCCGCAACGAGCAAATTCAAAAAGAACTTGCTATATGTCCAATAAAACAATGGATAGACAGACTCTCCACCCGATTTTACACAAACCTACCATCCTGCCCTGCAACCGAAAAATTTAAGTTAGGTTCAACTTAAAAACCATATCCAAGAATCAAAAGTCGGCATTCTAAAGATTTACTTCGACCTCCATAAAATAGCAGAAAAGAAAGCAGTTATTAACAACAAGTTAGAAATAAATTCGAGTAGTTAGAGGACCCTTTCTGGACACTCCTCGGTAATTAGTTAATATTTAATTGTAAGTTCAAAAATATGTAAAATAAGCCGAATGTTATTAACTTTGTACAAAAATTGTATGTATGATTCAAAACCTTGAAAAGCCTAACAGTCCGAACAAGGATTAATAAATTATTTTTAAAAAAAGCATTTAAATTTTCAAACGAGAAACTTCTACTGCGAATAATTAACCTTATATTTTGCGTTCATCATTTTCAATCGTACGTAGCTAAACGTTTGTGATAATGAAGGTATTTTCCCTCTTTTAATTCGGGGATACATGTGCTTCATAAAATATAAAAGTTTGTGAATTATAACTATTACATGTTATTTTTACACCAACCAAGCTATTATCCCATAAAACTCACTAATGTAAGAAAATATTCAGAAGGATTTAACAGGAAATTTTCCAAAGAGATGAGGGTTGAATTGGATTGAAAAAAGAATTGCATTAAGTTCTACGAAGCCTACGTGTTCTATCCCAGTCCATTTATAATATTTTGTATCAAATATAAAACACTAACATGAACATAATTGTGCGTTTATGCAGTTTCGATTGAAATATAAAATATTGGTTAAATTATCATTTGTTCATGTTTAATTTAGTTTAAAAATTAACAGCTAAATGTGCGTTTTTAACAAGAATGCCTATATTCAGAAACTGTTTCATGGATCGTTATGTGCCAGGGAAACATACATGAAATGTGACTCATGAAGCAAACAGGACAATTTAGTAAACCACTTTGTTTTCTTGTTATAATCTGTTCTGAAATATATTTTTTTAAAATTTAAGGTCGCATTATCTAGTATGTCATTAGCGACCACTATTGAATGAAACGACATGGTAATGATATAGGGTGAAAGGACGAACACATACAACCATGCCCGAGGCGGGACACGAACCGCGACCTCACGGTCCAGGATTACTACGGCACTACTGTTTTAGCGATCTCGGCCACGGGGCCGACTCTCAAATGTTTGCTATTATGCTTCCAATGTTTTTATCTTCACGACCACAATCCTCTCTGGTATTGTCAACTTTTGCTGTGTCCAGTTCTCCGGTGTTCCTTTGAAATCAAGTATGCTACTGATACAGTGCTCTTTATTGACTTAAGTGTTTTACTAACTAAAAATCAATAAATATATAATTTATTTCCATAAATCTCCATTATCACAAGAATTTCTCGCCTTCGGGACGACTCGCTTTCCGCAACGCAGCTCCGTGCTGCGGGTTGCGTGAAGCACCGCTGCGCGGCGCTTGCGGCGGCGGCGCTGGAGGCGGGCACAGGGCGCGCTCTGCGGGCTTCTCCGCGAAGCTCTCTACGCAGCCGCGGCCCCATTCCTTCTCGCGGGCGACGCAGTCTGCCTTTCATCCTCCCTCCGTCCCGTCCTCGCGACGCAATTTTACCAGGTAGTCTCCTCCCTTTCAGACTGGCGGCGGATTTGCGACACCACCTTGAACTGCCGACTTAGGCGCGGTGCAGTGGGTTGAACTCTCATTTTCAAAACCCGAGCACCAGAAAAAAATTCTGCGGGAAAAAGGGAATATTAAAAGATGGGAATACCTCTCCATTACCCATGGGCATGGATATTAAATTTAAAAAAAAACAGGATTCAGGTCTGAGAACACTGCTAGCTGTCAAAAGGCAGATTCATCGGACCTTAAAATGCCAAATACATTAACGTAATTCTTGTAGTTGATTTTAAATATTACAATTCAAAAAGTATGTGAGTGTTGAGCTTTTGAAGTTATTATGTGCAGTTCAAAAGAAAAGAAAGAATTATTTTTCACTAAGAAATATTACACTGAGGAAATGCTTAAGACGTACAATAATTGTTTCGCCAGAACATGTTCATTGGTATTGAATTGAATTTGTCTTCATCCACGTTTTTATCTTTTTAAACATACAATGCTAAAAATGAAAATGAAATTTATTTACATTTTTTTGAGACTGGAATGTGGAAGAATGAAACAAATCAGTTTACCAAAACAAATAAATTAATAAAAAAACAATAATATCATAATAATGTTTTGAAGATTTATTGTTTTGAAATTTTAATTCAAAAACTACTCTTTTGTTTCTGATAACAGCATGTCAACGTGACAAAGCCTTACAAATCGGCATCTTACGTCTCGAAAAGTAAGCAATACGTGATTGTAAAAGTAAGCAATTTCCTCGCGTATTCCAGACAATTTCATAAGATATTTTAATCGATTAGTTGAAAAGATGAGAAAGAGCAAGACGTGAAATGTAAACATATGACGATATAGGCCTGTTATTAGGCTCAATACTTCACCACTAACATAATGTTCTTTTGTAATTAAAAAATGATGGAAGAAGCGCTGGGATATTCTGGTTTCGAACACTTTTGTACAATTAAGACAACATTAGCGATTAGTTTCAATGCAAGGAGGTCGTGATATTTCAATACAGATGTCGATTGTGATCTTCTACGGATGAATGATTGAGTTCAATGCAATAATCAGATTTTCTCTCATCACCCTCAGTCGTTGTTACGACACCGCTATTGTTAATTACGACACATTCAGTAAATTATATTTAGTTCGAAAAGTAACCTCACTAAATTAGATACTGTGATATAAGTAGAACCGATTTACACACTTCGTTTGAACGAACGATTATGGAGTTTTAGCGAACGCATTAATGTGCAGTTTGGTTTTTGGAAACCCAAGAGCCCGATTCTGGAGTTTTAGTAATTGCGTGGACACGCTACGAGGTACCAAAAGCCATACTGAACATGCGCGTCTTCGTTGAAACTTAGAAATAGATATTGAAAGAAAGAATATAATTCGGGTCTAAGGAAGATCAAAATACACATTAAATACCACATTCAAGACTGAAATTGTAAACAACTTTTGCGTAATATTATTCGTGAAAACGTAAATGTAATCAAACAAGACTAGTACAAACAATTAATTTCTTAATATTATGTCAACCGGCAGCTGCCAGACTGTTAGTCTTTCGGCGCAACGATCTCTGACGAAGTCTGGGCCTACCAGCGGCGTCCCAATCCTTGTGGCCATGGGTTGCAGGGTAAGTGTGGTTAGCACGAAGACATTCTACGCCGTATTCTAGTCTTCTCAACCTGAGAAGTGTGTTTTCTCATCCTCACACAGCAACATATACTGGGACACTGCAAGGAAAACGCACACTATAATCTTGCCCGACCGGGAATCGAATCCGAGGTGGCGTCATGGAAAGCAAACAGGCTGATCATGAGCTATTCGCCTGGGCTAGCTGCCACACTTGCCTACCTTATTCGTATAACTCATTCCAAACCTCATGCCATCCACCCCCAAATTACATTTGAATACTCATCTCTCAGAAGGAACATAATTTCAGGAAAATTCACTCCCAACACCCGACTCTGCTCAGCCAACTGTCAACCTTCTCTTAGATGCTGCTTTGAGCTTCATTCCATCTGTAGTATATTCTTTATTTCCATTGGGTAGGTAAGGATGACGAGAGGATTCTACAAATTGTCATTCCTCTTCCAATTATGCCCTGCACTTTGTCAGTTCACACGCGTTCACACAAAACTAGTATTTTCCGATTTGTCTTGCCCGAGTGAAAACTATAATTCATTATTTCTCCCTGTGAATTCGTTTTCCTAATATTTAAATCGATTAGTTTGAAAGATGACCACACAATACTATTTAATTTATACGAAATAACAACAAACAATAAATGAAATTTCTAGTCCAATTTCATTAGAACACAACGCAAGCGAGTCGTTCTAACAAAACAAATGTACATGCTCAGTGTTAGCTCTATGTAGTTGTCACTTGTACTCTCCATACAAACGAGTTTTAGTCAGAGTGTATTCAACCGGAATGACATCTGTCGATACCAATTAACAAAGGGTGGAACTTGTGTCTGAACCCGACATACAAGAGTCCTGGCTATCATCAAAGCAACAACGAGTAAATGAGAACCGAGAAGAAAACGTGATATAACTAAATTAATGAATGTTTCTTCCTGTTTAGTAATTTTTCATGCAACCACATATGTTCTCAAAAACTTGAAAATATTTTTGTGTGATTTATTTTATACAGCAGTAATATTGAATTAATTTTTTATGTGACATATTTCATGGCAGAATATATTTCACTTGATGTTAGAAAAATCATAAAAATGCAATTTCTAGGAATATTTTTTCAGAATATATGGTAATATATTGTACAACAAATATACAACTACAATGCACTCCACTCTTGTTTTATTTTCTATTAAATTTTGTTTTACATAATCAATTCCTTCCAATTTACACAATTCAATTGATTTTTTATTTCTGTTAGATTTTTATTGAGAGTAAATATATTCCTTTCTTTTGTAAGTAATAAACAATTGACGTGTTTCTGGAGTCTTTATGTGTTTCTGAAATGCAACATTTTGTAATACTTTCAATACTAAAACATACACTATCTTAGCACAGTACGCAACGAAGTACAAGATTATACTGGAACTATCAAAGCGAATCCGACGTTGGTCGAACATTTATCAAAGATAATTATTTATTAGGCAGAAAAAAATATATTTGTCGAATAAAATTGCACCACCCATGTAAACTTCACCACTCGCTCGCTGCCCGACATGCTTCTCTTTCAGCTTCATTTTTCGCTTACCCAGCTCCTTCTCTGCTCTCTCCGCACTGCTATTTCTGTCGAATCCTTTCGAAAATATCCTTCAGTTACTCGGAGTCTAATTGGGTTAATACAATAAGTAAAAATGCATTTGGTAAGACATTTTATGGCCTCCAAGAACCTCCTTACTTTCCAAGATTTCCTGATTGATTTGGAAATATTCACAGAAAAATTACGAATGATCGATTAACCCCTGATTTAAGGGGTGGAAATGAGAAGGGACCTTTTTTCAAAACCTCTTATGTAGATAGTAAATTTTATTATTATTTGAAGCCTATGTGTACAAACATTTATTAAGAGAGGAATAAAATAGTGAATTTGTGTAAAAAATTCTTTAAATGATAAGGAATGATCAGAAAAAATAATGTAATTTATGTTTAAGAAAATATTCTATCTTTCAGTTAAAATTAAATAGAACTTTATTTAGCCTATTCCGAGATCAGCCCGAAGAAACAGAAAGCAGCAAAAACTATAATAAAAAAGAACGTATTTTTATATATGTAAAGAACCGCGTGCACTTCAAAATGTAATTACTTACAGCAATACACTTACACTTCAACTTTATTAAGATAAATTCGTTCTAGATCTTGCCGTCTGACACATACCTATTGTCAAATACTTATCGCATTTCATATATTGACACACTGATGACGAGTACATAACTCGCATGTATTCCATACTGACGTGTTTGGGAAGTCACTAATATTGACGATGAACATTTGTAATTTTATTGATAGATTCCATATCCCTACTTTGTACATTCCTGTTGAGGGAAGTTCATGAACTAAATTAATAGGAAGGACAATTGTTTTCTTCGAGCTTAATTAGCATGAATAGGGTGACTCCTTGTACCCCAGAAACGACACCTCTCAAGAGGGAGTTTGCAAAAACACCGGAATCCTGAAAAGAAGGCTTGTAAATCGAATCTTAGATGCACACATATTCCAGCAATTCAGAATAATCCTTTTATCAATCCGTGTTTGTGTCAAACAAGAACTACCAGCACTCTCCTATACTGCACTACTGGAACGTTCGTCTTCTCGCCAGTAAAAACCTTGTTGGAGACGTGGGCGTAAAAGTTTCCACGCCCCCAACCTGTGCGCCGGCACTGCGCGAGGGCCACGACGGGACGCGACGCGACGGGCAGGATGGCGCGGGGCGTGGGCCTTCGCCTTGACACTGGGTGGATGTGGGGCACGTTGGCGGTGGGCACGTCGCCAAGTGGGTGGCGGCGAGGAGCGCGCGGGCGTCGCGCGTGGGGCGTGAGGCGTGGGCGCGGCGCGGCGCCTCCCCGTCGGCCCGCCCGTTCGCTCGCCGCCCGCGCGCAGCTGACGCCACCCACAGCGCAAACCCATCGCTGCTGCGGTTGCAGCCCCGCCCGCAGCCCTTCACGCCCGCACATGCCGCTCGCGCCCCCACGTTCCACTTACGCTCCCACTTTGTACTTACGCCCCCACGTTCCACTTACACTCCCACTTTGTACTTACGCCCCCACGTTCCACATATGCCCCCACCTTCCGTTCACGTCTCCACGTTCCGCTCACGCGCAACAATCCGCTCACACCCTCACGTTCCGCTCATGCACCACTTTCCCTTTATTTCCCACGTTCCGCAAGCAGCACTAATAAGGACAACTATAGATCGACAACTTATAAAACTTGCTAAAACAGCACCTACTTTCTCGCCTTATTTTCACACAAAACCACGTTAAAATTTCTCAAATTCTCGAAAATTTGTACTTGACCTTATTTCAAAATCTATCTTTAAGGAACAGATTTCAATGAGAGAAAAATCTCTCTATAATATTTTAGTTGTAGGAAGACTCAGAAAACATTTTGAACTTTTGCAATTTTTGAAAAATCAGAGTTTTCAACGAACATGAGGCCTGCACCATTAAACGTCTTTTTAGACTGTCTTTCTCTTAAGCCACCTTTACACTATCCAACAACAAAATTTAATCGAAAACGCTGGAACAATTTTTTTGAAAATTTCAAAATGTCCCAGGGGCTTCGCGTATAGAACCCACCAAAATTAAAATATAGATTTCAAAATCAAGGGACTGTGACATCAGCAAGATCAATTGGAAAATATCAATTTTGGAGCAAATCGTCTGAACGTTTTAGATGTTAGCGTTGTTCACAGACGGACGGACGGAGAGACGGACGGATTTTTGCCGTTGTTATATTTTTCGTTATCAAGGACTCCCAAAACATGAATTATGGCTATATCACACTGTCAGAAATTACACTAAATTAATGTAGTTTAATGCACTATTTTACATTAAATGTAATGTACCGTGTACGTTAAAACGAGATTAATGTGTTGTGCATTAAATTTAATGTTTAAACTAAAATTAATGTAGATTTAATATACATCAGTACATAAAACTTAATATACCTCTCCCTATACTAAACACATTAATATAATACGTCGTTAAATTTAATGTTTATATTAAAATTCACGGAGATTTGATAAATAATTATGCCATGTATGGAACAGAGATACGGTTTAAAATCTTAGAAGTATTTTCTTCCTCTATTTGAACTTACGTATAATAAATTTAAAATATATTTTCAGCATGTATACAAAAATATAAATTTTTAAAATTCGGATTTACATTCAAATTAGTAACAAATAACATTATAAAAATCTAATAATACAATTGTACGGGCCTACATAGCACGGTAATTCTTTAGTTAATATTTTTTTTAAATTCACTGGGAATATTATTTTTTTTTCAAAGAATTGTCACTGTAACAAGATCAGAATTTTGTATTCTTTACGGCTACTAAACATATTTCCCAGCGTAAACGCGTCCAAAACAGGTGGCGAAGTAGTGACAATTATATATAATATCACGCCTAAGAACCGGTTCAAACAACTGGATGTCGTTATAGCTCAGTGGTTAGAGCAACTACTCGTAAGCCAAGAGTCCCGGATTCGAATCCCGGTCGGGGTGACTGTTCGATGAACAAATTTAAATATTAAAATGGATTTGATACTCAGTACCAAGGTCAGAACTTAGTATTCTTTAGGTCTGCGAGGCATATTTCCGAGCGTAATCGCGTTCAAAAAGGTGATAAGGTGGTGACAATTGCATAAATCCCAACGGGCAATAAATCAGACCTAAGAACCTGTTCTAGGAATTCGTTGTCTCGATAGGATAGAGGTTAGAGGAACTGGGCGTAAACCAGGAGACCCGGAGACAAATCCCGGTCGGGGTGACAATTCTTTGAACAAATTTTAAATATTGAAGTTAATGCACATATAAAGTAAATTTCATGCACACGTACAGCAAATTTAATGTAAAGGTACATTAAAGTAAATTAAATTTAATGTGCACGTACAGTAAATACATTAAATTTAATTGTACACGTATACATTAAATCTAATTGTACACGTATACATTAAAGTTAATTGTACACGTACATTACATTTACTGCACACGTACTTTAAAGTTACTGTTCGTGAGCATTAAATTTAATTTACGTACATAGTTAATTTCATGTACTTATACATTAAAAGTAATGCAGAAATGTCTGACAGTACACGTGTTAGAGGACTTTTTCTAAATTTAGGAACTGAATTTATCCACGTTTTCGTTACTAAATCTCTGTAATAAGGTTTTTTGTTCCGAAAAGTCGCCGTTTTGTCACCCAGCTTCACGTAACTTTCTCACTTCTGCGTAGCGAGAATGTAAGAATTATCCTGGCGTCGCTTACCTAAGGACGCGTGGTGAAGTCATCCCCCTCTCGTGGGGGAGCTCAGTTAACCTCAAGGACCGTCTACAACGGTAACTGATTCGCTTTTGCAAATTCGTTCTTCTTCTTCGTTCTCTCGCAACTCTATTGACGGCGACGCTACTGGCATTCTCGTTGCCATATCAACAGATATGTAAAAACTCGAAATACGGCTGAACAGCAAATCGGAGATCTGCATCTGCACACAACAGGAGACGCTCACAAACTGACTCTCTTCCAACCAATAAAAAAATCCAAAACAAGAACCCTTTGTGACAAATGTACGTGAGGATAAGGAAAGAAATGCCATTTCTCTCGACATGGCATTTTTCACACCCAAAAGCCGTTCGACTGAGCAGGAGCTACAGAGATACGAGACTTCAACACTCTAGGGTTCGAGACGGTCTGACGACCTTCTTGGACACGGCCAGACCCCCGCCCTCTGAGACCGAGGCGGCGGTAATGGCGGCGGCGGCTCATTAGGCGGGGAAGTTGGGCCTCTAAGGTAGGGAACCTTCCCCTCCGTCACGTGTATACACAGTCGACATTTTTTTTATAAGTTGCTGAGCTAGAGGCCGTTTGATAGTTTGACATTTTATTCTTCACCCAGTTAGAAAGTTCTAAATTACCTACTAGTCCTTCCAATTTTTTCAGCACGAATTCCGTTTCAAATCAAGTATCTCAAAAATTATGAAGCTCTGAAGCTCTAAGTGCGGTCGTGTTCTCAAACATTGAGCTTAAAAATTCACGAGGAGTTGTTGCCTTTCCTTGGAACACAACTTCTGCTTGGAAGATAAAACGAAATTCTCCGAGACAAGTAATCAGGAAATTATCAAGAAATAAAGTGTGGTGGACTGGACGCTCTGGGCGGTTTTGTATTGACAGTTATTAGCACCAGAAGTATTGCTGCTTCTTCCAGCAATATTCCCAGTGAATAAAATGAACATTTGACAAAGAAGCTACCGCCCAAATTATTGAATCACGAACAAAACCCTGCATTTTATTGTAACACTACCTATAATTAGTGAAAGGAAGAATGAGGACATTTGCAGCTAGGTGGCTTCTACAATGGCATACAGAACACAATATACAGAGTACTTTCTGTATATAAGAAAACATAATTATTATTTTTTTATTTCGCATTTATTTATCCAGTGAAGTAAGCGCTTTACAAGATTGGATACAGATGTTACCTGCAAGCATAGTACTAGCGTTTCAAATAGCGACGACATTATTATTGGAGTCCTAAAATAATCAATAATAATTTCTACAAATTGAGAATGCGATAATAAGGGAATATATTATTTTTTCAGCTATTATGTTACAAAAAGTAGTTATAGAAAGATAATGAGTTTTTCTTTTGTAAAGGTTTAAACCTAACGTTGGGGGATCTAGATTAGATTATTCTGTGCTGCTTATAATTGTTTCCTAATTTGAAAATATTGATTGCTGTGGAGGATGATAGGGAATTAAAGAATTAGTGTGGCATATGATTAATGCAAAGTTCAATTGAGAGAAAACCAAACTCTCTGTGCAATTTTCGGAAACCTACCACGGCGCTCTTACGGAAGTGGGAGGATTTTATTTTGAAAAGTTTGAAGCGATTTTTGTACCGAAGGAGTAGCTCCTTCCCAAACTGGATATGCAGAAGTAAGTAGACGGCGAATGGCAGTTTTGTAAAGTAGAAAGGAGAGTTTGTTTTAAGAGCCGAAGATATTTTATTGGTATATTTGGAGGATTCCAAGGAACGTTTTGCTTATTAATATGTTTATGAGAAGGATTGTTGATGCGCCGTTGCGTGTACATCTTAGTTTCACATTTGGAAGAATTGAGATTTAGTCTCCATGAAGAATACCTAGTTTTGACGTGTGTAGTGCATCTTGAAGGTGGACTGTAGCCTTGGGAAGCAGCAGTAGATATCTGTGTCGTCAGCATAAAGTGCCGTTGCGTGGTTATCTCGAACGAAGGTATCTGCTGTGAAAGTGTTAAACTATGTGAGAGAAGCGGACAGTCTTGAGCGATCCGTTTCTGGATTATTGAGGGAGATGAATTTAATTATTTAATTTGAGAGACAATGTGCAGTTCAGAATAAACCTACATATTATGTTAAACTAGCGGAACCCGTTATACATTGTTCTGCACTTTATCTCCCTCGCTCTTCATCTCTCCGTCTCTTTCTCCGTCTCTATTCGTCTCTCTCTCCTCGTATCTCTCCCGTCTCTCCCTTTCTCTCCGTCTCTCCGTCTTTCACGCTACCCCTCCGTCTTCCCCTCTCTCCCCGTCTTTTCCTCTCTCCGTCTCTCCCTCTCTCTCCATCTCTGTCTATCCCTCTCTCCATCTCTCCCTATCTTCGTCTCTCCACTTATCCCTCTCTCCCTCTCTCTCATTCACATTTACTTACTGATTCTGCTCGTCTCTGAGCACGTCGAATAATATCAAAAAGCGTCGAACCAAAAAAAAATGCAATAGAATGTTCAAGAAGATCTCATCCTCTAGATTACGATGTGAAAAACTTTTCTTTGAGGTCTTAGCACTCAAAATTTTAGTTTTTAATGCCCTAGCACGCTTTGTTTAGGAGTTATTTAACGACATAGATTACCGAGTGTAGCGGGTTGCATTTGCACGAATAATTAGTTTTTTTGTTTGCTATGTAGCGCTATTTTTTCGATATTTTATTAGTTATTTTGCTATTCGGGGTGGAGATAAGTTCAACAAAACAGAGATAATTAAAATTGGTCCAGACGTTCTTGAGTTATAAATGGTGTAACTAACACAACTGTGTTTTATATACACTCATCGTCATAAAAAAAGTTTACCACCCAGAAGTACCACCCAAAAGGACTAGGCGGATTGCAACCATTGTTGGCAGACAGGTAGAGGTTACCAAGTATGCAAAATGATTACACTTTCATATTTCTCAGACAAACATTTATTGCCCTACACGGTCACAGACGGTACATGTTAGTTTGGCGTGGGGGTCTCCATTTTAACGAACACATTCGTTCAGACATTGTGGCATGGAGTTGTACAGTTCTTGAATGATGTCCTGTGCTAGTCCGTCCCATTTTCCCTTCGATGTATTCGTTCTACATCCCCAAGCTTGATGTTTAGCATTAAAATCTCCTGTTGCTGGGGTGGGGTAAGATGTGCAAAGTCTTTGGAGCTGAGTTGAATTTAGACGAATATTCGGCGGTTTGTGCACTGCCATGGTTATATTAAATTTTGCGGTTTATACTTTAAGAAAACAGTATTTTTTATTACTTAATGTCACATCAACTACTAGGTCATTAACGACCACTATTGGATTTAACGTTATGGTATGAGGATGGAACGATATGGTGATGATAGGAGGTGAAAGGACAACCATGCCCGAGGCAGGACTCGAACCCGCGACCCCACGGTCCGAGATCACCACGGCTTAATCGATCTCGGCCACGGGGCCGACAGTAATATTTTCTAGGCTGGGGTGATTGCTGGTGGACCCCAGTCATGGGGAACATTTTTTTATAATTATTGCCATTCCTCCAGAAATGTTCGTGGAGGGGAAATCCGAACTATAAACTTTGTAAACCGGAACTCTAAAATTTGCCGTAAGTGCTAGTGAGTTTACGTAATGTCTGCATCATCAATATTGTTCTGGGAGCAAGAATCTTAAAAAATATTTTTTAGTCGTGATGTAATTGGCATTACAGTACAATATAATTAAATTATTAAGTTTGTTTTTATCCATTGAGGAGAATTGAGGCGTGACGGAGATAAAGGAAAGGAACCTCGGGTGTTTTGGGTAGGAAGGTTACTAGCAGCGTTTGCTCTCTGTTAGGTTTGAGAATTTATATTTGTAAATATTTTGGGAATCGGAAATTCATTAGGCATGTTTGGAGCTGGTTGTGACATGAAGTTAATGCGTCACCAAAGGAAAACGTGGGGGACCTTCTACTTTGAAACGTCTTTTGCCTTGCAGTACAGAATGAGCAATTTTGATGTCGATTGTTAAAGATTGGAACTATGTTTTTGGTTAACAATTTATTTTTTGCAGAATTGTATTGAACAGACTTTGGCTCTCAAAAGAAAATATTATTCTGCCATTGTGCTCGAATAGCTCACGAAAATCATGGATAAGAAAGGAAGTAGGCAACTTCTGATATTGAGGACAAAAATTTCAAATGGAGAGTGGATCGAACGAACATCTTAAAATTTGTATTGTATTTTCTATCCTCGCATAACTGCAAGGTATTGTCAGAGAGAATATCATCACTATTTGCTGAGCGTTGAACTGGGAATAGTTTTATGATATTCAGTGTTTCAGATTCTATTAGGTTTACGAGTGTGTAGAAATTACACGAATACCACGAGGCTATGTAAGAATACAGTTGACGGAAAATGTATGAATTTGGATAATTCGTAATTTAGTCGATTAATGCACATATTATTGAAAATGGATGAATAAAGTCCGAATTAGGAACAGCCTCGAATCACACTTCGAGTTTAAGAAGATGAAGTGCACATTAGCCAGCTAAAAAAGTGGTTTAAGTAATTTAAGTACGAAACATTGTCTACGAATAGCAGATATATCATAAACATGAATCCAACTGCTTGAGGGAAATTCTTAAGGTAAGAGACAAGGTGTGTAAATTCGAGGTTCACTGTGTTCAAATCCAAGATTAGAAAACCTTAAGAGCATACCATCTCAAAAACATCGCAATAAACTTTGAGTTGTTGAAAGCTTTTTATGTCAAAATACTTCTCACAAACACACAATATACTAGCCCCGTGACGCTAAAGCCAATATTATCAGAAAGGTATCCAAAATGATCAGACCATCGTCTTCCATAAAGCTTTGTCCAAAACGTGGCATAATGTGCGAATTAATCGGCTAATCCCGAGTTGTAATTAGACCTTAAGACAAAACGTATATAGCTCAATTACATGAAATAATAACAACTAATTTAAGTATATATTCAAAATTATTTTAAGAAGTTTAAATATATTACGTTACTGTGAAAATTACGAAAAATAAATTAACAAAACAGCAGTGGTATTTTGATCCCATTTCTCAGAAAGAGCCTTTTCCCCAATTATAATTACGATTAGTATAAAATATTCACCTTTTAATTCAGTAGTTTCAGAGAAACGTGGATATTATGAGACTGTAGGATGAGTAAATCTGTTTCTTAACATGCGACATTCATCATAATGACGGCTAAGGACATATAGGCTTAACTCAAAAAAGCAAGATGTTGAAGCGCTTGCAATGGCAAAGAAATTTTACTGGAAAGTAGCTAATGGCTTCACATTAATTATTCTGAGAGAATGCCTACCCTCCAAAGATATTAGAAAAGTTTATCTGTTATTCCACATTAAAAATCATCTTTGTGATGCAGACTCATGCATATTTTTGTTTCCTAGGTTTTAACACTTTCAGTAACATTGTCCCATATACGATTAGTTTATATATATTTCATATATTTGTAAGTTATTTAGAGCAAGTTTTATTTATTATTTTTTATCAATTTGTTGTTATTTAAAAATACCCATCGCTTTATTCTGTATTACAACAATGTCTTTCAATGATCGTCGAAAGATATGCCGATGAAACGGATCGATTTAATGTAATAGGTGCATTCTATTTTTGATTGTTGTATGACGTCATGTTAGAATCATTCACTGTTTTTTATATTTGTCAAAACTATGTTCTCTCGTCAGCTGTTATCAGGGTTATCAGGTTATTTGGCAATCGAAGATTTTTGGCCGAAAATCCGCCGTTTGTTCGGTCGAAAATCCGGACCAACTTGGAATGAAAGTGCAACGAGAAAAACTTTTTTTACGGTTTCCAAATATGAATATATTTTTAAATGAAAAAGAATTAGCGTTTCTTGGACTCCGATGAACGCTATTCCCTGTTCAATTATGATTTCAAAAAAAGTAAACGTTACGTTGGAGTATGTTTAAGGAAACCTTTTGGCTAAAACGTTAAAAGCAAATAATTCGGCTCCTCAAGTACTTGATACCCTGAATTGCATTTTATCCGTCGAAACATGGACAAAAAATAATGAAATCATTATAACCTTTATTTCTTGAAAGAAGATCTTCTCTTATCGGGATGTAGAACCCGCCCCAAGATTTCATTCCGCGTGCAACATGACTCTTCCCACTAGCCTGGAGCAGCAGAAACCCGCAACCCATAAACCAGGGAGTCTATTTAGGAGCGGAGAGCCATCTCCTCCGGGCGCCTCCACGGAAAGAACGCCTCATCTCGTTGCCTGTTTACCTCCCGCGTCTGGGCGGGCGTGGCCATCTTTCCGGCGTTTAAAAGACGGTGTATCGTATTTACGCGTGCGAGCGCCTGTCTAACGGGGGTGAGTCTGGCTTGGCCCGGAGCCAAAATCCGGCATGGTGGGGCGGGGCGGGGCGGGGCGGGGCGGGGCAGGAGGAGGTGCGGGTACCTGCATCGGCGGCGGGGCGTTGGTGCAGGTCCCGTGCGCGCGCGCGAGCGAGCGGGGGTGGGCACGAGGCGGGGGCCGGGGCAGGGGACGGCCCGGGTCAATGGAGGGGCGGGGCCCCGGCTCGGATTCGGGCGGGGCATGACGCGGCCCGGGACCCAGCCGCCCCGCCGCCGCCGCCGCCGCCGCCACCGCCGCGATGAATGGAGGCGCTGACGTCATCGGTCGATGCAGGTGCGGTGGCGGCGGTGGCGCAGCGCCGCCCGCGGCCCGCGCGGCCCGCGCTCGCGCCCCGCCGACGCCCATTGAGAGCGAGCGGGCGACGGGCAGTGGTGGCGTTCACCCCGCGCTGCGGCACGCGCCCGGCCCCTCTCCTGCCCTGCCCCGCCTTTCCTTGCCCGCCCCGCGCCGCCACCTGCCCCGCAGCGCCCGCACGCACCACCGCGGCAGATGCGCGCGCAGCTCTCAACCCCGCCTCACCCCGCCCCGAGACGAGACGCCACGCCGCGCCGCGCCAGGCCGCGCCTCGCCACGCCACGCCTCGTCACGCCACGCCGTGGTACGCCACGCCATGCCATGCCGTGCCATGCCACGCCCCGCCACGCCGCGCCCCATCACGCCTCACCCCGCCACCCCAACACACCTTGCCACACCGCGCCTCACCACACCGTCTCACCACACAATATCACGCCACGGCTCTACAAGCCTCGCAGCGCCTCGCCACGCCATACCACCCTACTCCATGCTACGCCAGGTCACGTCACACCATGTCATTTTATGTACGCTCCTCTAGAGCCATTTTATGTAGAGCTCCTCTACAACTTGTTTTTTAAAGATTCATTTCTCCAAGATGCTTATTTATTCAGTGGTTAGTTCTCGTTTCTTCAAAGGCCGTAATATAATTATGTGAGTAAAGGAATAAATTGAAAATAAATTATGGCATAAATAGGAAATTTGTGCAAGAATCTTATGAACGGACTTAGCGAAGCTTCACTACAAGGAATAACAATTTCTGAAGTTCACGAGCATGTAAATTGAAGCGCTTTTCAGCATTTTTCTGCGAGCGACTGTACTGTGGAAAGAGAGAAAGGGAAACTTATTAAGGCCAAGCAAGAAAAAGTCTTCAATGAGGGAGACAAAACTAGGAATTTTCAAGCGGACAAAACGATTAGAAGCTTGCAATTTTCTTTCTCGGTCATTCAGAACCGTCATTTTTTGGTTGACTTTTGCGATGTACACTATGAATTCAAGTATTGCTCAATGGGGTGAAAAGGAGACAGATGTTCTCCAGACAAAAACTTTCTTGATCTTTTTAAATACTCTCCTACCCAAATTTTCTTAAAATATTTTTATTTTTAAAATCTTCACCAAATACATCCCCTGTATGTTATATTAAAATTATACTCGTAATACCTAGAATAGCATTAAAATATGGAATCAACTTGGAAACGCGATTAAATCAGTATTCAGACAATAAATAATGTGTTTGAATGTAAAATAACATTCCATGATGCCTTTAAAATTACGGGCATTGATTTTGGTTTTGTCGCAAAAACTTAAAAAATACCTAAAACATCGTTTCCCACTATTTTCAAGAAACAGGTCTTCTCTAGCTTTCCAATCATTTTTTGAAAATATTTACCAATGTCTAAACGCCAGAATGTGTCACCCAAGGATACGTCTTGTAACTTTGAAATTAAAATCTATCAGGGGAACTGCTTCAACCAGAGCAGAAAGGATTACCAGCTAGTTTTTTTATCGTTTGTTTCTGCTGGTATTGGCACCCCTCCAGGAATCTACAAATTCCTCTAGGGGTCTGTTCCTCCGCGATGCTTCTCACACAGTGATCACAACGAACAAAATGAGAACAATTACTCTGCGGCATACTTTGCATCCAAACATTACTGTGTAAAATCAAACATGATTAATAATAACCGCTGGTCTGCAAAAGCAAAATTGCTGCTGAATAAAAACGCAAAAATGATTTTCTGAGAAGCCCGCTTTTTGCTCGAAAACAACAAATAAACCTAACCTAACACGGTCATAATAAAAGATATTAACAAAAACAATCTTCACAAATACATCAATTATATAATATAGCTTAGTTTACAAACAAAGAAAATCAAAAGAGTTTCTGTTCCACATAACGCAACACATAATTAGCAAATATTTAATAGATGGTAGCGTCCTCCTTGTTGCGCCATGTTGCAGCGTAATATCACCTGTATCGTAAGCAGTGGCGCACTGAGTGTGGCAATTCAGTATGTTCGCATAGTATGACTAGCCGGAATTACACAATTAAAAATTTACGTTTTTCAATCTCGTCGAAACTGTTTTATTATTTTTGGACTATTCCCGAGTTCGTGTGACTCTAAAAAAACACATACACCTCTTACATATTTGTAGACTGAATAATTTTCTTTGAAATTTTGCGCGCATTGGAAATTAGTAATATAGATAACATGTAATCAAACCAGATAGTTACTTGAATAAATTTGTATCATTGTAGTTAAAATCTTTTGCAGAGTTGAAAATAGCAACGCACGGGTACAAGATACTTCAAGAGACCAAATACATCTACATTAAAAGCGTTCTTAAATACTTTTAAAACATTACAGAATTAACTAGTGGTGCTACAGAATGGAACAGACTTTCCCATATTAGTTTTGTATTTCCTTGGGTCTGCGCTAGCTATTCGAAATTGCCACATACTCGTGTCAGCTGCCATCTATTGCCGCCCAAAGTACATTGTTTTGACATTTTCTTAATTTTTCGGTTTCCTAACGATATAACGAAAATGTTAATTTTCGAATATTATATCACACTAAAACTTCGTCCTCAATATCAATTTTATTTGAAAATATGGAGCTGTTTTTAAGAAAATGGCGTTTAAACGCTACTACAAATGCAAAAATGCTTTTTTTCACAGAAAATTTTTGAGTTTTCGAAAAGCTTCATTTGAAGTCATTTGAAGAACGTTAACCTACAAGCACAATAATGCTTGCAAGTTCCTGGTAATGTGCGTAGAAACGGTTTGAGATCTTAAAAAAAAATTACATTTGCGTTGAAAAAAAAGAATTTTTGCAAAAAGAACTTGAACTTTACGTCGTATTAAAGAGTGCAATTTAGCACTATCCATTTCAAAAGTTTCAAGAAAGTATATGGAGCCATTTTTGAGAAAATGGCGTTTGAGCGTTTCTGAAAATGTGGAATTGTGAGGTAGTTTTCAGAGAAAACGATTGAGTTCTCGAGAAACGTTACGTGACATTATTTAAAGGTCATGCACTTGTAAATATAATAACGTGAACAAATCGCCGCTAATGTAAATATTAACAACGTGAGAGACAAGTCAAAAAAATTACATTTTTGTAATTTTTAAAAGAAAAAAGAATAGACCAATATGGCGTTTATGACATCTCATAGAGCACATTAGACACTATCCTTATCAAAAGTTTAAAGAACAAATTTGAAGCCGTTTTTGAGAAAACCTTGCTTTTGTAATGTTTTAAAAATTGCATATATTGCACGCAATATTGCGCGCTAGCTACTAAAATTTTCAAAAAAAATGTACATGACCTTAAAGAAAGAACTCACTATGAAGGACAAAGTTTATTTGAAGGCAAAATCTCTATCTACAATTTTGTAGTTGGAGGAAGACGCCGAATAAAATTCAAACTTTTGCAATTTTCAAACATTCAGAATTAACAGTGACTTATGCCAACTTAATAAGTGTATTTTACTCTATTCTTACAAGAAATTTAAAGAAAAAATTTTTGTAATGTTTGAGAAAATTTTTAAAATGTCCGGGGAGTTTCATGTAAAGTAAAATAAAAAAAGTAAAGTAAAAACTTTATGGAATCTTTTTGAAAATCTCAAAGCTTTGACTCGAGCCAGATCAACAGGAGTTCCTTCAATTTGAAAAAAAATCCTACGCGTGGTTTAGGTGCTAGTCGTGTTCACAGACGGATAGACAGACACACAGATGGAAGGACGTTTGCTTTCAATTGGATTTTGGGTATCAAAGACCCACAAAATGGGGATTCTGACTTCCCCACGGGTTAGGGGATTTTTTTAATTTAGCAACTGGTTTTATCAACTTTTTCGTTATCAGCGCAATGACTTTTTTCTGCAGCATATTCGCCGTTTTTGTGCATTACATGACTTTCCCTATTCTACGTATATTACTCCGTATAATACGTATGTATACGGGAAAGTGTTGGAATTTCAATGTTTTTGTTACTTCAGTGTTTCTATTGTCACTTTCACTAGACCCCTTCCGTGATTTCATTCCTCTTCAAACAATTCTGAACCTTAAATATGAACCTGTAGGCGAGAGTGAAGATAGACCTTCCACCCTTCTTTCTGCACGTTTCCGATCAAACTCTGCAAGCAAGTGAATTCTCAGGGCGATCGTGTTTTCTCCGCCTACGCAAACAAACTTTTCTGAAGAGAAGTTTTCTAGTTGCAGGAAGTCCCAAGAAAAGCGAATCTCTGATAGAGAAACAAGAGGCAAGTATTTTTTTCATACATTTTCATGGTTTATCCTACTGAGATGTAGCTGATTTTACAGAGAATAATGAAAATTACGTATGGAGTTAAAAACGTAATGATACAAATATTTCGAGGCTTTGTATAGGCTTTTTGAAATAATCAAGTATTTATGCAGAAAGATTGATAGAATTTTGACTAACAGAATACCACACATGAGCAAACCTCTTTTAGAATGGAAGAACTGGAGGCATTTGGGAACGTTTTTTGCAGACATATGGTTCGATCATTCCAGAACTTTCGAGATATGTGAATTTTCGTTAAAGTTTATTTTAAGTATTTGTGCTCACAAATACATTTAAATTATAAACTACAGCCCTACTAAAGATATTAACAACATATATTTTCAAAACTTACATATTGCAATGTCAGAAAAGTAAGATAAAATAAAATAATTATATTATATTCAAATGTGTTAAAACAAGAAAATAACCACGATGTGTGATTTGATGCATTATGTACACACGTACATGTGTATTTATACTTTTTATTCAACATGTGAATTGATACTGAATTTTTTCTTTCCCATATACATACATATATACGGAGTAATATACTTAGTATAAGGAAATATAATGCTGCGCGAAAAAACGTCGAATTTTAGGGAGAAAAAAAAAATCATTGCCGGGCCCTAAAACGAAGAAATGGATAAATCCAGGTTCTAAATTAAGAAAAACTAGTGGTGCTACAGAATGACACAGACTTTCTTTTATTAGTTTTCTACTTCTTTGGGTCTGGGCTAGCTATTCGGACTTGCCCTAATACACTCTTGCCAGCTGCATCGATCGCCATCCAAAGTACCTTTTTTTGACATTTTCTTAATTTTTCGGTTTCCTAATAGTAAAACGGAAATATTATTCTAAGAATATTAAAGAACAGTAAAGCCATGTTCTAAATGGCAATTTTCTTTGAAAAATGTGGAGCCATTTATTAAAATTGCACATACTCTTATTGCACACAATATTGCTCGAAAACTACTAAAATTTTCAAAATAATGTACATGACCTTAATGAAAGAAATCACTATGGAAAACAAATTTTATTTGAAGGAAAAATCTCCATCTTTAAATTTATAGTTGTAGAAAAATGTCGAAAAAATTCAAAATTTTGCAATTTTCCAAAATTTAGAGTTAACCGTGAAATTAGAACCTATGCCAACTTTATTAGTGTATTTTACTCTACACCTAAAAGAAATTGTAAGAAAAATTTGGAGGCGTTTTTGAGAAAAGTTTGAAAATGTCATGCAAAGTACCCCCAAATTTTGAAGAATGTTTTTCAAAATCGCAGCGCCTCGAGTCGGGCCAGGTCGACATAGGGATATCTACTGTTAGGACAAGCAAATTGTTTATTTCATAAGCAATTTATACGTTATAAGTTCATTTATTCTATAAGCTCAATTATATTTTGTGTGCACATCTCGAATGACGCCAAAATTCAGCAAAACTTACTTTGCTGTCAACCTATGTACATATTCCTGCTTTATATTTGAAGCCATTTGCCCACCGCTTCAACTGGATGACGAACTCAGATAGCAAACGCCAATCACAATATTCGCACTTTACTATGTAGTTTAGTATTTGGCACTTCACTAGTTCAGTATAATTAATCAATGCAGTTTAATTGCACATCTTTGAAATCACACAAATGAACGTGCATTCTCCTTAGCTAATTACTGTGATTATGTTATGCGTATGAGCGCGCTAAGATACCCGCTGCATTATAATGCCAAATTATATTCAAAAGTAAGTTTTGCCGCTTCGCTCGTCCGGATCCAAGTCACGGCGAGGCTCGGGTCTGCGGCCCTCGCGTTCACTATAGACAACCTTGAGTTTATCCATCACTTAATTGCCAGTTCATTTTTATAAGAAATGACATCAGTATTCAAACTGCGCAGTAAACGATACTTAAGAACGTATTAAGGAGGCCGTGACAGCAAGGGGTACCGTACCGTTGGGATCAGCCCCTCTACCAATGGAAAGGTATGTATTAGAAGTTGGAACTTATAGACAAATAGTCACCAAGCATTGGTATGCATTGTTTAGTGTGCATCGCAATGTATGACAACTGGCAGTTAGTGTCCTATGGTTAGGTTTATTTTTTTTGGGGGGGGGGGACAAGACATTCTAGTTTAATTTGAAGGTGTTGATGTCCAGGTTACTTCAACCTATTTTTTTGTTTTCCCATAATGTGATGAAATGCATAATCTACTGAATGAATTTAAATCCAGATGTAGTTTTTTTGAAGGGATTTATTTGAAAAGATTTAATGTTAAAAATGGAAACTGGTAATGTGATGAATTGAGCTTGCAAGGGATTGAAATATAATGTCACAATTTTGAGGCAAATTTTAATTTTTTGAGGATGACTACATAATTATGTTTTGGTATGTTCCCTGCTTATAACCATTAATTCTGGGAGATGTCATTGGTGACATAGAAGTTATGGGGTAATTAAAATTTTTTGGGGGTCTTACAGGTAACAATTAGACTGATTGGCTGTCAATTCAATTTGTACAAGTTTTTTTTAATTATATTAGGTTTGAGTAAAATGGACTGGCATTTTCATTGTGGTTTCCCAAAATTTCATTTATAGGGCCCCGAACCCCTTTCATATACCTATTTGTGCTCGCTTTCTCCGCAAAACAGTTTGGTTCTTTCTAAGACTCAGATTCTAGAAAAGGAGAAAGGTTTCATTACTTTGATTGCTAGTGCCTGTCTCGTATTGAATAGTAGTGATGTGAAATATGCTTTTCTGGTTGGAAAAATAGTAAATTAGGACACTGGAAACAAGTTATTACATTTTATTCATTTTACAAAAAAAGACACCAGTAGCTTGTCGAGAGAAATGAGTCTGAAAAATAGTGTTGATCGAAGGGACATTTTTAAAACAATACAGCATTACAATGCGTTTAATATACAATAGTATATTAAAGATATATTATATTATGAAGGTGATAATTGCTGAAATTGTAATAAAAATTTCAGAGGATTGATGTAAAATATCTCAGTGTGTAATATACATTTCGCTTATCTTTCATTGAAATAGTTAATTTAAGGATCAGGCAATACTTTTTCTAGTGCTGTATAAATTGTTTGTATTTAGTTGAACAATCTCTTAAGAATAGCTTTAATTAACCCACCAAATTATCGCTTCTTGACATATCCACTACGGAGAGGCTCCGGGGCACGGCTGAAACCCCCTACCCAAGTCAGAGGTCGCCGTAGCGTGGGAACGCGCAACGGCGGCCCCTGATTGGTCAGGGGCCCAGCGATCCGCCGGAGGCCAGGCGGGACGGCGTGTTTGCTTCATTCAAAAGACTGGGCACATAATTACATTCGAAATTACACAATTTAAATACAACGTGACTATGAATACATAAATAAGGCACGAAGGAATGACAGACACGTCTTTTAAGATTGTAGTACATGACTGCGGTGTTGTCCACCAGTAACAAAACATCATAAGAGTAAAAATACAATAGCCGCAATAAGCACGGCGTATATTTCGTTGTCGAAAATAGATTCTCACGGCAGGGCAGGCCAGGTGTGGCAGCGCCGTCCTGATACCAGGCGCAATGTTGCAAAGTAGCATCGGTGTATACGACGATGGGGTGACGTCAGCCGGTGGCTGGCGGTCGGGGGCGCGCGCGGAGGTCGCCGTGGAGGCGATGGATAGCCAGGCGACCATTCCTGCGATGCTGCGGGCCACGCGGGGGTGGTGCAACATGTGTGAAGGCACGGCGGCGGTGTTCCGCAAATAGTCCTGGTCGGGAAGCACCACTTTCTCATTGAAGTCGAAGTAGACTCCGAGGAACTTAATGTATGACCACGAACTTAATGTATGATTCGCAGCATTGTTTGACCGCGGCTCGCATGGCGGTTTGCATTAGTAACGGCGCCAAGGACCATCCCATAGTTAAAGCATTGAAAACATAGTATTTATTGGCGCTCTTGATTCCAAAATATCTAGACGTTTTTGATGTAGGGGGATGTGATAGAATCTGCCAACAAGGTCGATGCGGATGGTGTCCCGCTGGTAGGAGATACCTGGTTAGGGGGACCCCGCTAGCCAACGGTAGGTCGGTGTCGGAACTCGCCATACAGCGGGGAAAATCACAGCCACCTCCCGAAGAGAAAACATACACTACATTTACGGGACTAATGACCTCAGTAGTTGACGTGCTCGGAATCACTAACAACCAACCAACCATCCTGTTGAGCATGAGCCACGCCCTGTTTTTTGACACTGCATACAATTATGGCTATTTTTGATGTAATTTTAAGTACATGTTAGGTTGTTAATGAGTTATTGAAACATGCACTAGTTCATACGTTGGTTGCATTGGTCTTTCCTGCTGAAGGAGATGACTAGAAGATTTAGATATTTCCAACACAAAGGTACAGCGTTTGTTATTGTTTTAGCATTTTAGCATTTTGTTTAGTTAATGAAAAATTGTTAGTGTTTTTTTTAATTACGAGTTTGTCCTAAGTTTTTCAGCATTTTTTCAGCAAACATTATTTTTTTATATTTTCAAAGAATGTATTTATAAAAATGCCAATTTTTAGAAATACTATAAAGAATCAATCCTTTAAATTTTAATAAATTTTGAATAAGAGTTTCTCAGAGAATTTATATTAATTATTAAATAATTACATACATAAGAATACGGAGCAGAAATGTTCTAGTACAGCAGTGGCAAGTACAGAGTTTTCAAATAGCGTTTGCCGAAAATGTAATTATTTTATAATTAATATAAATTACATTTAAAATTTATTAATATAAATTACAAAAAACATTACATTTATCCAAAATATAAATAAAGAAAAGAAATTGCAATATTTTGAATGCTGTTTTTCACATTTCATTCAAAAATAATGCATAATTCGTTTTTAAAATATTATGTATCTTAGTTGGCTTTTTTGTTCTTTTAAGGTCGCATCAACATCAAGCAATGAAGCAAGCGACCACTATTGGTTTTAACGTTATGTAATTGGAGATGACAAAATATGGTGATGATAGGGGTTGAAGGGACGAACACAAATACAACCATACCCGACGCGGGACTCGAACCCGCGATCCTTGGGTCCGAGATCGCTACGACATTACTGCTTTAGCAAGTAGCCTACAGGCGATCGGCTTAGTTGGCTTTGAATTACTGGTCCGTGGGTTGAAATATTATGAACTTGGTGGTTCGTGATGATCACAAGTTTGACGATTGCTGCCCTGGACCCCAATTTTGCCTTCAGATACGTCCCCGGACACTTCAACACGCAAGTGAAACTGTTGACACCACTGATGATCCCACACGTGTCCGCAAACGACGAGGCTCTCCCCCAGAGCGCGGAGGGCGCTGCGCTCGTTCATCATTTTAGGGCAATCCATCGTTTCAGTCAATTCCGAGCGTTTGCACGTTTGTGTGATTTGCCCAACACAGTCACGCCGGTGGCCTCAATTCGCAAGGGCTTTAGTTTATTGTGGACGTGTCGCGCAGTCACAGAGGTAACACTTCATCTTGCAGGAAACTAAAATATTTAAGGACGTGAACAGTTCACTCAAATACATCGGAATACTTCTGATTATTATATTCATTTGAATATCACATGCAGTTTCCATTGAATCATATGTTTGATACATTCCATTAATAAAACGGGTTTTATAGAGTAATTTGATGTAAAATATTAATGAAAATGAAAAAATGCGTATTGAATCGAGCTCTCTCCTCTATTCTTCTGGCCTTCATACTGATACTGTAGAACCTCGTTAACCCGCTCACCCCATGTCAAGGTTGCGGGCAACGTAACAAGCTTACTAGATCTCGCGGGAACTGCGTTCTCAGGAGATTGAAAGGTAAGGGTTGTACAAATTGCTACGGAGCAACGGTACGTCACTGGATACTTGGCCCAAGGCAATTTTTTCAAGAAATCAGTTGATAATTATTGCCCCAAATTTAGCTACATTAATTCCCGTTCTCTCTTTAAGGCGAAGAAACGATCCATTAAAATGACATAATACATCAGTCCAATTTCAAATTCCCAATTGAGAGTAAAATTAACTAGTGGTGCTACAGAATGGCACAGACTTTCCCGTATTAGGTTTATATTTCCTTTGGTCGCGGCTAGCTATACGGGCTTGATACATATTCTTGCCATCTGCCATCTAGCTACATTTTTTGACATTTTCTTATTTCAGATTCCTAATGGTAGAACGGAAATATTAATTTTAGAATACTAAAGAACAGTAAAACCTTGTTTTAAATGGCTATTTTCTTTGAAAAGTTTGGAGCCGATTTTAAGAAAATGGCGTTTAAGCGCTACTAAGAATGCGAAATTTGAAGCTCTTTTTTACAGAAAATTCGTGAGTTTACGAAAAATGTGTTTAGACGTTATTTTAAGCACATATACTCACAAATACAACAGCGTTTACAAATTACTGGAAATATGCATATTAACGGCGTGAGAGATCTGTAAAAATTTTGCATTTGTGTAATTTTTGCAAAAACAAAACATACCCCGAAATTAACTTTAAGGCATATCAAACAGTGCAGTTTGCACTATCCGTTCGAAAAATTTACAGAAATAATTTGGAGCCATTTGCGAGAGAATGGCATTTGAGAGTTTCCCAAAATGCGGAATTTTGAGGTAGTTTTCATAGAAAACGTTTGAGTATTCGAGAAACTTTACTTAAAATTATTTAAAGCACATGTACTCATTAATTTAATAATGCCAACAAATCGCCACTAATGTAAATAATAACGACGTGAATGACAAGTCAAAAAATTACATTTTTGTAATTTTTGAAAAAACAAAAGAAGAGAATATATTACTCCCTATATACCTACGTATACGGGAAAGTAAAAAGAAAATAGTTGAAACACTTTGATTTTGTAATCCAGTTTACTTAAGAATTATATAAAAGCACGCAGATTCTACGTTCAGGCTAGATGGTTTACCAGACAAAATGCCCTTGTCTGGTAATAGCGCTGTCCGTCCGTAAGCGAGAATTGTTAACTTATAGAGACTTATTAATTTATTTCACATTATTGCTTGATACAGTAAATAAATAAATAAATGACACAAAATAAAAACAATGAAAGAATTCGCCATTCAAATATATTCCTGTCACTTGGTAAAGATGTTTATATAAGGGAGAATTTAGTAAGAAAACATCAATTAGTAATAAGTAGTGAAGAATGTAATTATTCAACAATTCGATTTAAAAAAAAAATTGGCAAACATTGGTTGAAGTTTTCTATAGAACAAGAGAAAATTAAATGACAGTAACTGTATTTGCGTCAAGCATATCAACAATGAAAACGTCGTTGTGTAAAATTTGGTAAGTACATATACTAATAATTCACCTTACACTCTCAGTTAATTATAAAATAAATGTACAAGCAGTGCAAAACCATCCAAAAATCAACACTGTGAAATATAATAAACCAAAGTATTTATATATTTATTATTTACACAACAATACGAAAAAAATTCCAGGAGTTAAATTGGGTAAACACAGAATATAAATATTTTGCACTAAATCAGTGCAAAGTTGGCAGCATTGACACGCAAAAAACTGAAAATGGAAGCTAATGCAAACAGATCTCCATGTGATGCTTCTAGGAATGTTTACAATGGTAAACGTGGATTTGATACGTGTATTTTCAATAGTATTAAATTAGTGGTGCTACAGAATGGCAGAGACTATCCCGTATACGTTTTCTATTTTCTTGGGTCTGGGCTAGCTATTCGGAATTACTACATACTCGTGCCAGCTGCCAACTATTCCCTTCCAAAGTATATTTTTTTGACATTTTCTTGACTTTTCAGTTTCCTAATGGTAGAACAGAAATATTAATTTTTAGAATATTAAAGAACACTAAACTTCTTCCAAAATGGCAATTCTCTTGGAAAAACGTTTAGCCGTTTTTAAGAAAATGGCGTTTAAGCGCTACTAAAAATGCGAAACATTTTTCACAGAGCATGTTTGAGTTTTTGGAACACTTCATTTAAAGAACATTAATTTACAAATGCAATAGTCTTTACAATTTGCTGGAAATGTGCATATTGACGATGTGAGAGATGTTTCAAAAAATTACATTTATGTAGTTTTTTTAAAATTAATAAAATAAATTAATTAAATAAAATTACATTTATGTAATTTTTGCAAAAACAATAATACCCCAAATTTAACTTTACGTCATATTAAAGAGAGCAATGAGCACTATCCGTGTGAAAAGTACGAAGATAAAATTTGGAACAATATTTGAGAAAATTATGTTTGTTTCTGAAAATGCGGAATTTTTGAGCTAGTTTTTACAGAAAAGTGAGTTTTCGAGAAAATTCACTAGACATTATTTAAAGCAAATGTACTCGTAAATACAATAATGTGAACAAATCGCCACTAATGTAAATATTACCACAAATGAACATTACTTCAAATACTTTGAAACAGGGAAAGCAATAACATCACTAAACAAAATATTTTCACTACAAACGATTAAAAAATTATAAATGCAAATTATAGTTTTATCATTCATTGTCAAATTTTACGTAAAATTGCCACATACTTACGAATGATCTTTCGGCACAAACAATAAGCGAAGGATTTCAGTAATAAAATTATTCGAAAAATACACATGAAATAAACTCACAACATAAGTAATACACTACGATGACCCTAAATCCACAACACTAATATGCATTTTGACTGATACACACACATATACTTAATATTTCATTCTAAATTTCAGTGATAAATCTTCTATCGTGTTCATTTTCTGAATCGAGAAATACACATTGTTTAATAACCACTTTCTTGTCATGGTAACCAATTCAAATTCAAAATCACTGCCCCTTGATCGAATGTAACAGGTGGAAAAAATCACATTTGCGGGAATCTTACAATATTTCGAGAAAATATTATAAAACAAAATATTTAGAAAACTTTTCAATTGACGCGATTGTTTACATTTCGTTTCAGTGCAATGCATACTTTTCATTTTGTGTATGATTAAACAACACCTACATTTTTCAGCATTATTTTGATTTTTGGGCCCCAAATATCGCGGCCGAAATCAAGCTTCTGGAATATGAAAAGAATTGAACTCTTTGTCATTGTTGAGAATTTCGGCGAAAAATTTTCAATAGTGTTTGAGAAAATTTCGTTCGAACATTTCAGAAAATTTGCCAATTTTGTTCCTTTATTATGGACCACTTATGGACATTTCAAAAACCGTCATTGGGGATACTTTGAAGCTGATGTGTAAAGAAACGCATTTAACAGTTAAACAGATCTATAATGTAAATTTTGACGGCGTGAGAGACAAATGAAAAAATTACATTTTTGTAATTTTTGAAAAAAACAACTTGTAGACCAGTATGACGTTTATGTTATCTGATAGAGTATATTTAGCATTATCTTCGCCAAAAGTTTAAAGAAAATTTTAGAGCCGTTTTTGAGAAAATCATGTTTTTGTATTTTTTTAAATTGCACATATTGTACGCAATATTGTGCGAAAACTACTAAAATTTTCGAAACAATGTATATAATCTTAAGCAAAGATCTTACTTTGGAGAACACATTTTATTTGAAGGAAAAATCTCTATCTTCAATTTTGTAATCGGAGAAAGATGCCGAACAAAATTCAAACTTTCACAATTTTCGAAAATTCGGAGTTATCCGTGAAAATCGGACCTATGCCATGCTAATAAGTGTATTTTACTCTATTCTTACAAGAAATTTAAAGAAAAAAATTGGAGCCGTTTTTGAGAAAATTTTGAAAATGTCCGGGGGGCTTCATGTAAAGTACCCCCAAATTTTGAAGAATCTTTTTCAAAATCTCAAAGCTTCGACTAGAATCAGATCGATCGGGAAATATCCATTTTGGAAGAAATCGTACGTATGGTTTAGGCGCTAGCAGTGTTCACAGACGGACAGACAGACGTTTTCCTTTTAATTGGTTTTTCGATATCGAGGACCCACAAAAGAGGGTTTCTGGCTATACCACGTGTTAGGGGATTCTTTTCTTAATTTAGCAACTGGTTTCATCCACTTTTTCGCTATCAGGGACCGTCAATTAATTTTTTTCCGCTGGAAATTGGTCATGTTTTCGCGCAGCATTACGTAACTGTCCTATACTACGTATATCACTCCGTGTATAAGTACGTATGCGGGAAAGTAAAAATAAATACAGTTTCTTGTAGAGGATATGATTGATAGACTAGACCTGAAGATAGAATTTCTTATAATTAAAATGGGTAATTTTTAAGATTAATAATGTAAGAATTTATTTGCTTATCTTATTTTTCATTCTTGTTTAATTTTGTTGAACTTTCAGTGGGTGTTTTGGGCAAAGACATAGTGACTGGCATTAGAACACCATGCCCGTTCATGAAACATATCTGACGACTGTGAACTTTATACAAAACTTATTATTGGTATGGTAAATTTTATGTTTCTTACTGTGCATTCTTTTTTAATTAATATTATTTTTTTCTAATTAAAGGGAATTACATGCTTCATAATGTATAATTTACAACCTAAGAATTAAAAATATTTTTAAAACTATTCAATTTTCAGAAGACGAGTGTGGAAAAATGTTGAGGTAAATAATTAATTCTTGAAGAAGATTCATTGAATCTATCCAAACAAACATCAGTCAGACAAACGTATTGATGTTTGAAAACGTATCTGGAAATAAACAAATGGTTAGTCTTCTTTGAAAATCATAAAACATGATTGTGAAATGTGAACCAGAGAATGTGTTTTTTGAACATAATCTTGCAAGATGATATTATAAAAAACCTAAAAGCATCCTTATTTTAGTCAAATGTTAAAGTATACCGAAGTTAGCTTAGATGTTTGTTATGCAATATGACAAGCGTGCACGTGCGAGAACTCTCGCATCTTAAACCCCACCCTTTCCCCTATCCATTTGTCTATCCTTTCCATTAAGAAGGAAAGTTGTTAATGAAACGTGTTTATTTGTTTAAAATGAATAAATGTAACTTCTAATGTTCTTGTAGAATATCAAAGAAAAATAACAATGCAACTGATGTTGGAAACAAATTTTCAATTAAGGTTTATTCAGTATTATAGAGGGATGTTCTTGGAACAACTCATATTTGTTTATAAACAACAGTTGAAGAATTTATTCAATCTTCCCTGAGAGTTAGCTTTTTGCTCCGAGCCTCCGCGCGTGCTGTCCATGCCTCCGTGCGTCGTTTCTGTCCTTCCGAGCGTGTTGCCTGTCCCTCCGAGCGTTGTGTCCATCCCTCTGAGCGTGGTGGCCGTCCCACAGAGCATGGTGTCTATGTCCCCGTGCGTCGTTTCTGTCCTTCCGAGCGTGTTGCCTGTCCCTCCGAGCGTTGTGTCCATCCCTCCGAGCGTGGTGGCCGTCCCACAGAGCGTAGTGTCCATGTCCCTGTGCATCTATTCTATCTATCCGAGCGTGGTGTCCGTCCCTCCGAGTATCGATTACGTCCCTCCGAGTGTGTGTCCGTCCCTCCGAGCGTGGTGGCCGTCCCACAGAGCGTGGTTTCCATGTCCCCGTGCGTTGTTTCTGTCCCTCCGAGCATGATATTCGTCCCTCCGAGTATCGTTTACGTTCCTCCGAGCGTTGTGTCCATTCCTCCATGCGTCGTTTGTGTCCTCCCGAGCATCGTGTCCTCCCCTTCGTGCGTTGATTGTGAAAACATTGAAAATATACTCTCATCAAAAACTACGGCAAGTTAAGGATAAATTTGATTTGTTGCCCAAGATCTGAAGCAACAAATACCCCTTTAGGGTAAACACTGATGCATTTCCAGAGAGGCGAGCAATATTGGGCGGGTGGACATTCTACACAGGCGGTAACTGTCATCATTACGTGCGGCGGCGGAAATGCAATGAGGCGGACGCGTGGCGAGCGCAGGGGCGGAACAGAGCGTCGTAATTAGATCGGAGGCAGCTGGCGAGAGGCGGCGCGGCGTGTCGAGAGGAGCGGTGGATGAAACGGGAGTTGTGGGGTATGGCAAGCTGCAGGGCTGGGAGGGGGCAGAGGGGCCTGTGACGAGGGCGGGCGGAGGCAACGGCAAGGGGAGGGGTTCGGAGCGAAGATGGAGGCGGAAGTGATGGGGTTCTGGTGGCGGAGGCAGAGGCAGTGAGAATGGGTTGGGTGGTGTTGGATGGGTGGGGAGCGGTGGGTGGGGAGTGGTGGACGGTGGACTGTTGGCCGTGTGTGGTAGAGTCTGTCGTGGTGGGTGGTGGGTGGTCGGTGTACGCAGGGATGAGCACGGCGACTGGGACTGCGTGCGGTCTGGCTGTCGGTGGCAGTTGGGCGCGGCCGCCGCTCACAAATGCCATGCACATTTATGTTTCCTCAGCGAATTTGGAGTCCAAGGGCGGTTAGATTCAGTTGGTTCCTCAGTAAAGTATTTTTAATTCCTATATTTTGGTAATTCCTCAAATTGGGACAAGGTCCTTCTGAAATTTATACAGAAAGTGCGCTGGGACGTTTGGAAGAAATCGATTCTCGAAATTTTTTTGACGGGAACCTCTAAAAAGGTTTGAGTGAAAATGAGATTAGAATAGTTTCAGAGTGATTGGTGTATATGTTCCGACTTGTCTGCCGTTTTATCCGAACAACGTTTTTGATAAAAGTACTGATCGGTAAATATATAAGATTTTTGTGGATCAGACGTGGAAATTCACACTTATTTACTATTAAAATTAATTTTCTAGTATTATTCTAGTAATTTAGCATCAAATAGTTTTAAGCACGCATTTTAATTATATATTTGTAACAAGGTGGATGAAAAGAATTGCGGTAAATGGAGGTGTTGAAGAAAATAATGACATACGTTAGAATTATTTATCATTTAAAATAATTATTCATTACAAAAATATTTGCAGAAATTGAAATTAGTAAGATTATAACCGGATTTCTGTCTAAAGTTTAATAATTCTTAAATAAGATGATGTTTTCTATTTTCTCGCCTTATTAGGGAAGAGGAGTGTGTTGTAATCGTGCGTCATTTTCGACTGAAAACTCTAATTGTCGGTCCCTGGTAACGATTAGTAAATCTACATGTAATGAACATGTAAATCTATATGCATCCGAAGCGATGACGTGGAAATCATAAATTTGGAAGTAGGAACTCAGAACCAATATTTTGAAATTAGTATAGCTTCAAAGGGAAATCGGAAGCTGTTAGCTGCGGCTAGGTGTTACGAAAGCCTGTAAAATAAATGTATATGTCTAAAAGTGAGACTTGAGAAATGAAATAACTATTAATCAAACAATTTCATTACAAATAACTAAGCTGCGGATATATAGGCACGAAAAACTGTAGAAATAAGCAAGCAAAATAGGCGTTTAAAAATGTAAAATATGCATTTAAAAGTGTTAAATAACTATTTCAAACGGCACTACACAATTTTCTTACCCATATTTATTTATATACTTGTGTAGAAAGATTCTGAAATAAACCTAATATAGTAACCTTGATGGAATGTTTGCCTTCATCATTGTTCTCACATCTCCTAGAAAGCCTATCTTTCATTGTTGGGCAATTCGGACAAAAACGTTAGTAGCTACCTTTTTGCTTTTCATTAAATGCAAGCTGATACTCTGATGCTGCACAGTATGATATTTTTTTCTCACATTTAAATTGTGTGATTTGTTTTAATCGCCATGCATAATACAATGTTTAACTAGTGGTGTTACAACAGAACATATTTTTTCGCATTATATCTGAAAAATACTTCAAAATTTTCAATTTTGCCAAAAAATCTCAGAATTCAATTAAAATGAGACCTGAACCATTCTTTTAAACGTCCTTTTTTCGGTCCGTGGGAAAAAATATTGAGCAAAAATTTGAAGTGGGTTTTGAGAATTTTAAAAAAATGATCTGCATTCATTTCAAGCAGAAATTCTACAAAACAACACTCGTTTAAAAAAAATATACCTAACCCTTTTTTAAGATCTGATTTTTTTGAACAGTCTTCATTTAAGGCAAAAATTTCTGAATTCAATTACTTTTGCAATGTAAGCTTTTTAGAATTTTCGAAAATATAGCATTCGCGAAGAATGGAACCGGTACCAATTCTTTGATACATACGTGGAGAACGTTTTAAGAGAAAAACTGTAGTCTTTTTAAAGAAAAAAATTAAAAATTAAAAATAATAAATAATGTGACTGCACCAGCGGTGGTAGTAAAACGAATAAATGTTTTGATAGTTGTTAGATTGTTATGTACTCTGTAGGATAAAAACGAAAAGAAAGTACAATTGTATCAATTGTTTATTAAGGACAATTGCATTTTGGTCAATAAATACGAGAATAGACAACATTTAGGCATTTATACACAAAATAGGAATTTATTAGTTAAATAGGCATTTATAGGAACTATAAAATTCTCCTATAATGTTCCTAATGCCTAACCTAAATTAATAATTAACCTAAAAGATTACCTTTTCCATTGAAGGGAAAAACAGGCAAATAGGCAAAAATTCGCAGCTTACAAATAACTTATGATAGAATAGGTAGTCCAAGAAACAACAGAGCATTAGCACAAGATACATTATAAATAACACAACAAATACATATAATATAGTAAAATAAGAACAAAATAATACAATAACATAAGATACAAAATAATTGAGACAATAGAACATACAAATTTATACAAAACCACCTGCATCAAGTGATGCTTGATGCCTTACAGATATGATAAGGTACTAATAATTGAATCATTAGAGTGCTCGTAGAATTTAGCTTGAAATATTTATTTATAGTAGATGCTCGTCATTTCAAAATCGATGAAATAACAATGTACAGAGTTTTAGATACTTCAGAGTTTAGTTTAATCAAACAACTTGGAAAGGATAATACATCATTGTGGTGTGGTCCTCTAAGCCCTTCACATATTAGGCGCTCACATAAAATGTGTTTCAGGTTTTCATTAGTATTAGTATTATACATAGCGAGCAGATTGAATTTGACTGCCACATATTCCTAATGTTGATGTTGATTTCTTTCGACGGACGAATTACATATATATATATATATATATATATATATATATTGTAACTATTGCTTTGTTACAACAATGAAGATATTGTTGGGCACGGCCAAATGTTTTGAAAGACGCGCGGAAGTCAGTGGCGCGCAGTAATGTAATGAATGGCGGCGAGATAGCGCGGTGCACTGAGTAGTTCAAAGCGGTGTAGGGAGGAGGAGTAGTTAGCGGCGGAGGGGAGGCGAGGCCAACTCACCCCTACGAACTTCCTCATAAACACGCTGATCGCCAGATCAGAAGCCCCTTATTTGCTTCAGCTGTCGCCGAGTATTGTTCTTTTGGTGAAACGAAGACGTGCGAATTCCGTACAGTAGTCAGTGTCTAGTTTGCTTGTAACTCTAGTGGAGGGTTTAATTGAAGTAGGCGACGAATGAGATTTGGAATAGTAATATTGTGAGCAGTTATTTTTGAAGTTGTGTTGGAGGAGAGTGCAGTAAAAGACGACGCTTTAGAATTCAGGGCAAAAGACTAGAACGGCGTTATTCACTTTGTTCTGGTGGATCGAGTAGCCAGAATTTAAGTGATTTACACGCTGATTGAGTACGTGGAATCAGTCAGGAACAATTGCGTTGTGCCATAAAGAATCAGCTATTCAAATATCCAAGTGCGCGACGCCCTGGGCAGAGCTAAAAGTGGCCACCCGGTTGTGATCGTGCGAGGATAATAAGCAAGCGGGCGAAAACTTAACAATCGCGCTGAAGAACAATTCCGTAAGGAGACGAAGAAGAGGGCCACCGAACGGGAAGAAGGACCGTAGGAGACGAAGAAGAGGCGAGGAAGAAAGAAGAGAACCAGGAAAATAAGAAGAGAGAAGCAGACGAGACCCAGCATCGCAGCTAGAGCGGCGAAATTCAACAACGCAGTCTGGTGTCGGCGAAGCGCGGAGCCAAGGTCGAACGCCGAGCCGCAAGCGCCGAGGTAACGGTAAGGGAGAGGGGGACGTGTTAGCGAGGCCACGAACGCGCGAGCAGCTGGAAAGACGGTTTCGTAGTAAAGGAGGGTGAATATTACGCTTTACAGAATTCGTGAATAACTCGCGTAATTTGTTGCACCTAGAATTTTCATCTCATTGTCTGGAATGCCTTATGAATGAAAAGAACATTGCCCTTTTGAAGTTAATTATAAAGAAAGTCATTGCTTAGCTAAGAAAAAAAGAATAATGTGTAAAAACTTGTGAGAGAATCAGAGTAATTGAGTGTGAATTCAATTGGTCATTGTAAAAGGTAATTTTTCTTTTTTGTGTGTGAATCGTGAGTTAGAATAATTAAGTGTTTAATTTCAAGCAAAAACGTGCACGAAAGGCAGAAATTGAAAAAGTACCAGTCGACTGAGTCACTGATTTAAATTTTTGTACGATTATCATAGTCAGTTGATTTGTTTAAAGAGGTTGGAAGATTTGCAAGTGTTTCAAGCATAAATTTGGATCACTAGAAAAAATAATCTTGCCATTTTTTTGTTGGTTGCTTTTTTTTCTTTCAGAGCAAGCAAAGAAATTGTATTTTTTTCTTAAAATTGAATCATTTAAGAATATATCTGAACTTGTTACTGAATTTGTGTATGTGTGTGTGTAACCATTTTCCTTGAATTCCCTACTATCTGCCGCAAGAATCCTCTGCACTGGGAGTAAATCAAAAGCTCGCAAGAGCAATAAATCTGCTTGCATCCTCTGGTCCAGTTTGGATTTAGAAGGGGGTAAAGGTTAGAAATATATATATATATATATATATATATATATATATATAAATGTATATGGGTTTTTCGCGCTGTATTTGTTTGAAAAGTTTTCAAATGATAGTAGAAGTGTAAGACAAATTGTAATACTATAATATTACATAACCATTTAAAATATTGCCAGAATATATATGCTGTTTTAGCATCACTATTTTACGGCAGACGCTGCCCGGGACAAAAATCTCTATCTTGAATTATGTAGTTTTGAAATGTTTCTGGGATTTTCGAAATAAGGAGACTTCGCCGAAAATGGACTAAGCTCTAAATCTTTTACCGTCCCTTGAAACATAAGAAGAGAAAATTTAAAGAAAATCTTTGGACCGGTTATGGAGAAAAAATGTTTTTCAATAAATAACAGATAGAAAAAATATATCTGCAATACTGTAGATGCTACAAGACGCATTAAAATTTCCAGTTTTGCATTTTTCGAAAAATTAAGGATTTCAACAATCAAGAGACCTGTAGAATTTTGTTTTTAGGCGTTCTTTACGCTATCGGAGGACAAAGTTTAATCAAAAAAATGTTGAGACACTTTTGAGAAAATTCTGAAAATGTTTTTGAGCCTTCATGCAAATTATCCTCAAAAATCAATAATATCTCTTTGAAACTCCCAAAGCCTCGAGTCAGATCAATCACATCATATCGACTTTGGAGAAAATCGCCAGAGCGCTTTAGGAGCAAGCGTTGAGCATAGACGGACCGACAGACGGACAGATGGACGGACAGACGGACGGACAGACGGACGGACAGAGGGACGGACAGACGGACGATTCGACAGACGGATGGACAGACGGACGGACAGAGGACGGACAGACGAACGGACAGACGGACGGACAGACGGACAGACAGACGGACGGACAGACGGGCGGACAGACAGACAAACGCCCAGACAGACAAACGGACAGACAGACAAACGCACAGACAGACAAACGCACAGACAGACAAACGCACAGACAGACAAACGCACAGACAGACAAACGCACAGACAGACAAACGCACAGACAGACAAACGCACAGACAGACAAACGCACAGACAGACAAACGCACAGACAGGCAAACGCACAGACAGACAAACGGACAGACAGACAAACGGACAGGCAGATGGACGGACGGACAGTCGGATGGACAAACGGACGGACGGAAAGAGGGACGGACGGAAAGAGGGACGGACGGAAAGAGGGACGGACGGAAAGAGGGACGGACAGAAAGAGGGACGGACAGACGGACGAACAGACGGACGGGCAGACGGACGGACAGACGGACGGCCCGACAGACGGGTGGGTGGACGGACAGGCGGGTGGACCGACAGACGTATAGACAGATGTTTGCCGTCAATGGATTTTATGGTATCAAGGATTCATAAAACATGGATCCTATCAACATCACGCTTTAGAGTTAGTAATTTGAAATGTATAGAAACAGGATTTATCCACATTTCGTTACCAGGGTCCGACAATAAGAGTGTTCCTGTAGAAAATTCGCTGTTTTTCGCGGCGCGATTACAATATTAGCTCTTCGCACGCAAGGGTGAGAATGTAAGGACGCTAGAAAAAATTATCAAAAATAGCTGCAATGTTTTTCTTTAAAATTTCTTTAAAGAATCTTCTTAAGCTAGAGATAATGCTATTCATTATTAAGCGTCGGTATAGGTGAGTATAACCATACGAGTGATGGTGTAGCGATAATTCAATTAATTTTATTCTAACGACCTGAGTTTGAATCTCAGCGCGAAAAATACTTTTAGTTAGTTAGAAACACTTTTGCAGGATCATGATGTAAAATAATATTTCGTAGACGTTTCAAATAATGGGAGGAAGTATGACCTGTTTTAGCACTACTTGTTAAGTTGAGGCAAAGGTTAGAATGCTTTCTATGTTTTTCTACAACTAGAATGTACAGATATTGCCAAGTAAAAATATATTTTCAAAATATTTCCAGAAACTTGGACTACTGCGTTTATTTTCTGTATAATGAATATGTAGGACATTTCGAATTTTTCTACGCGTCATCGCAAAGATATTGGGAATGATGCGGACAATATAAGGTCAATTATTATCAGCATGCACTCTTTCTACTAGTTGAGATATGTCCGACCATCTGAGCCGGTTTTCAACATTCATGATTTTTGTGGCTTGGATGTTGTCTGCATAACTTCAGTCAAATGCAGATCTTTAAATTGTATTGTATTTCTCTTGTAGATTTATTGTATTTCACGAAAAAACGTGTTACAATATTCATTAATCATTACAAACATTCGATCCTAAATATAAGCATTCTTGAAGATAACAGAAAACATTTATAATTTCCTCAATAGTATTTGACATTAGAATTATCTGATATTCTTATTATCTATATAGTCAGCACGAATCAGAATATATAACACACACTCTGCTCTAATATGTTTGAATGATTCATCTTACTTTCCAAACTGTACATTGAATGTGATATGCAATTTGAAGTATTGTTTAGTTGTGAGTTCTGTTTGACGATAATGAAAAGTAAGTCTTGCGAGTGCGGGAAATCAAGGGGTTTGACACTAACAAGACGAAGCGAGTGATTCTAGAAAACTAGTAAGAGATTTATTAGAGCTGTTTTGCTGATATTGTAAGTGCATTAGGACACAAGCTATTGAAATGATAAAAAAGGACACATTTTCAGTAAGTTTCAAAACCTGTGCAAATAAAACGAGATGAACAAATTCTTAAATACACAACTCTAATTTTTTGTACTCGTAAATTGGTGAGTAGAATCAATGCGCAAACAGAATTGTCTAAATTACGTAATTGAAGTGTAATTTGTCCTGTAAGTCGAATTTTGTAGTTTAAGTTATATTAAATGACTTCACGGAAAAAATTTGTTGCATTGCAATCAAAGCAATTAAACATGATGTACTTTTGCCGCAACCACATGACGTTATTTAAGCGGCCACCGGTTGAAAGCCAATTTTTCGTTGGAACCATTAGTGAAACCGTTACAGGAGCTCCGAAGGGCTCTTCTGAGAGTTGACAGACTTTGACAGCTCAAGAGAATAGAGACTGGGCGTTTCCTGGGAGATGGAGGTTCGATTCCCGGCTGGGGATTCAATCTACAACCCTCATGGGAAAACAAGGAAGTTCAGAAACGTCAGAAAGCAAAGTTGTTGTTGTTGTTGTTATTGTCATTATTATTATCATTATTGTTATTATCATTATTATTATTATTATCATTATTATTATCGTTATTACTCCTCTAATTAACGACTAAAGATGTTATGAGTTGATTATAATATCTACTCCGGGTTGCAACCAGCTTCCTAAGGGGCAGATATATGGACTAACGGTGCCTCTACAATATTTAGCGCAAAATGTGAGATATTACCAATAAAGCAATATCTCGCACTTCCCAGTCTTTTGAATGACATGAGTGTTTAGCCAAGTTCTTACACATATTTTGTGGAACAAATCCCAGAGTTCCGATACCCCATATTCGGATGATCTCGATTTCCAACCCTTGTATTCTCAGCCTCCTTGATTTCGATCGCAGAGCACAGCAGCATCTACAAATATACATTGTTTTTTCATATAATTGTCCCCTCACTGTCGTAAACCAGGAGATCCGGGTTCGAATCTCGGTCGGGGTGACAATTCTTTGAACAAATTTAATTATTTTTTCGCCAAATCCCGCACTACAATATCCGGTTTGTTTCCTGATACCGAGCGATTAGTTTGAATTTGTTGATCGTACTGTATTGTACACAGCCCAACAGGCGCCCTTTTGGAATCTCGAAAGTGGTACAGATCTGCCAGTGGACGAAACTACACACTCTATTATGTCTTTTTAAGAATTCGGCTACATGAACATGCTACAAATACTGAGAACGTTTCACAAAATTATTACAACGAAGAAGTGAATGGTGAACAAGTAATTTTTCAAAACAATAGCTATTCACATGGTTTGGAAACCCAAGTACCACATACTCAACATCTGCGGCAGCAAATTCAATATTTACAGTATCAACTTCATCAGCAACAGTTACAATATCAACAAGAAAATCAACGATTAAGATAAATACAAAATATTAAAATCACTAAAGAAAAAGAAAATTCACAGCCTTCAAATCAGGTATCAAACTCAATTAAAGAGAGATATAATTCTCTAAAAAGACCAAGACACTTTTCAGAAAATACTGAATATATACAGGCTGTCCACAAGCTCCCGTTACAAAAAAATACCACAAATTCTGTGTTGCCAGACATGAAGAATGGCAGGTCCAGTTTTTCCGAAAAAAAATTGTCTTTGAGACAATTGAGTTTAAAAATCACTTCCGGGGCGCGAAATTCAAACCGGCCGCAACGACACTGCAGACAGCGGCGTCACCTTCTGCGCGGAGCATTTCCTCGTTTCTCGGCGTAAACGTTGAAACAGTCGAGTAATATTATGGAAAGCATCGCGTTGCTTACACTAGAATATTTAATAGTATCAAGTATTTGCAGGTTCTATTCAATAAATATTTTAAATGTACGTACAGAATATCGAGTTTTGTTCAAAATGATAGCCACGGTACACGGCGGCGTAAACATAAATTATGAACACGATCCAACATTTATGAAAAATATTGAATTTCCTGGAAAGCTCGAATAGAGAATTTTTAACACATATTAATATGAACTAGTGCTTTGGGCTTAAGATTGCCACGTAGATGATAGTCTCCTGAAGATTATTCTAAATATCATGATACACTAAGAAGCATTTAGGAGATAAAATATTCGTTAATTAAAATTAATTAAAACAATTCGTAAATTAAATTAATCCGTAAATTAAAACAACTAGGAACTCTGCAATATCTTTATCAAATGATTCAAAGTTTTCTTGAAAACAGAAACTTCTCCGTCAAAATTAATTCCATTCTTTCTAGGCAATATCCCATCAATGCTGGAATTCCACAAGGTTCCGGTTTTTATTTGGAACGGTATTCAAGAAAAATCTCACTCTTTTATAATACTACCTGCGAATACTCTCTGTCGTTGTGCCATTCGAGATGGTCACATATTATTCAATGACCAGGTATTTGTAGGTTTTATCTGGCTCAAAATCTTGAATCACTTGGTTTCTGAAATATCTCAGTTAAGACAGAATTCGCTGACCAAATCATTCTCTTAACATTAGCATTTTCGAATATTCTTCTCAACGGGGCACGAGGATCGAAGAGGGAGAAATTTTTATATCTCACATCGAAGAGCATTCCCAATCATGTCCGTATCGTGCGACTCAGAGCCAGATGAATTTTCACTGCTGCCGGATGTTTCATTGGGAAAAGATGAATTTTCAGGATGGTTTTCAGCGATATTAGATGACTAAATATTCATGTGGATAGGTCGATCGAAGAACATATTCCGCAAGTCCCTGAATGTCAGCAAGTTGTATTGAAGTGAATTTTCCACTTCTGCGTAGCAAAAGCACCACGTCACCACTTTTAATTCATCCCGTGTCCATATCTGACGATGGATTCGAGCTATGTCGGCTCTGGGCCCGTGGGACTAACATTCTTGGAATAGCCAGAAGTGAAATTAGTTTTATTTCTGAGGAGGTATCGGAAATTGGTAAAACAAGGCACGATAAATTTCGTTACATTTCTTGTTCTATCCGTTTTGCCGATTGGTTTTAAGTGAAGATTCGCAGGAAGCAAATTAGAGTTCACAAATCATTGTTAACCCACGAGTTATTTCTTGTCATCCGTTATTGCGAGCCACAATGCCCCCCCCCGTAAGGCCCAGCAAGGGTCCCTCAGATCGCCAGTCGGCATTACTTAATCCTATGGGATTTTTACTAACAGCTGAAGGGGGCCTCCTTCGCTGGCTAATGCAAGTTTCGTATTTCTACTCTAATCAGAGGCCTGTTGTGCAAATCCAGTTTCTCTTCTATACCATCCATGGGACGATAACACGAAGTCCAAAGATTCATGACACTTCGCTCTCTACGCTGTAGATGCAGCCGCTCCTAACATGGAGACAGACGCTGTTTACAGCCGCCCGCTGCTCAGATGCTGCGGTTACGATTGCCAGATGCTTCTTCCGCCATCTTCATCAATCCTCCTTTCTTGTTATTTTTCTTCTTCTTAGGAGTTGCTGTTAAAAATGGTGTTATGAGTCGGCTGAATATAAAATCTACACCTCGTTGCAACAAGCTTCCTAAGGAGCAGATCTAGGGACTGTCGGTGCCTCTACAATACTTTCCGGAAAATTTGAGCTGTTCCAAATAAAGCAAATGCTTGCACTTCCCAGTCTTCTGAATGACCTGGACGTTTAGCCAAGTTCTTACACAAATTTTGCGGAACAAATCCCAGAGCACCGATAACTATTGGGACGACCAGTGCTTTTTCGCCCAACATTAGGCTGATCTCGATTGCCAAACTTGTATTTAAGACGATTCTCTGCCTCCTTGGTTTACGACATTTTGATCACAGGCCACAGAAACATCTACAAGAAGACAATTTTCCCCCAAAACCCAGACAGCAATATCCGGTTTCTTTGCTGCTATCGTGCAATCCGTTTGAATTTGTTGGTCGTACGGTCGTTGGTCGCGCATTATTATTATTATTATTATTATTATTATTATTATTATTATTATTATTATTATTATTAATGCAGTCCGAATTTTGTATAGAGTCCAACAGATGTCACCGGTTTTGGTGAGTGTTTGTATCACTTGTGGCATGTGATTGGAACTACGAGGACAGTACAGATCTGCCAGTAGAGGTAACTACACACCCTGTTCTGTCTTTTCAAGTATTCGGTCTCTGCTAGAATTGGACAAGTTTAGTCAATATGATCAATGGTTTCTACTTGTTCCTGGCAAATGCGGCATTTATCATCTTGGGAAATTTTGAGAACAGCTTTATCTCAATGTCGTGTTCTCAATGCCTGATCTTGAGCAGCTATTAGAACTGCTTCTGATTCTGACTTCATTCTTCCCCTTTAAGCCACATAAATGATTGATCTCTATTGATCAGCACCTTGCCCATTCTTTTTAGATAATGTCCATGCAGAGCTTTGTCTCACCACGAATTCTTTAACATTTTTTGTGTTTCTTCTTCTTGTTTTATTATTATTATTATTATTATTATTATTATTATTATTATTATTATTATTATTATTATTAATGCAGTCCGATATTTCTTCACACTTGCATTTGAGCGTCAGCGGGGTATTAGTACCTTTGTCCAACCAAATGTCATCCCCGCCCGCGCAGTGTCACCACAGCGCTCTTGTGCAGCGGGCGGGCGAACAGGACGGCGGCCGACCGCATCATCCATACGCATGCACGCCAGTGGCGATGGCGGCGGCGGCGGCGGCGGCGGTGGCGCGGGGGCGTGCGCAGTTGGTTCACGCGCCGCGCGCCAGAGCGCGCCGCCCGCTGTGGAGCGCACCGCCCCACACCATCGGCCACGCCCTCCAGGAGGTCAATAGGTCGCGCCCTCGGGCCACGCCACTGCCCTCGCCTCTGTCTCATGTTCGCACGTGCGTGGGACTCCCCTCCGTTAACGAAGCGATGCGACGTAGTGTAGGGTGGCCAAGGGAACCTAGGCCAGCGCGAATGTTCAGGAATTAGGCCTGGACATGTGTAAGTTGGTTTCACAGAATGGAGTTCGATCTAGGTGTTCAGAAGTGTGCAAAGTGTAACTTTTCTTAAGCAGCTTTTTCAATTAGGTTGCGAATCCCCTTCATGCTGCTTATACTGAGATTTTTCCGTAGCTGCCTCTCAAGGTCCAACTTCACGATGGAATATATCACGGCATTTCGCGTCTTTCTCGGTTGTGTCGCTAGATGATCGCATGATAGCGACCGTATCAAGCACTGCTTGATGATGCGAGATCTAGCAGCACGATCGGCAAAGACGTAAAATACCGTGATATATTCCATCGTGAAGATGGGTCTTGACAGGTAGCTACGGAAAAAACTCAGTATACATACCCATATACTAATAGATATAAGCTGTAAAGAGGTCAATTTTGATGTCCCTCCTAATCATCTTCCAGTGAACGGTTTTAAACAAATGAGGTACCAAAATAATGTGAAAAGTATTACGAGTGGAGGAAATTAAATATTGAATAGATCGCAGCTCTCCTTACTAATAAAAAGCTACGAAATTTGCATTGTTTGAAAATCGCGGCTAGAATTGAAACGGGAAGATGGCGCCATGCGCATCTTCGCAATTTGGCGGGAAATCGGAGAGTAAAATGGCCTAGCAAGTTCTTGCTTGGAAAACGTGTTACGTTGTTAAAATATATTTTACGTTGTTAAAATTTACGATTGTTAAAATATTTGATTATAATTGTTACTATCGACATTATTACGATAAACTATTATTACAAATTGTAAGAATTCAGTAAACATTCTTATATACTAGCTGAATCCGTGCGATGAGATCGCAGAGAAGGAGAGCTGTAGAAACGTTACAACAAAATACTCCATATTCATGAATATTCACATGTTTTATATTCACCAAAATCTCTCTCTCTCTCTCTCTCTCTCTCTCTCTCTCTCTCTCTCTCTCTATTGTAGCGGTCCTGAATCCGCTCAGGAACGCTTACAAATTGGCATGAGTAAGACATCGTCTGCGAGACCCGCTGCGCACTCACGCAGGTTCTAATGTACTCTATGAGGTGACATAAAAGGCGTATTGCTCTATCTTTTTCTTTTAAAAAATTACAAAAATGAAATTATTTTGACATGACTCTCACGTCGTTTATATTTACATTAGCGGCGATTTGTTAACATGATTATATTTCTGAGTACATTTGCTTTAACGCTTCAATGCACTTAGTGGGCCTCAGAGGTCCGGCCGTATTTCTTATTGCTGTAAATATTTTTCTGTTTACGTAACAGGTGTTTCCTTTCATGATACCCTCTGTTATTATGTATCTTTACTTATGGCAAAGAATGGTCCAGTGATCCATGAAATTTTATTTTTCACACTTTCCTGAAGGTGGTCGTGCTTTCCACTAAGTGGGCCTCCGAGGCCCGGTAGTCTGTTTTCCCTTATCTCTTTTAACGCACCTCTTTTATTGATGTTGTTGGAATTTATTCCTTATCATTCCAGAATTCATTATTTACTTGCCAAGAGACATAAATCATGACCACATACATATGGAATAAAAAGTTTTTGTGTTGGGTTTTTTTAGAAACGGATTTACACTAAATGGCAAAATATATTATGGAAAAACCAAAGATGAGCCTCTTCCAAACGATTTTGCATCGAAATGGTGAAGGATTTGGTACAGTTATTATTCACTGATGATTAGAACGTTATAACTGACAACTGTTTTGAGTTTCTAAGAGTTTCTAGTGATAACTTTTTACGTGCACATTCCTGGGTGGATTTCTAATGGAGAGGAAACTAAAATTAGAAGCTAACCCACTGGAAATACCATCTGAACTGTGAGATTATAACGGTAGATAATTATGTTCTAAAATTACACAATAATTTTTTTTATCATACAATTCCAAACAAAATTATTTATCTTCTGAGCACAATACATCAGACAAAAAAGTAAAGGCAAACAAGAAACCATCAATTATTCTTGCCTATTTCAAAAGAAAGATTAGAGTTGACCTTTGGGATCAATAAGTCGACAATTACACATCATGAAAGCATACACGTGAATGACCAATGAGGTTTATTTTACAAGTTTGATATTAGTGCTTTGAATGCGTTCGTAATCTTCAAAAAGGTATGTTAATATGTGTTATGTTAATATCGTAGTAAAATTGTTATAAAATTCTTTCCATTCAGAACATTACATTCTTTCCAAATGCTATGTATGACTCTTCGAAAAAGACAAGAAACAAAACCACGGTGCTTCATGTGCGAAAACAAACTTTTACCAGAACGTTAAAAAAAACAGAATCCTGTGTTATTTTTTGGAAATAAAATGTGTAAAATGCCTGATTATGCATAAAATGTTTAAAATACAAGTTAATTGAATAATAAATATCATTGCATTCATTACTTGTTCATCCTAGCCCCAAATGTTTTACTCAGACCGGGTCTCTGAGGCCCACTAAGTGTAAAATCGCAAAATCCGACCTCCATGCATCGGTGGGTTAAATAATGTCATGTAAAGATTCTCAAAAACGAACTGTTTTCTGTCAAAACTTGCCCAAAATTCCGCATTTTTAGAAATGCTCAAACGCGATTTTCTCATAAATTGCTCCAAATTTTTTCTTCAAAATTTTTGAACGAATGAAATTGAACGGTGGAAATTGAACTCTTTAATATGATGTAAAGTTCATTTTGGGGTTTGTTTTTTTCAGAAATTACACAAATGTAATTTTTTGAAAGATCTCTCACCCCGTTAATATGCACATTTCCAGCAATTTGTAAAAACTACTGTATTTGTGAGCTTTAATTGGTATTGTATTGGTATTTGTAACCTTTAATTGGTATCGCTGTCTGATATACCGCGCCGACAAGTACAACACTTGTGCAACAATCACTAATTGTTGTGTCTATACATCCAGCGGCTCAGTACCTTCCATATTCGTGTAGATCTATCTCTGAACAAAGTTAAAGCTTCACTAGCTTTTTCTTTTTAGAGTTATGTAATATTTTTGTGCGGTGCGGTATGAGATACCATCGAAACCAATTGCGTTATGTATTTTTTTGCGCCTAATGATACCAATCCTACGAGATAACATGTAATTATAGAGATCATGATCATGACTTTGAAACCGAACAAGAGCAAGAGAATGAACATGAATTTGAAAATGATTCAAATACTACCAACAATGAACGCATTTATTATGAAGAAATTCTCCAAGTGGTGTGCCTACCCTCCATTGATTATTTGATGTTTTCGGGCGCGTCAACGGCTGCCGTTTGTCCTGTAGGTGTAATGAATGATTTTCTCTGGGTGTATTCATTTTCCGCAGCTGGATAATAAGATCCGTAGCCAACCTACACATCGACTGTTTTCCCCAACCAGTTATCTCCCACTAGCGGAGTACTGCCCTAGCTTAATTCTCGACTGGTCTCCCGTCATTTGCTGTAGAGTGATGCATGTAAGTGTAAATGTGTGTAAGGGGTGAAGATAGACAAGGAAGAGGAAGGAAAGATCGCGTGCGGTCCGTGGCACGTTTGTTATAGTACTACACCGGCATTAGCCTGGCGATCATTGGAGAAACCAGGGAAAACTACCTATCAGAGCAGCCGACCGCAAGGATTCTTCTCCACAAAGCGGCCGAATTCTACCTTGCTATCTAACTAGTATCGAAAATTCTGCCACCGTCAGGACTCGAACCCTAGAACCGTTCAGAGGCACTGCAGTAACTTCAATTGAAGCCCTGTGCCACCTCAGCCCGTCATTTCTTGTTATCGTCTCACCAATCCCGTGATATTCCACTGCACTCATTCTCACTCCGCCCATTGACTGTCATTCGCTTTCGACGAAACTTTCCCCGATTCCCCAATGTTTGTGTCGTGATCTTGTGAAAAATCCTGCCGTGACCTGGACTCTAAAAGTTTTGCATCATCATCAATCTTAACAAATGTTAATTTTTAGACTAGCAGACAAGTTCAATGTTGTCAAATATTACGTTGAATTATAGGAATTAAGCGTGAGCGATATCACAGACCGGCGATACCAAATAAAGACTTCGAAAAGCGATACCAATTAAAGATTAATATTCTTCAAGTGATTTCAAATGAAGTTTTTCGAAAACTGAAAAATTTTCTCTGAAAAAGATCTTTAAATTTCGAATTTACAGTAGCGCTTAAACGCCATTTTCTTAAAAATGGCTCCAAATATTCCACAAAATAATTGCCATTTACAACGAGGTTTTACTGTTTTTTAATATTCTGAAATAAATATTTCCGTTCCACTATCAGGAAACCGAAAAATTAAGAAAATGTCAAAAAATGTACTCTGGGCGGCGGTAGATGGCATCTGACAGATGGCATGTGGCGAGTGCGAATAGTTAACCCAGACCAAAGGAAATAGAAAACTAATACTGGAAAGTCTGTGTCATTCTGTAGGACCACTAGTTCTTTTATTCAATACGTAGTACATATTTTTACGAATCAAATGATATTAAATGTAACATATTTCAACGGGCATACTCAGGAGTTACAGATAAAATTTTCCCACGAAATGCATCCCGGTGTGAAATATTAGTTTTCGGCCTAGGTTTTATGTTGCAGAAATGATGATATTGTAAGAACTGGGGTTATCTCCGTGTGCGAGATAAAACTGCCCTAACTTGAAATTTTATGCCACATACTATTGGAAGATAATTCGCTATCAGTGTAAACAATGTGTACTACTATTCAACGCAGAAATAAAGAAAAATGGGGCACCGAAGTCAACCTAACCTGTATTAAGAATTACCAACCTATGAAAATAAAGAATCATGTGCGAGACAAAATTTCCAATTGGCAAACATTGTTTTTATAGTGGAAATGTTCAATACTTCTCTTTCAATTACTTACAAATAGTTATTTAAATGCCCTGTTTACGTTTACTAGCAACTGTTGTTAATCCATAAATGTAATAAACGGTTGAGTATTTGACTAGCGACTGGCTCGAACATACCACCTTAAATTCATTATCTGGATCTCTTTCTATCCACTTATATTTAAATGTCAATTTTTCGTTGTGTGTGAGAGTTGCTTTTTTTTCTAATTTTTTAGCCTTTTACTGTTGGAGTTTTCGAGAAACTTTATATGACATTATTTAATGCGCATGCACTCATAAATATAATACTGTGAACAAATTGCCGCTAATGTAAATATTAATAACGTGACGCATAAAATTACATTTTTGTAATTTATGAATCAACAGAAGCACAGAGCAAACTGATGTTTATCACAAAGCGTACATTTAGCACTACCCCTACTAAAAGTTTTAAGAAACAAATTGGTGCCGTTTTTCAGAAAATTGTGTTTTTGTACATTTTTAAAATTGGAAATATTGCACGCAATATTACATGAAAACGACCAAAATTTTGAAATAAATCTACAAAACTGTAATGAAAGAACTAATTTTGAGAACAAATTTCAATGAAAGGAAGAATCTCTGAATTTTTTCGGCGTCTTTCTACTTCAGAACTAATTACAAACTTTTGCAATTTTAAAAAATTCAGAATTAACAGTGAAATTCTGACCTATGTCACCTTAAGTGTATTTTACTCTATTGTTATATGTAATTTAGAGAACAAATTTGGAGCTGTTTTTGAGAAAATTTGGAGCCGTTTTTGAGAAAATTTTGAAAATGTCCCGGGGGCTACATGTAAAATACCCCAAAAATTTAAAAGATGCTTTTCAAAATCTCAAAGGTTCGTCTAGATTCAGATGGACATGTTTCTTCAATCTGGAAAAAAAAATGTGCGCATGGTTTAGGCACTAATGGTGTTAACAGGCGGACGGACGACGGACGGACGGACAGACAGGCGGACGAACGTTTTGAAATGGTCCACTCTTTTGTATCAGGGGACCCCAAACCCTATATTTCCGTTAAAAATCTCGAAATCGATTTCCGCGACATTACATAACTTTTCCTATACTACGTACAAGTACTAAGTACAATTGTATATTACAATCTATACAATGTTACATCTATTCAATGTTGGCTAAGAAGTACAATACTAGGAGAATGGCAAACAGTCCTAGTAGTATCTGTGTTTAAAAAAGGGGATCGAAGCAACTGCGAAAATTATAGAGGTATTAACCTCTTAAACACAACATTTAAAATCTACAGTAAAATGATCCAAAAGAGGATTAAGACTATAGCTGAAGTTGTATTATTAGAAGAAAAGAATCGCTTCAGAACGGGAAGATCCTGCACAGATAATGTTTTGGTAGTGAATCAAATAATAGAAAAAAGAAGAGAGTTTAATTAAGACACGCATATCGCTTTCATTAATTTAAAAAAAGCCATCGACCGAGTAAATAGGAGAAGATTATGGGCCATAATGGATAGAAGAGACTTTTCAAAGCATTTAATAAATGTAGCAGTCTGTATAAAAATACAAATATTCGAATAAAAATAAATCAACACCAATCACAAGCATCAAAAACCAACCAAGGATTAAAACAAGGTTGCAGACTTTCCCCGATATATTGTGATGGTACAGAGTAATCAGAGGACATTTGAATAATTCTGTGATTATTTTTCACTGCATGTTGAGTTATGGTAGATGCCCGCACCAGATCCCTTTCTTGCAGGAGAGGGGAAAGAGGGGTGATTCGCTACGGGCAGGTGCAGTTGACCGGCGCCCGCCGGCTCGACGCCGCCCGCGGGGAAGCATAGGGCTCCGCCCTAGTGGCGGCGCTATCCCGTAGGCAATACAATGGAAATTTTTGCATGGCCAGACAACCACTCTACTAGAGAGAGAGAGGGCGTATAACATCGCCAGAGAGATAGCGTTTTTAAAAATTTTCCATTGCCAAAATCTGGAGTACGTACAAGGCGATTGGCGCTTCTCAAATTGAGACGCAGTAGCTTAGAGCCAATAAAGAGCAACCTTTTGGATCTCGGGTAGAATTGTTCCAGGAGCTTTCGAAAAGATAGAAGAGGGGAGAGAGGGCCTCTACAGTCGTTTGAGCGTTTCCAAAGCGAGGTCACGGCGGAGGTGACGAAAGTGTGTGCAGTGGTGGAGGTGGCAAATGCTAGGAGCGGTCGTTGCGCCCTCGGGTCGCCCGAGCGTTCACACCGTTCGCGCCCGATCTCTCCCGTTCGCCCACGCTGCGGCGGCGGAAGGTTAATTGTGGAGCGGAAACGCGCTCCTCTGAAGCGGGAACACTTCGATTTAGCCGCAAGGGGTGGCCAATCGATTCATCCTAAGTAGTCGCGTTGTTTGCTGTGTATTTGTACATTGTTAATTCGTAGAGGGTGTATAAAAATAGTATCTTCAACAAAACCTGAATGTAAATTTCAACATTTGGTAAATAAACATCCTCATAAATAATTTAAGAGACGTTTATATTTATTTGGAAATGTTATATTTCAATTTCCCAACAAGATATTCATTTCCATAGCAATGCATCATATTAAATTATAAATTTCAATCAAAATGAGTACCTCCGCGAATACACCGAGTAAAGATTTAGGGATTGGAATAAAACGACTACCCTTACAGTTTCCGAATTAAAATCGCTACTAAGAATAGAAATTCAAAAGCGCTAACAAAGAGGGCCTATTGAGGTTTACTAGCAGTCTTTGGGCCCAAAATTAATATGCCAGGATCCACCAATAAGTTTCATGCCAGTCACTTTCAAAAGTAAAATCTCACTTTTCCACTTGTCACCACCTTTTTACTTTCTCGCCATGGAGTAGAGAGGGGCTCTTTATTACAGGGCTCTGGCAAAGAAGAAGTGGATAAATCCAGTTACTAAATTTAGGACAAAATTTTCTAACACGCGGTGTAGCCAGAATCTATGATCTAAGATCGAATAACGGAAAACGCCCGTCTGCCTGTGTCTGTTCGTCTGTGAACAGTGCTAACGACTAAACCGATCAGAATGGATATTCTCCAATCGATCTCACTGATGTTGCGGCCTCTTGAATTTGAAATAGAAATTTAAATTTTGGGGGTTAGGATATTTTCAAAATTAATGGATATTTTACCGGGGGACTCATGTTCGGTGAAAACCCTAATTTTTCGAAAATTTCAAATGTTCTAAAAATGTTAAAGGTAGATTTTGAAATTAAGTCACGTACATTTTTTCGAAAATTTGAGTACTTTTCTTGTAATTTTGCGTGAAAAAACTGGCAAGAAAGTACGTGCTATTTTAGCACAAATATTTACTTTGTGGCTCCGTTTTTGAGAATGGCGCAAGTCATGAAAAATATTTTGAAAATTTGAGTAATTTTCCGTGAAATATATTCAATTTTGAAACATTTATTTTGGGTCAAAAGGAGCTCCAATTTTCTTAATTTCGGAGTGTTCTTTGCATGAGGCTGCAGGGACATTTTCCAAATTTTCAAAAAAATGGAGCCCTACTGATTACGATTCCCGATTAGGCATACGGATTCTCTTGTGGCATTGGGTCTCGATCCCTGCTTGTCCCCGGTGCGCTTCAGAATTCTGCTCCCTCGCACCGCGGGAGCCGCCGCACTTCTTCGCGGTTCCTGAAGGGGAACCCGTTACAAGGTCAGCTACCCCGTGGCAGCATGGGCTCACGCGCCATCTGCGCCCGCGCCGCCACCGACCCGCCATGCAGCCGTCAGCGCTAGCCTGCTAGGAGAACGCAGCCCTGGGCGTTATCGCAATGGCCTGGGCCAGTAGTGTCAAGGTCTTCTACGGGTGGCAGTGGCACGCCTTGTGGCACCGTGGCATGCCAAGAGCTTCTCTACGCAACTAGCGACGCGAAAGGAAACTATTACGAGTAGTGGTAACCCCGCCGTTTTACAATAGTGATGGCGTTGTCTCTGGTCGCGGGTTGATGAATTGCATGGAGGGGCGATTTCGTAGTGGCACTCGTGCCACAGACCGCTAGACCATCACCCGCCGACTCCGAGAGCTCCGAAACGCAATTTTGTACCGGCCTTGACAGTATTACGGCGCCAACGCCGTCTTGTAATGTACACGGCCCTCGGGTCGTATGGTAAATTTGTATTGTTGTCAGTGAATAAACGGTATTTTATGTGTTTTGATTCAGTAGTTTATTCAAAAACACAACAGTAATATTAGGAGAGACATTTATAATTTTAAGCGTCGACTCAAGTGAGTACGTCAGAGCAACTGCATGGTGTAGCGGTAAAACGCACGGAGAGTTAACTCTAAGGACGGGCTCGAGAACCGACGCGATTAAAAATAATGCTGGATGAAAATATCTTTGCAAGTTCATGTAGTAGAATAATATTGCGGAGCCGTTACAAATATTGAGAAGGTATGTGCTTTTGTTCTTATTATACACACAATAAACTTTGAAAATTAGTGTTGTGAATTAACACTTCATGTTATGGTTTCAATTTAATCATAATATACTGACATATGTTATGATAACGTGAAAACATGTTATGCATTTCTGTTAGACTAACAATGATTAGTCAATAGGGTCTGTTGGACTACATTTTATTAGATCTATTGACAATAGGCTCAAATTTTCTTAAACATTTGTAATAGGTAGACCAACATTTATTGGAGTTCCTTTTGTGAACCTCCTGTCATTGGACTTAAAAAATTGACTTTATGTCATTAGACGTATTAGTCTTGTACGGAACAACCTTCAAGCGCCCAGCAGTCCCTAAACGATACTTCCTTCCACTTCATGCTTTCATCTCCTTTACATGGAAAGATGTACTCAAACAGCGTTTGTATGCATTAATGGAAGAATATATTGATTTGAGAACTTGCATCTGGTTTGATGGGCCATTCGTATTTGTACCGCGGTCGTTGACTAGAGAACTGCCTTGACATTCATGCGCAGACAGGGACAGGTGGTTCATTTACATGATCTAACAGCGGCGTGCTTCCAAACACTAGTCCCTAGATTTTGAACCTTTCGTGTCTGTTGTTTTCACGTGGCACCTAATGTATTCAAAGCTGTAGGTCACCAAGTTCAAACATTCAAGTAAATTCCAATAGAGAAATGTTTTAAGTTCTAATACTAAAAGGAATTGCTTTGTGTTGTTCACAACATAGTATACATGATCCTATGCGTGAGTGAATGCATGTTTAAATGAAATATGGTCACGCCTAAAAGAAAATGTGATTTGTATTAACAATTGACAAAGTTATAGAATTAATACATACACTAGACAACAAAAAATGTCAGGTACAGAAAAAAAATCCGGTGATCTCTATTATTTACAACCTGTTGAATCCAAAACTGCAAATACATTTGCTTCATCACCCTCCATTTTAGGGCTAAAACACTTTAGAATTAATTACATTTAAAAAATTGAATGAAATAAAAAATAAAAATTAATGACTGAGGATGAATTTGGAAACAGTAATTACAGGTGTATACACATTACAGGTGTATGTTTCTGCCTTACGCTCAACATATTAGCACACTGTTCCTCCATTTCGCATTTATACAATCAAGAAAAATTGTTCATGTGGTTGATGGGACAGGCTTAGATTTCTTTGATGAAAACTTCCTTTGGTGGAATGCACATATTTTCTTCTTCAAAAACCAACTATATTCACTTAACATTGAGGGGGTTTCATCTACATTTATAGCGAATTTCTATCCGCAAAATGTCATGGTGGAACCTTTCTCCATGTTCATCACTTATTGCCCCCCAGTTGGGAGGAGAAAAATCCAAATGGCTTGGGAGGAAGGGAATTTTTAGGGACAATCTACATCCACGGTTTTTATTGTTCTCTAAATGATTTCCTATTGTTAACACGTTTGTCCCGGGGCGGACTTAGACAATTAACTTTTCGCCCAGCTGGGCGCTCCTTGTCTAAACTAGCAGCCTCCCGCCCAATTTGGGCGCTCCATGGTGTTTGCAGTGTATTATCGGGGTACGAATTACGCGCGTTCCATTTAAAACTAGTGGTGCTTCCAACGCACATACTTTATCGCTCTGCTTCTATACGGTCCTTATTGCTATTCCACTACTTCATAAACCAGCAAAAGTGCCAGCAATCGTTTTCCGTACCGAGACCCGACATCCGAAACTCAAAGTCATCGAACCGGCACTTATACCACTACGCAACACCACCACCGCCTGTGTCGAACAGAGCCATGAAAGAATAGAACCGACCTATAAAATGGCAAATGCATGATTAACCCGGGAGTGGTAACGCGGGGGTCTGTGGGACCCCCACGATCCTTTCTTCCCGCTTATTGTACTTCCCATGTTGGCTACCCTGACCATTGCTTTAGTACCTTTCTCTTTTGTTTCATGATATTTAGTGTGCTCTCAGTTTGCCACTTGTCAAAGAATACAAAAAAAAACTTTAACAATTTCACAAAACTCTTGCAATGTTGCGAAACACAAAATTAAAGGCACACACTGACCAAGCGATGCTACCTGACTAACACAGAAAAGAAAAACCAAATGAATGTAACATTGAAAGGTTACGAGGCACACATGGCTGGGTTGTCGAACCGCATCACTGTCACAGCACCACAGCTCCTACAAATTACCCAGCTGTCTAGTAGAGGGTCTCAAATGCAGAAAGCGTGAAAAATGCCCTTCACCGCCGTGGATGCTTCATGCTCCCAGTCCACCATAGCTCCTTCCGCTTGGCCCACACTCCACCAGCTTTGTCGCCCGCTGTCCACTCGTGTTCTGGCGCTGCCCCGGGTTCAGACCCCGGGCAGGGCGCAGGGGGGCGGGCAGCCGGCTAGCTGGCGGCGGGGGGCGGACGCAGGCGGGGGGAGAGATAGGGGCGGCGACGGCGCGATGGTGTTGGTGGCGGCGATGTAGTGACGTCACCGGTGTCGGCGGCGAGGGTAGCTGATTGCAACCTGGCCGGGCGGCGGAAGAACTGTCACGTGCTTCAAGGCGCGGGGAAATAATGATTCAATTAATGTTTTCATTCCATTTCATTCATTGATTGATTGATGATGATTTTTTTTAAGTGGGACGCGCGAACTTTGGAGTTGGCGCCCCCATAACACACTGGTGTAGCATGGAACTCCCATAATTTAGCGGGATTACCGCAAGGAGTGCCCAGGTGGGCGGAAGTCGCAGGAACTTGTCCGCACCGAGCGAAATGTGCCAACACCACTTGAATGAGTTTTATCCGTGTAGCAAGCTATTGTTTTGTTTGTGGTGCCCAGAGACCCCCGCGTTACCTTCTACGTTAGCAAAGGTGTCTTCAGTCTCGTACATTCTATTAGTTTGGGAACGTATTGCATGCTGTATTTTTACGTTAGAATTCCCCTGCAAAATTAATACTGAAGCACTACGAACATTTTAGATCACTTTATATGTTAAGAAAGGAGTGGAAGAATACGCCAACTTTTGCTGAATGCGGGAACAGAATATCGTTACTCACTGCCCTGGAAAAAGCAGTCTGCACACAATTCCAAAATACCAGGATAATGTTTTCCTTGTTTATTGATTTGGATATGATTGAGAGAATTACAGAATCCACAAACATCAAAAATGAAATGAATTTAGAGAGGAATAAAATGATCGCAGTACGTATAAGACTGACAAAGAGGAAATGATGGCAGTGATTGTGCTACGTATTTTGGCTGAGTCTGTGAAATCAGGGCACCAAAATCTTGCTCAATTGTGGAATGTGGATAATATGAGTATTGAAATTTTTCATTCTACTTTGAATTTGAAAAGGTTTCAGTTTCTGCTACGAAACATGGGCTTGGATGTGACAACACGCGCAGACCGCTAGAAAAATTACATCTAAACATTAGATGCTTTCCTGATGAATTCCCAGAGTTGTTTACTAAATTCTTAGTAAATTGCTTAATTACACGGAAAACAATAAAACAAGAATATTATATTAATTTATTTTTTAATAATTTAGCATATTTCATGAAAAGAGTGTGGGGGTCGGGAGACACCCCACGTTACCACTTTGTTTCAAAAAGTCAAGTTACCACTGCAGGATTAAGAAACAATTGATACGATTGTACATACGCTTTACAAATACAAGAAGAGAAGTAAAAAATTGTTAAAAGTTAAACATTTGAACAAATATATACAGACATTTCCAGTACATCTATCGCAATTACTTATATTTTAGTCAAAACGTAATTGTATCAATTTTATCATTAGGAGTCGGTTATTTTCAACATGCGAAAAACATGTCTTTCAAACATGACCAAGAAAGGCAGCGGTGAACCGCTTTACGAAGTATTCGTAAAGGTAGAAAGTAATAATAATTTCGGAACCGCTAGGGATTGTAAGTTCATCGCATGCATTCTGGTTATAATGTATTACAATTTCACGTTAAAATACTCATATTTTACTTAAATTGGTTCATACAGATATATACAAGACAACGGTTGATTTGACATGTCATAGGCTTCAGAAATCGAATAACAGAGTTGAAAAATTGTTCAAAAGATGCAGTTAGGGAAAACACAGACAAGTCCTGTCTATTTATCTGCATTGATTCTATTCGTGAGTAGAAGTACTTCGAATGATTTTCAATAAAGTATCTACACTCTTCAATGTTTTTTTTCCTGCAACATCACATTCATCAAATTAAAATCCCCCTGTGGGGATGAACTCGGCATCTTCCTTATTGAAGATCTCAACCCGAAGGTGCTTTAACCAGCCGCGCCATGGGACCCACATGCTGACCAACTTCTTATATTTTAGTCAAAACGTAATTGTATCAGTTCTATCATTAGGAAGCCGGTAACTGGCAACATGCGAAAAACATGTCTTTCAAGCATGACCAAGAAAGGCAGCGGTGAACGGTTTACTCCAAATAATTTATCCGCTGATCGGCATTTGAAAAATAACTACTGCGAGAAAGTATGTGCCATTCTATAGCAACACTAGTTTATTTATGTATTTACCGTCCCTTATTACACACGTACAGAAATTTTAAAGAACAAATTTGGAGCGGTTTTTGAGATTTTTTTTGTAAATTTGAATCGCAATTTACGCAAAAACTACTCGTTTTTCCAAAAAATGGTTCCTGACCTTATTTGAAGTGCTAATTTTGTACAACCGACTTTGTCTGAGGTGAAAATCTCTATCTTCAATTTTGCAGTTTTTAAACAGTTTTTTGCAATTTTCGAAAAATTGGGCCTATTAACGAAAATGATACCTACGTCATTCCCTTCATCGTTCTTCGCACTATTCAACAACAAAATATAATCAAAAAATTTGGGCCATTTTCATTTAACTTAGAAAATCTCAAAATGGGCTTTATGTAAAGTACCCTCAAATACTAAAATATCGGGTTCAAATTCCAGGGGCTGGGGACGAGTAAAAACTATCGGGGAATATCAATTTTGAAGAAAATCGGCCGAACGGTTTAGGCGCTAGCGTTGACCACAGTCGAAGAAACGGACAGTCGGACGTTTTGCCGTCAATTGATTTTGAAGTATGAAGGAGCAACAAATCATGGATTTTGACTACATCACGAGATAGAGGATTTTTTTTCTAAATTTAGCAACACGTTTTATCCACTTTTTTGTCACCAGACCCCTGCTATTAGAGTTTTTCTGGCGCACGATTACATAACTTTCTCTTCTTACGAAGTATTCGTAAGGCGAGAAAGTAAAAATGACTTTCCCGCTGACTGCCTCAGTATCTAGCTTCGTCGCCAGGCCAAGAAACCCCAGTCGCTGCCGGCCTCTTGCTGCGAGATAGCCACATCCCCCGTCACCGCCGTCGCTGCCTCCTCTTCCGCTTCCTTCCACTATGTTGGTCCATTTCGGTGAAGGGCAGATCAGTGATAGTTGTCCACCACCCTTCTCTTCTGTAGAATTTCCTAGGACATCATGGACAACATCCATGCAGGAACGTGAGGCTGCACACTCTAACTGATTTAAATATCTTTGTCTTTGCCATTAACTTTCTGATCTCTAGCTCCATGAGCATGCCTTCCTTCAATTCCGCTAACTAATTTCTGGAATCACTGAATGTAAATACTTGAAGATATTACGACTTTTGTTCATTCCCTTAACGAAGTCCTTCATAAGACCTAGCTTAATATGCAACAGCGAAAGAAAAAAAACTAGTGGTGCTACAGAATGGCACAGACTTTCCCGTATTTGTTTTCTATTTCCTTGGGTCTGCCCTAGCTATTCGGAATTGCCACATACTCTTACTAGCTGCCATCTATCGCCGCCCAAACTACATTTGGTTGAGATCTTAATTTTTCGGTTTCCTAGTGATGAAACGGAAATATTCATTTTAGAATATTAAAGAACACAAAAACCTAGCCCTACATGGCAATTTTCATTTAAAATTTTGTGCCATTTTAAAGAAAATGATGTTTTAGCGCAACTAAAAATGCGAAATTTGAAGATCTTTTTCACGAAAACTTTTTGAGTTTTCAAATTTTTGAGTTTCTTTTGAAGTCATTTGAAGCAGTTACATTCACAAATATAATAATGTTTACAAATTGCTGGTAATGTGCAAATTAAATATTTGAGAAACCTTAAAAAAATTACATTTGTGTAATTTTTGAAAAAACAAAAAATATCCCAAAATGAACTTTACGTCATATTAAAGAGTGTAATTAGCACTCTCCGTTCCAGCAGTTTGAAGAAAAAACTTGGAGCCATTTATGACAAAATGGCGTTTGAGCGTTTCTGAAAATGCGGAAGTTTGAGCTTGTTTTCACAGAAGACGGTTGCGTTCTATAGAAATTTTACTGGACATTATTTAAAGTTCATGTACTCAATAATATAATAACGTCAACAAATTGCCGCTAATGTAAATATTAACGACGTGAGAGGCAAGTCAAAACAATTACATTTTTGCAATACAAAGAATAGAGCAATATGGTCTTTATATCATCTAATAGAGTACATTTGGCACTATCCCTACCAAACGTTTAAAGAAAAAATGTGGAGCCGTTTTTGAGCAAATGCTGTTTTAGTAATTTTTTAAAATTGCACATATAGCACGCAATATTGTGTGAAAACTACTAAAATTTTCAAAGCAATGTACATGACCTATACAAAACTAATAGAGGAGAGAACCTTGTACGAAACTAATAATGGAGAACAAATTTCATTTGAAAGAAAAAACTACCTTCAATTTTGTACTTGTAGGAAGACGCCGAAAAAAGTTATTTATCCGTGAGAATCGGACCTATGCCACTTTAATAAGTGTATTTTACTCTACTCTAACAAGAAATTTATAGACAAATTTGGATCCGTTTTTGAGAAAATTTTGAAAATGTCCGGTGGACTTTATGTAAAGTACCTCCAAATTTTGAAGAATCTTTTTCAAAATCTCAAAGCTTCAACTCCAACTAGATTGACCGGGGGGACCTTTAAAAGATATTAATATTTTACGAACCAGTGTGTAATAGATTGCTGCAATAGACATGGACTTTTTGCAAACGACGGAAGATGCGGATCGTCCCATCCCGTCCGTGACGTCCTAGTACTCGCACCCTTACGGAAATCAATGTAGCCAACTTTTGAAACATCTCGTCCATCCCGTCCATCCCGTCCATGTTCTACAGACCTAGTGCGCGCAGAACTTTACTGTCAAACTCGCGAGAACGATTAGTTACAATATTACATAACATTCTCTATACTACTGGGACAGTTTTTTGTTTCAGGTTTTTTGGGAAAATGGTATATTGAGAATTTATGTTCTTGGAAAATAAAGAAAAATAAATGAATGTATTTCCATTAATAGCAAACGGAAAATCCATAATGCCAGACGTGATATCTTCCGTCTCTACATTTTCGCAATGCTCGTCTCTTTGTCCATTTCAAACCGTAGGTTTCCGAGAAAGGAGATGTAGACTGACAAACCGAAAATGAGCAGATTACTTCTGTAGAATACTCATTTTACACAAACACTCATCAGAGACCTATTACTATTTTGTAGAAAGTACCCAGAACTTCGCAGCATCTCTTTTTTCACGTTTTGTGTTGCTTTTAAACTGGGCGGTAATTATTTCTTAATATTATTCTCACAAAACTATTACACACGAACTACCATTTTATAATTTTGTTGCTTAAAGACAGATGTGTATCTATATTAGACTGACTGGCAAAATTTCTACTAGGTGAACAAAGAAAGGATTTCGATAATTTGTGAATGCGATTAAATATTTAATTCGCCTGTTTTAAACATATTGCAATATACCGAAAATGAATTCAATAAAATCGTTTAAAAACTACTGTTAACAACGTCGCGTCAAATTGTATTTGTATGTGTAGACTTATAATATTCACACCTTAGATGTCTCAGAACATCAATTGATGGCACTGTAGTGGCCCTGACCGGGAGATTCTAATTAGTATTCGAGGCCCAACGTGGCAGGATTTTCGTCCCTATCCGGTTAGCTCCTTAAGATTTCGCCGCTGCCTGGAGCGGCCGGCTGCTCTCATCGGCTGTTTTCCGTGGTTTCTTTTATCAACACTAGGCGAATGCCGGAGCAGTACTCCAAAAACAAGGGCAACGGACCGCGCGCGATCTCTCCTTTACCTTCCTTGTCCTATCATCACTTCTTTACAATTACACACATGCACACACACTAACAGGCACTACAACAACACCCACAGGTGTCGGGAAAACACTCAGGAGCTTAGAGCTTGATCCGGCGGGGCGCCCCGCTGATAAGAGATACCACGTTGAAGGGGGAATTCCCAAATACCCCATCTATCCGACGTGAAGGTCGGCGCCGAATCTATCCATCCAAAAGAATGGGGAAGGGAAGAGGAGGGAAGATGATCGGCACTTCTCGTGATAAAAATATGAACGGATAGGAACTTCAGGAAAATGACCACAGCAATTGACGCGCCCAGAATCACGAAAAATACTCATATCAACAGTATACAGATATCAACAGTATTCGCTTGGGACTAGTGTCAATAGCTCTAAACATTTTTCAAGCTTTATGGAAATGTTTGGACTAAATTACTAAATACAATGAAATAAAATCAAATGTCGAGTTTTACTAATAACACGGTTTATTTATACTTTCGAAAATAACGAAAACGGGGATAAAACCAGTTGCTAAATTACGAAAAACTAGTGGTGCTTCATAATGGCACAAGCTTTCCCGTATTAGTTTTCTATTTCCTTCGATCTCGGCTAGCTTTTCAGAATTGCCACATACTCGTACCAGATGCCGTCTATCGTCGCCCAAAGTGCACTTTCTTAATTTTTTGGTTTCCTAATGCTAGAACGGAAATGTTCATTTTAAAATATTACAGAACAGTAAGAGATCGTCATAAATGGCAATTTTATTTTGAAAAATTTGGAGCCGGTTTTAAAAATATGACGTATAAACTCTAATAAAAATGCAAATTTGAAGCTCCTTTTCACAGAACACTTTTGAGTTATCGAAACACTTCATTTGAAGTTATTTAAAGCACTTACACTCACAAATACAATAGTGTTTACACGTTGCTGGAAACGTGCATATTAAAGGTGTGACAGAGCTTTCAATTTTTTTCAAGGTTTTTACATTTTTGTAATTTTTACAAAAACGAACAAATACCACGAATTGAACTTTACCTCATAAAGAGTGCAATTAGCACTATCCGTTTCAATTGTGTATGACAAAATTGGCGCCATTTTTGAGAAAATGGCGTTTGAGCGTTTCTGAAAATGCGGAATTTTGAGCTAATTTTCACAGAAAGCAGTTGCATTTTCGACATACTTTACCTGACATTATTTAAAGCATATGCACTCAAATATAATAATGTGAACAAATTGTCCCTAACAAATACTAACCACATGAAAGACAAAAAAAAATAATTTTTGTACTTTTTGAAAAGACAAAAGAATAAAGCAATATGGCGTTTATGCCATCTTATAGAGTACAGTTACCACTATCCTTACCGAAAGTTTAAAGAAAATATTTGGAATCATTTTTGATAAAATCTTGTTTTTGTAATTTTTTTAAAAATTGCACAAATTGGATGCAATATTGTGCGAAAACGACTATTTAAAAAATATACATGACCTTAATGAAAGAACTCACTTTGGAGAACAAATTTTATATGAAGGAAAAGTCTCGAGCTTCGATTTTGTAGTTGTACCGCCGAAAAATTTGAAACTCTTGCAATTTTCGAAAATTCAGAGTTAAACGTTAAAATCGAACCTATGCCACTTTAATAAGCGTATTTTACTCTATTCTCTCTATAAATTTAAAGAAACATTTTGGAGCCGTTTTTGAGAAAATTTTGAAAATCCCCGGGGGGCTTAATGTAAAGGACTCCCAAATTTTGAAGAAAGATTTTCAAAATCGTGGTGCCTCGAATGGAATGAGAACACCGGGGAAATATTAATTTTGAAAGAAATTGTACATAAGGTTTTGACGCTAGTGTTGACGGACGGACAGACACAGGCAGACGGACGTTTTGCTTTCAATTGGTTTTTCTTTATCAAGGACCTAGAAAACAGGGATTCTGGCTACACCACGATTTAAGTTATTTTATTAACTTTTTTGTTATCAGGGATGTATGTTTTTTTCTGCAGAAAATTCGCGTTTTTTTTCCACAGAGAATTACGTAACTTTCCATATATATATATATATATATATATATATATATATATATATATATATATATACGTACGTATACGAGAAAGTAAAAAAAGGACCACTTAATGATAAATGATTGCTACAAGTATGTTAATATTAATAAGGACTAATTATTAATTCAGCTTAATCCTCTGATTAATCCTTCCCACAGAAAGGAATACGCTTCTCGTTCTTCAATTGTGAAGCAAGTGTGGAGTCCAATTCTTATTTTTCAAATTTTTTGTTTGAAGTGTCCACTAGAGACGCACCGTACCACCATTGGTCGTTTACTCTATTTCTCAACCTGAACTTCCAGTGTTACAAACAAGCCCTTTAGGCTCGGAGTATTGAGTAATGAAACTAAGCCAACAAACTGACCGTTGTTACCTCCACCATTTCGTTGAGGACCAAGCAACGTACGGGAGATCGGTCGGCCGTGCCAAAGGGGTGCACTAACTCTGTACACACAATTACCCAAATCACTTCATTTATTCGAAATCACACAAACGTTTGTTCTGGGCTAATGAATACAGAGTTGCACAAATGTTTAGCTAAATTATATTGCACTTCATAAGCACTTTGCATTAATTAAAGAAGTTTTATTTAAAGGGTTGTTGATAAGAATGCTTCAATAGCTAAACAATGAATTTTAGCAAATTCAAACATGTAATCAGGAATTTCATGAAAGGTTCTTAAATTAACATTTTACTGTATTAAAATATTAGGTACTAATGACAATAATAGTTATACGGTGAAATGACTACCTAATGAAATTTACGGTAGTAAATGTGCAATAAAACCAAGGGCATTCACATTATTGACACTAGAAATATGACTCCTGTAACACTACTTCAGCAAAAGAAGGGAAAAATAATATGACGGCAATATAAAGAGTTCACAACTATAGCAATAAAATTGTAATGTGTATGTGATTTCAAAATAATTGACCCTTTGTAATCGCATTTGTTTATTTGGATATGAATAAATATCTCAACATATCAATCGTTTTTGCTTTTTTTTGTTCTAAGCAAATCCTTGAAAAGGCTGATCCGATTTTGTTGAAGTTTTCACTGAAAGATTTTGTTGAGCTTACGCTACTGTTTTCACATTATTATTGTATCTTATATAAAGAAGCTTGTTTACTTTTTCATACAAATACAGTTTTATTCCGATCTTAACGAAATTTTGTAAACGTAACAGTAAGGAAAGTTACTGTCTGCATGATATTTCGTAAACATTACTCCTATTTTTCTTTCATAACTCTCAGAGAAATGTTTAAAGTTGCCCTCTTTCCGGTTTTTTGCAAATATCTAGAAAGCAACGAGTAAATTCACGAAAACAAATAAAACGTTTCTAAAAATCATAAATTTTGCTACTAAACGCGCATTTGTTTCATTCCAATAGCGCAATTAGGTTCGGATAATAAAAATCAAAATTGTTACAGGACTTTCCCGAGAAAATGCAACAGTGCACCAGTTTACAGCTCCCCTTAGCAACAATAATCGTGATAAACATGGCAGGGCAGACCAGGAATAATGATTATTCCTACGTGGTATTTGAGTAAACTCCTATATCCTACGTGTGTGGGGATTTCCGTGTCTGACTGCTGGATCACTTCCCGTGCACCAATCGAGACATATCGCGACCCTAAAGTAAAAAGGTTCTATCTGCACCGCAGTAAATTTTACAGGAGAGCATTTCAAAATTTTGTCCCTCTCTAAAACAAAAAAATATTTTATTAAATGTATTGAAACGTTGTCAGTGTACATGACATCCAAGCACAAAACTGTAGACTGATAATTATTCTAAAAGCATTGTAACTTTGGTAGAAACCAAGACCCTATTTTTACAGATAGAACCTTTTTACTCTCAATATGTATTTTCAAGTTCGAGCAAAAAGATTCTATCTTTGTTGGTAGGAACATTTGACTGGTATATTACTTAAATAATTGCAATGTAACTGTATCGTTTATTTAATTTTAATGAATTGAAAGAAATGTGCTTACATTTGAGTAAAAATCTTATTTATAGTGCTCAATTTTAATTTCATGTCATTACTTAGACTTAGCAAACAAGAAGAGGAAAAAAGTAACCTATTGTAAATTGCTGAATTACACTTAAATTTGAAATGATATATTACAAAATTATTAATGTAAAATGTCGCGAAGCCATAATATTATATTTGTTTTTTTAGCAATTTTTTGAAGTAGGTTTGGTCCAGAATTGGCATCCATTTCAACATGTATGCTAAATCGGTTACCTTTTCCTTATTTAAATACTTCTCTTTCGCCTCGTGCTTTTGCACAGGCGGATAGATGGAAGAAGAACTTTTCGCCACCCATCTTGTAGAAATGTATGGTCGCCCATTTACGGTGTAAAATTGTGAATCAGAATGTTTAATTTTATACTCTACTTCAGCTAGTCTTTGAGTGAATTTTATTTGCGGAACTTGAAAGGTATTTATTAAAATGAAGATGTTTGCTGCTTTTATGGAAATCCTTAAAATGCAGTGTTTGCATCTGAATAATATTAAGTGGTTTTTTTTCTGTTTACTGCCAAATGTATCCGCATGAAAGAAATAGATGACCAGAATTCACTAGCTCTCAGAGATTTCTCTATCTGGTAATGAACATCGTGTACTTCCTGAATACACAAGTGACCAGCAGTAGAGTATTTCAAAACTATGTCATAGATTTGTGGATGTTTTTTTAGAAAGTCCTTCATTGCCAGATACATTATCTGATTCTTGTTTTGGAGTACACAGCTGTCGCTCCTCATTATAATATGTTTTACCTTAGGAGAGTTTTGAATTACTTTTTCCAAAATTTGGGAAACGGCATTTGCAATGTCATTTCCAGAATGGCCTGTGTCAATTTCTGTCCAAATTGCGCAATATACATCTTTGGTTGGGAAAACATGAACTGTCATGTTGAATAAATTTAATTTTCTCCTATAAAGAAAATATTTGTTTGCTCTCGGAATTCCCATCACATTTTCTAAATCAAAGGACACTACAATTGTATGTTCATCTTTGATCTTATGATCTTCCTCTCTTTCCTTTCTCTTGTTTTCCTTGTTATCTACGTTTTCAGTGTATTTTAATTTTAAATCATTAGAAATATTATTTTCCAACTCATTAATTCTGTATTCCTCACACAGATGAAATCTATTCGGCTTTTGCTGAAAGAAATCCAAATTAAATTCTTCATTAAAAATCTTCCGATATATAGATAATTTTACAAATTGACATCTTTCGTTTACACAACATTCCTTGTAGGAGTTGTACGTTTTCGTGATATTAAGTTTGAGGCGAGGCACTCCTTATTAATACTAGGTCTACAATAGTGACTCTCTGTTTTAGGCAAAGATTTAATGTGTGCCCTCACTCTGTCTTTCACGTCTTTTGGTATTTTATCCTTAGTTTTGCTACCTCGATCGTCCAATTTTGGTGTTCTTGTTATTTTATCTTTGTGTAAATGTGCATTATTTATCATCTTCTGGCTTATAGAAATTGTGTTGAGGTAGAACTTCTTACACACAATAATTTCTTTATTTGAAACATAAAACTTGTAAACGAATGACAGAAACAATTCTTTCTTTCAAAGGTTTAGACTATTTTCTGTTGGGTTTCATTTTTTCTGGAAAAGATCTAATGTCCTCAGTATGTGGCTGACCTTTTCAGAATGAGTTTCCAATTTGTAAAACGAAATAAATAATCTCCTTTGCTCTTCTGGAGTGACATTTAGAGTGCATTAAATGATCACAGGTGTTGTCATTGCCAACAATGTTATTTATTTCAAGAGCAATTTCGATGACTTAGCCATCATCATCAGTTTTCTGCAGATGACAGCAGATAATGGCTAAGCCATCGAAAGCTGCTCTTGGAATAAATAACATTATTGGCAATGACAACACCTGTGATCATTTAATTTTAAATGCCAACGACATTTTACCACTAAACCAACATTTAGAGTGCAGTTTTGACGACAAAAATTCCACAATTTGTAGTTTTGTTAAATTGTTAAGCTTGATGAACTTGCCTCTGTAATTTAAATGTTCTAAGCCAGCTTGTTGTTTCTTCAACCCTTGCACTTTTTTCTAATCCTTCTTATTACACGATGTCACCAGATTACGAAAAGTTATAGCCACAACGCAGCGAGATATTGAGTTCTTAAAACGGATTGGGTCTACTAGATACATGCGCTCCAAACGAAGGGTTAACAATACATTTACGTATTAACCGAAAAGAAGTAAAATCGTAATAATCCGGGGTGTAAACAGAACAGGTAACCAATTTTATAATATTATATCAACATGTGAAGTGGGGTACAAATAGTTTGTGTCGCATAACCTATAAATTCGTTGATTCTCACTCAGGCGTCGAAAGGAATACACAAATGCTCAATTTTGCCGAACTATTATAAATTCTGGATGGTTACCAAATAAACCCGATGAAGAATAAATAGTTCGATATTTATAAAAATATGTTTACCTTCTTACAGAACTGTTTTGCTTTAACACAAACAGTGCTTACAGCACTGTACGATGATCTGTATCTCAGTGCTTACAGCACTGTTTTGCCTCGGTATCTCGTCTTCTTCAGTACTGCTTGCCGCATTAGGATCGTATTCAGAACAAGAATACTCAAAAACAGCATCTTTAATTTCACTTTCACAAAACATTGCAATTAAATCTGCTTCTCAAAGCTTCTCTCATCTTACAATACGTGGATACTTTGCGCAGCCAACAAGATAATGTTCACATACATGTAAACAGATTGGTTTGCGCGGTGAAGCAGATAGAACCTTTTTTCCCGAACTTGAACATACGTTTTGCAGATAGAACCATTTTACCTGATCTGTATCTCAGAAACTAAGCTTCGTAGATCAATGTAACTTAGAGGTTATGTAAATCTCATCACTACTATTACAGATATCACATAGAGTCATTTTGGAAAAAATGTTAGATAGAACCTTTTTACTTTAAGGTCGCGATATGAGATGTCATTGAACGCGTCTCGGTCCCCTGTTGGGGAACAGATAATTTGTTTTTCGATCCGGCCATAAGATTCCAAGAAATTGTCTAAAACGTGTTTTTTCGTGTTTTGGATCCACGATCTTTGTGAGTATGACGGGAATTAAACCAACGACACCTACATTGATCTATACAGGGGGCGTTGATTAAACCCCATTATTCCGTGGTTATTTTCAGTCCACGACACCATAATTTTCTTCCACGAGGATGGCGTCACTGATTTTTGACAAACGAATAAAAACTAAATGAATGTCGCTCGGCAGAATGTGTTCAAACTTCTGAAGAATTTCAGTGGTGAAATGTGAAGTATTTCATGTGTATTTTGTATAAAGAATTTGCACCTTGCCTTGAACATTAAATTTAAAGAACGTGAAGGGAATACGAAGGAAACAAAAACAGTTAAAGTGACTTACATCATACATAAACATACAAAATAGAAAAACCTGACTGGGTTTGTGGACGCCACATTCAACTAGTGATTAATAACACTGGTCAACATGATTTTTGTCTCATGAGTACCAATAGTTATACTTAATGCAGTTTTTTATTGTGTTTTTAAATATGTATTCGGAATTTATCCATCACCCACAGTTATTTTAATTTCACATTTTTCATTTCAATTAATGGTTTTAAATTTTTTTAATAAACGACCATTTTTCCATTGTAAAATAAAAACTCTTCAAGCATTGTAAATGTGATGGAACCAAATCTGCTAACTCAAATTGTACCATTGCTACTGTTGTGCAGGTTCAAACCTGCACAGACAGGCACAAACATGATCAAGGTTAGCACGCATTAATTCGAACGATGTCAGTTGTGAGATAGCAGTAAACCAGTAAACACTTAATTGTGAGTGCTCTGTGTCTGGATTTTACTTTATTGTAAGTTACAAAATGCCTAGAGTTTGCTTAAATCATCATAACAACTTTTGTGGTGAAGTGACGCTGAAGTCCCAAAGGCGAAACCTTACTCCATTAGTAAAAAAGTGTTATGAACTTTATTTTGGATGTAAAGTGGGAGACCAAACAAGGACCTGGGTCCCACATATCTGTTGTTTATCATGTAGTATGCTTTTAACTGCATGGAAGAATGACACACCACATCCCATTTGCTATCCCTATGATTTGAAGGGAACCCAAAGATCACTACTCTGACTGTGATTTCTGCTTAACAAACATTAAAGGGATTACGTTAAAATCAAAACATACAGTGGTGGATCCTGACTTGCAATCTGCAATGAGACCCGTTCTATACAGCGAAGAATGTACGAGTATTTCCATCAATTCCTCTGGCTCATTCCGCTAGTATGAAAGAAACATGAAAACTTTCAATTTATATTGACAAAGCTTCAATATGCAGTGTATGAATGGAATATCTGTGGTGATTTGAAGGTAATTGCACGTATTCTTGGTCTGCAGCTTGATTACACAAAGTATTGTTGTTTTTTGTATCTTTGGGATAGTAGGGACAGAAAAAATCATTACACCAGAAAAGAATGGCTTAAACGCGAATCATTCATTCCTGGACAGAAAAATGTGAAACATGACTAATTGTGTAATCCTAAAAATGTGTATCTACCTCCGTTACATATCCAATTAGGATTAATGAAGAATTTCGTGAAAGCCATGAGAAATACTCCTGGTTTCATGTACCTAAAACAGAAGTTTCCAAAAATTAGTGAAGCGAAAATTAAATAAGGGATATTTGTGGGTCCACAAATACGATCACTAATGCATGATGAGAAGTTTGAGGAACTATTGAATCCACTGGAGAAAGCAACTTGGCAAGCATTCAAGAAAGTAACTCACAGTTTTTGGGAAATCGACAGGCAGAAAATTACCGTGATATTGTCAATGATCTTATAACATTTTATAAAAATTTGGGCTGTAATATGTCCTTAAAAATTCATTTTCTGCACTCGCCCCTAGATTTCTTCCCAGAAAATCTTGGCGCAGTGAGCGATGAGCACGGGGAACCCTTTCATCAGGAGATTTCAGCTATAGAAAAGAGATATCAAGGCAAATGGAATCCTAATATGCTGCCTATAATTGTTGGACCATCAGGAGGGATGCTCCACAAGCAAAATACAGCAGAAAATCGTCATTTCTGAATTTTTAGGTGAGTACGAATGTTCGAATGTTGTGTACTCAAGAATGTAGAAAAAATTAAAGCGTTTGAAATCATAAATGCCTGTCTCTCGGAAACCTTGCGTGATGGAGAAAAACCGATATCACATTTGAATTCAGGAGAAAAAATGCTACCAGAATCACATTTTTTCTGAAACAATTATTTTTATTTTTTTTGTCGACCAGTGTAATTAACCGAATACGCAGATTAATAATTAACCGGATTAATCGGATACGTAGTGAACTTCAGGTAGTTAATTGCATAAATAACAACGACGAAGAAAGAAACTTTTAAAAATTAGGGCTTTAACAAATATTGTGAGCTAATAGGAAGCTTCCTCCGTATTTGAGATTCCAGATTCCCTCCCAACATCATTTTTCTGATCAGGTAGCCTGTCAAATTTGAGTATATTAAAGATATTTTAAGTTAATATTCTTTTATTTAATCGATTTTTACATTTCTTTATTCAAAACTAGCGGAGCCCGGCACACATCTCCCTCTATCTCCCGCTTTCTCCTTTCTCTCTCTCCCCCCGCCTCTTTCTTCCCTCACCTTCTCTCTCTCCGTTCCTCTCTCTTCGTTTCTCATCCCGCCTCTCTCTGTCTCTCTCTCTGTCTCTCTTTGTCCCTGTCTCAATCTGTCTGACCCTGTGTGTGTGTCTCTCTCTGTCTCTGTCTCTGCCTCTCTCATTCGCATTTAGTTGCTGATTCTACAAGTCTTTGAGCAGGTTGGGTACTATTGAGAAGCGCCAGATCAGCAAAAATGTAATAGAATGTTCAAGAAGATCTCATTCTGTAGATTACAGTGTGAGAAACGATTATTCGCCTTTGGCCACAAATTTGTAGTTTTTAATGCCCTAGAACGCTTTGTTTAGGAGTTATTCAACGATATAGATTCAAAAACGCTACCGTGCGTTGCGGGTTTCGTTAGACCTGAATATGTAGTTTTGTACTGTATATTATTTTGTGAATTTTTCCAGTTCTTTAATAGTTTCTCATCATCTTCCTTTACGGATTAGGCATATTGCCTGTTCCAGCCTCTTTCCATCTCATTCTTGGCTTTCCAATGTTTCTCTTTCCTCGCAGGTTATAATTCAGGGCTTGCACTGGAAGTCTGTCTAACGACATATTTACAAAATGTGTCACCCATCGCTGTCTGTACTTTCTAATTTTGTCATGTACTGTTTATTTTTAACAGTTATTCCGCTATTATGGGCGGAGATGAATCCAACAAATCAGAGACAATTAAAATTGGTCCAGCCGTTCTTGAGTTATGAATGGTGTAACTAACCCGTCTTTGTTTTATATATATATATATATATATATATATATATATATATAGAGAGAGAGAGAGAGAGAGAGAGAGAGGGAGAGAGAAAGAGAGAGAAATTTGAAAACTGGACGTACAATATCCGTTTATCGTTCAAATCTCCGAAGTAGAGAAGTAGGGGATGAAGAACAAGAGCGGAGAAAGATCGATGGATGGTGTTAAGTACAGTGTCAAACAAGGAAAAGTGAAATGGCAAGGGTCAGGAGCGGTAAGTCAGCAGTGTATGACATTGAGTATATGTTAAAGTAGCTAATAAGAGAATGGGAATGAGATGTGAGTAGTCAGCTGAGCTGACGGGTGAAATTTAGAGAATGATCATAAGGAGAAAAGGCAGGTTTCGAACTTGTTTCTATTCTTGGACTACGCAATTTTACGTGCGTGGGTGAGCGCGGACAGATGAACAAACCATTAACGCATCTGACATGTGATATCACGTTTTTGGAATATCACTCATACATACCTCCACGGTTTACTATTAAATACTGAATCTCCGAACAATTTTTTGATTGATTGATGTTTCCGAGCGCATTAGCTGACGTGTGCGTTAGTCACGTGAATGTTAATATCGGGATGTGTTAGTATTTATTTCCCACTGGATTATGAGAACTAGCGCCGACCTACTCGATGGCTTGAGGGGGATTTTCCTCTAGTCCAGTCAAATAGTATCTGACCCAACAAAAAATTCCGGAAGTTTTTTTCAACGGTTCTACGAGTATGTTTTTGAGAGTGCTGAATTTAAAGTGATGTTTTCTACTTTAAAAATGGTCGGCTTCATAGAGAAAATCGCAAAAATTTCGCCCCTTTTTTAGTTTTTCGTTTATGTCTTCAAATCTATGCGTTCTATCAAAACAATTGTTATTTACAAAATTAAAGCACATAAAAGTTTCTACCAAATGCATACATCAAGTTTAAATTTATGAAAAACAGTTTAGGCGCTAGAGCGCACTGAAAAATTGTTACTTTTTGTGCCTCTGGCCAAAGCGGGAGAATAGCTCTTTTTAACCATCCTACCTTTACGCTCCCCGGTCATCTCTCGTCATGTGTGGTAATGTAGTGCCTGTGTGTTATGAGAGAATAGTACAAGGAAGAGGAAGGAATGATCGCGCTCGGTCCGTGATGCGTTCGTTAAGGTACTGATCTTATTCGCGAGGTATTGATAAAAAAACATGGAAAACTACACTAAGAACAGTCATAGAATTCTCTTCCGGGCAGCGCCTGCTTTCTAGCTAGCTCTAGTCTGGGGTGACAGAAGGAATGGGATAGCAATTCGCAAACATGTCCGCAGATAGCAGTAGAATCGCGTACAAAATGTATAAAGGGGCAGTGCATGGGAGTGATGGTAGTGCATGGTGTTGATGGTAGGGTTCGAGTGTGGCCCACACCCCATGAAGCCATGAACCCTAATTGTCAAGGCACTGTCCAGACTGATAGTGGTTCCATAATGGTGTGCAGCCCTGCTTTTACATGGAATAGACTGGGTCTTCTGGTCCAACTGAACCGATCATTGGCTAGAAAACAATTTGTTCAGATACTTGGAGAACATTCATGGATTTCAAGTTCCCAAACAAGATGGAATTTTTGTAGAAAACAATGCGTCATATCACCGGATAACAATACGTCATATCACCATTGTTCGCCACTAATTTGAAGAACATTACGGACATTTCGAGCGAATAATTTGGCCATCCGCATCGTCCGGCATGAACCCCTTCGAACATTAATGGGTCACAACCGAGGTCATGCACAAAATCCTTCATCGGCAAGACGCAGCATGGCTCAATAAATCTGTAGGAGTCTTCCAACGGAGACGCTGCTCTTCGTCAGGCGAAAGGAGATAAAACACATTAGGAGGCATCCCATGACTTTTGTTACCTCAGTGGATAACTAGTGACCCAGTCAAACTAGACCACAATCTAGTGATAGAAGAAAAAAAGCAGTTTTGAAACTTGGCATGATAGTTTAGTGACACCTACCGCACAGTATATTAACAATTGTGTGTGTGGGGAGGGGAGGCAAGTGAACCGGGGCTGGGGGAGTCATTTAAATCTGTTATTTTCACGTTTTTGGCATACACCTTTTTAACTATCAATCCTTCCGAAACTTGTGTTCTATACAATATTAAAGTACACACGTTCCTACAAAAATAGGTCTTATATGGTTTTGTTGCCAAAAGAACCCTTTTAATGTTATAACTTCGAAAAGTTTCATTTACATTTACATTTCAACATGGCCCATTTTTAGACATCTCCTCTATAAAAATGATGTTATTATATGTTAAATGAACAGAAGTAATTATATTTTTGTTCAAAATTTGTAAACAATATGTATTTGCATATTTTGCGCAAACAACAGGAACATACATTTTATTTCGTACAATACTTAGTGTGTATCCGAACATTGGAACCAAGATTACCGTGGGTACGAAAACTGGTAATCCATATTGTAGGTTAGGATGAAGATCAAATATTTTGGAAAGGATTGTGTACACACTAAACATATAAATCACATTAAATAATAGAAGAGAATGAAGATGGTAAATGGAATAATTACGTTTACCGCGTACAGAGAGGGACAACTAAAACAGAGTGCCATTGGCGAAAGATACTCAATGTTTGTCGAGGGAATCCAATGATTAAGAAATTGGGGAAAGCACCATTATTCCCATTTTTCGGATGTTTTGGGCATTAAACGTATAGCAGCAAACGTGTTGTGCAAATGGGTCATAACTGGTGATGAAACACGAGTAAACGGATATGACGTGAAAACGAAGGCTCAGCCATCCAAATGGAAAATTCCTTAAGAACCAAAACCATAAAAGCTTTTCAAATTCTCAGAGTGTTCGTCAACGTTTAGACAAAAACCATTCCGTTATGATGCGTCAGACTCTATATTCGCCGAAAATTGCGCCCTGTGACTTTGTCCTTGTCTCAAAACTTGAGAAATCCTTGAAAGAATGAGGTTTGGCTAACATTGATGAAATAAAGGTGTGTGTTTTTTAAATATATTTATTAATACTTGTTCGACAAAATACTTGCCTTTCAAGTGTGCGAACATTATTTAACATTGAAAGGAACATGAGGAGAAACTTAAATAGTAACCTCTAACATACTACTGACAGGTATTTTTGATTTTGATAAAACAAAACATTGGTTATAAATATTACATTATATGTGAAATTTATACAATAAATAATAAATACTATGGAGTTAACTATGGAGGATGTAATAGATCTTTTGAGCAACGTGATTTAATTCTGGGAAAAGGATTAGCTGTTTTTCCGAGTTGAAAACATTTATAAGCAGGAGAAGAAGTAAGTGAAATATAGAATTTGTCTAAGAGACGAAGGATCCAGGATTTTAGAGGTAGAATACTGAGTCCATGTAATATTTGATCGTTTCTTATGAACCAGGGGGCTTTCAATATTTTTCTTAGATATTTATTTTGTATAACTTCTAATTTGTGAATGTGCGATTTTGCTGCACCACCCCAAATGGGGCATGCAGAAGAAATAAAGGTTGAATCGTTGAAGCAGCTAAACGCCCTATCAAAAACTACATTTCAAAAGTACTTTAACGAGTAGAGAAACGCTGACACAAATTAATTATATAACAAGGGAACTATTTTGAAGAGGACTAAATCAATGTTGACAATTGTTTTTTAGAAAAAACAAGTTACTGCGATTGGGTACATGATAACATTATTTTTATAAGCGAGGTATCTAAAAAAGGGCATTGAAATAAAAACAAGACCTTTCTTGAACCTATAACTTTAAAAGGGTTAATTTTGTAAAATCCTTTTTCCCAAATTTTACTATGTTTTGTAGGAAATTTTACCTACTTTAATTTGTGTCAAGCATAATTTTTGGCAGAATTGATAGTTATGGAGATATATGAAGTTACAAAAACAAGGAAAACATTAACCCCCCCCGCCGGCTCACTCCCCCGGTTACCCCCCCACACACACACACACACATACACTCTTCAGAATTTTTAGTATAATGTGCAGTATGTACCAAGAAACAATCATGCCAAGTTTTAAAAGTCCGGAATTTTTCCACTCGGGTTGTCCAATTTGACAGGCCTCTCTAAGTGTGGAAAATCCATCGAAACTCGAACTATAGAACCTCCTCGTTAGAGTCGCTGCAGAGACAGCAGCTAAATTCATAACAACATTCACATAAAAATTCTATTTACAACACTCAACAGCTCAAAAGTAAAAGAATGATTTCACAGAAGCCTTGAGGAAGGATTGAAGGGAGAAGGATTACGCAGTGCAGTCTTTTGAACAGGGTGATTAAGAATAAATGTGAGAAGCCTCTCGGGCCATATGGAGGGCATCAGGACATGTACTTGTCAAACATCGGCACAGGATGAGTAGCCTGCTTAGCTTCAACCCTGTAAAGGTCCTGAAAATTCGTAAATCATTCTGATCCATTCTCTATAGGCGATGTCAACCGAGCTCTGATACTTTTCGCTCTTGATCGAGGGCGAGTGCCGTGCTGCAGAGGATGGTACTTCAGCGCCGCGACAGGCACCTCGTTCACAAAGAGTCTGGATGGGCAATAAATGTAGTTTAAATGAACTCAACTGCAATGCTGACAATAAAACCAGATCATAAACAAACGGGATTCCCGCCGACTCTTTCCCATGAGTTTTCATCTGCAGTGAGGAGAAAGTACACTGCCGATGATTTATTATTTTATATTAGCGATTGGCACCCAAAATATATCAACATCATAAGTGATGATCATAGGAGTAAATGATAACCAATAATAAAGATAATGATGAAGAAATGATTGATTAATGATTCCCATCGCGTTAGTTGCTATGGCCATTCTCGTACGTGTTGTGCTTGTTTTATCATGGGAGGTGGCAGTGGTTCCTTTCTTCCCTGCTGGGTGGTGAGATCCTACATCAGCAAGTGGGGAATCCCCTTCAAGGAATCTACTCGTAGCCGTCATAAGTTCTAGGTTTCCGATTGGTCTCCCGTATGTGTGGTAGGGTAGTGCATGTAAGTGTATGTGGTGTTTGTGAGGAAGGGGTGAGTATTGGAAAAGGAAGAGGAAAGGAGGGTCGTGCGCGATCCGTGGCCAGTGCGTTAGGGTTTTGATCCTTCATTTGCCTGGAGTTGATTGGAGAAACCACAGAAAACTGTCGATCAGACCAGCTGAGAGACCAGTTGGAGTTGATTAGAGAAACTACAGAATTATAGCCGCTATAATTCTTCTCCGGTCGACGGCTGAATTTGGCCTAGCTAGGGTCAACAAACCGCCACCGTCGGAACTCCAAACCTAGGACCTACCGGTCAGAGCAAATGCAAAGAAATGGTAGAATCCGAAGCACGGGAAAGTGGGGGATCCCGAGGAAATCTGGTGAGAACTTGTATTGTCCACCACAAAGTCCACATGGATTGACCCAGATTAGAACATCTACAGCGGAAGACGTAAGCCCTCGCCATAACTTCACGAGCCAGATCAGGCTTGTGTTAAATGTTCTCACGACCAAACACATCATTAAGTTTGTTTATTTTTAAGACGATTTTATAAAGACATTAAATCACGTACAACTACAATGAAAGAGAAGCAAATTCTTATTGCTGTGTTGCCTATCAACAAAATCGTCCTCCGTTTACAATACATAAAAGTGATAGCTTAAATTCATTTCAATAAATTAAAATGAATAGAGAAATGTAACTAATAATAAAAAGTCTCAATTACTTTCATAATTCCTACGCTGATAACTTGTATCTCAAAGATAGCCGATCGGAAGGTTTCCGAGAATTGCGGATTTTTTCCGATACTTGTGATGTCAATCACAGAAGAAACAATTTCTTATTGTTGAAAAAAATCTCTCTTCATAGTGTATATTAATATCTATTTGACCTATTTATAAAGCGAAGATAGTTATTGATGGAAGAATAAATATAAATCTGATTTAAATGAGCTCCAATTATTTAAATGAAATGGTCGAGCCAATGCAGATATGCAGAAATGTGGATCCTGGCGAGAATTGAGAAAAAAAATTCTAGATATAAGAAATTAATTTTATATTTCATAAATTAGTCTCACAAAGAACATAAAACAAAATATTGTAAGTTATAATTAAATATTGTATGGTTTAAATGAAATGACTATTTAGATAAATTTTTTATTTCAAATATTTACCAAAAACTGATTTTAAATATCATTAAAATATTAGTGAGCACAATTTTTTCTGATGATTGAACAATAGAAAAATATGTCAGTTTCTAAGATTAAGTTGTAATATTTCACATTCTAATATTAATTATTTTACAACAATTTTATCCAATTTTAACATTTTTGGCTTTCTCCGAAAACCGATGCGAATAATGGGACTTCGGATTATTGGAGTTGAAATGCATGAAGGGATTTGGGAGTTCGAGCTGGGAGTGATCGGGGTTTCGATGGGTGCTTGCGACCGGGCAGGGTGGGAAGGGGCAGGTTCAGTGACGCGTGCCGGGAAAGGGTGAGGTGTGACGGAGAAGGCATGGTGTGGCGGGGTTGATAGGGCAGGAAGGGCTTTGGGCGGAGAGCTGTCGGAACGAGGCAGCACGGGGCGGGGTGGGGCAAGGCAGGGAGGGGAGGGGCGGGGCGGGAAGCGCCTTGGGTGGAGGATTGGAAGGGCAAGGCAGGGCGGGGCCGGGAGTGCCTTGGGCGGAGGGCTGGAAGGGCAGAGCAGGGCGGGGCCGGGAGTGCCTTGGGCGGAGGTCTGGCAAGGCGGGGCGGGGCCGGGAGTGCCTTGGGCGGAGGGCTAGAAGGGCAGAGCAAGGCGGGGCCAGGAGTACCTTGGGCGGAGGGCTGGAAGGGTGGGGCGGGGCCGGGAGCGCCTTGAGCGGAGGGCTAGCAGGGCAGGACAGGTAGGCGCCAGGAGCGCCTTGGGCGGGGATTGGAGTGTCTTGGACGGAGGGCTGGTGGGGCGGGAATGGGTGGGGCGGGGACGGGAACGCCTGTGGCGGAGGGCTGGCTGGGTGTGGTGGGCCCCGGAGCGTCTTGGGTGGAGGGCTCGAGGGGCGGGGCGGGGTCGGGAGAGCTTTCGGCGTAGGGCTGGCGGGGCAGGGCGGGGCGGGACGGGGCCTGTAGCGCCTTGGGCGGAGGGCTGGCGGGCAGGTGAGCAGACGGGTGCGAGGCGCGTGGGCGTGCGGCCGCGCTGCGACGCGCAGATCGTTACGGGCGTTGCGGCCTCCGCCTCCGCCGCCGCCGCCGCCACTGCCGCCGCGCAGCTACCGCCGCATACCCGCCAGCGCCGCCGACGCCTTCGATGGGAGATACGAGCCACTGCCTCCGAAATGGAATGCACTCCACGCGAGGTGGATGGGAATGGACTCGGGAGTCTTTTTACCACGAAAAGTAGTATTTTTATACACACACACACACACATATACACACTGCAGGCAATTTTGGTGATAAGAAATGTACTCGTCTTGCTTTTTTCCTCTTAAGAGAAGACAGTGTAAAAATGTTTCTAGAAGATAATTGAGAAACACGAAGAATGGTCCATTTGTGAAAACGGAATTTTCTTAGAAAGATCCTTTGGAAATCTCATTTGTCAACCAGATCAAGATATGATAGAAATTTTTTCGGTAATGCAATGAGATGATTTGACGTAATTGGACAAGTAGACAAAGGAAAATGATACCGGAAAGTATGAAGACTATCGCTATGACCTTCGTAGAATAAAACTCTGTGTGAAGTCAGTGAGGCTGTAGCGTGCTGTTTATGAGGAGCATGCACATTGACGGACGGAGCTTTTAACTTGTCACGATACTATGAGTTCTCAATTATCTATCTAATTAGTGCTCTACGTATTTTCTTCTTAAGATGATGTAGTCCTTATATAGTGATTACATATCAACAAATTTTAATTTCCTATTATGGAGTTTTTTATGAGCGAGCGCCGGTGAAGTCATACAAAAATAAAAGCCAGCACCTCAAATCCGATGGTTTTGCATTTATGCACAATAAATATGCTAGATAACGTATGCTATGTTCACTGTAACTTTAAAGTAAGCTTTACAGTTTTCAGAACTGAAAAGCAGGGGGTATTATGCCATTTAGCCATTTATGCCATTTAGCCTCCAAAGCTTCGTACTTTCTGAATGATTTCTTTTTGAACTCCGTACACTGAATACTAAATAAACAAAATGGATAAAAAAGAATCGTTTTCAACCACTCGACTTTTTGTTCAATATCTACTTTCACATTAAATACGAGTTCTTTATAAGCTGTTTCTGTAACCGTATACATACGTATATACGGAGTATGTACGTATAATAGGAAAATATATGTAATGCTGTGCGAAAACAACGGCGAATTTTCGACAGAAAAACTCTTATTGCGGTGCCCTCGTAACGAAAACGTGGATAAACCCAGTTGCTGTATTTAGAAAAAAATCCTCTAACACGTGGTCCAGCTAGAATCCACGTTTTATGGCTCTTTGATACCGAAAAGTCGATTGACGGCAAAACGTCAGTCCGTCCGTCTGTAAACAACGCTAGGGACTAAACCGTTCAGCCAACTTTTTAAAAAAAATTGATATTCTCCGATCGATCTGCCTGATCTCGTGCCCTCTTGTATTTGAAACCGATATTTTAATTTAGGGAGGTACTTTACATAAAGCCCCTGAAACATTTTCAAAATTTTCAAAAAAATGCCGCCAACAAATTTGACTAAATTTTGTTATTGGATAGTCTGAATATCGTTTAAAAGAATGGCGCAAGTCTCATGTTGGTTGAAAACTCTGGTGTTTAGAAAATTGAAAAAATTCAAAATGTTATCGACGTCTTCCTACAACTACAATTATGAAGATACATTTTTTTCTGACTGAAATGTGTAGATAAAACACAGATCGTAAAATAAGGTCATGTTCAATTTTTCAAAAGCGTAAGTAGTTTTTGCGAAATTTTGTGTCAAACGTAGAACATGTCAAACATTTGTATTTTCTTTAAACCAATTTTGCTTAAAAACCGCACGTTTTTTATTAATTTGGGACCTTATAGATGGCATAAAGCAGGGACGCTCAACCATTTGCGCCGAGGAGGAGCCGCGGTTTGCTCCCTCATCTTTCTGCGCAGAGAGAGCACATCATTTCATCGAATATCGATTGGCGGCATGCGGCACAATGGGTCACGTCGCATTTCTACTGGGTATTTTCCATTGCTCGGACTGAAAACGTCCCATTACTCTGGGAAAGGATATTACGACAGAAAAAAACAGTAAAATAGTTTTCTAACATTTATTGGAACATTTATTAAATATAAACATATTAGTGTGATTTGAAAATTAAAAAAAAAAAAAACAATTTGCGCTGCAGCATGGAAAGAAAAGTATATTTTGCATATTGCGCCGGTAATGCCAAATGTTTAGTTGCAAAAGAGTGTTAAATTACATAAAGACATTTAATTGCGGTGCCATTTCACAGTTTATCATGCTGCTGAATAAGAAAAGTATCATAAAGGTAACCCAAAAAATATTGTTAAATAAACTAGTAATAAAAAATACTAAAAGTAAAGGAAAATAAAATTAAAAAATTTAAGTAGATTTAAAAATCAAATACTTTTCTTACACCTTTTAAGTGATTTTTTTCGCAATAGAGTTTCTATGTTTGGAGCAAATGACACGTGCTGATTAGCCGTAACATGCATTTCAGATTGTGATATGTAATTGTACTTCTCATTCAAGATATACAAATTTTCAAAGAAGCAAAAAGTTTCACACAGTTGTATGTTGATCCAAACAATCGAGCAGCATTTACAATCGAGCAGCATCGGCAGTTTTTTCGGTCTCTTCCTGCAAATACAAAATTAAAGATTGAGATTATTCCTTCAAATACAATTTATTCTCCAAAGTGAGTTCTTTCATTAAGGCTTTAGACATTTTGAAAATTATAGTAGTTTTTGCGCATTACTGCGTGCAATATGTGCAATTTTAAAAAAGTACAAAAACAAGACTTTCGTAAAAATGGTTTCAAATGTTTTCTTTAATCTTTGGATATAGATAGTGCCTAATGTACTCTATGAGATGACATAAACGCCATATTGATCTATGCTTTTGTTTTTTCAAAAGTTACACAAATGTATTTTTTTACTTGTCTCTCATTTAGTTAATATTTACATTAGCGGAAATTTATTCACATTATTATATTTATGAATACATGTGCTTTAAATAATGTCCAATAAAGATTCTGGAAAACTCAACCGTTTACTGTGAAAACTAGCTCAACATTTCGCATTTTCAGACTATTGTAATTTTGTACACACTATTGTATTTGCAAGTTAAAGTAAAGTTAATGAAGTTTTTCAGAAACTCAAACATTTTCTCTGGAAAGATCTGCGAATTTCGAATTTATTGTAGCACTTAAACGCCATTTTCTTAATATTTCCATATTTTTTAAAGAAAATTGACATTTAGGACTAAGTTTTACTGCTATTTAATATTCTTATAATAATATTTCCGTTCTACCATTAGGAAATCGAAAAATTAAGAAAATGTTTAAAAAAATGTACTTTGGGCGGCGATAGATGGCAGCTGGCTAGAGTATGTGGCAAGTCCGAATAGCTAGCCGAGACCAAAGGAAATAGAAAACTAATACGAGCAAGTCTGTGCCATTCTGTAGCACCACTAGTTTCTTTTCAGAAGGAATTAATATATTCTCATGAACAATAAAAATATTTGCTAAAACAATGCAATATCCTTTGTACAATTTGTTTAATTAGTTCTTGTGTTAGATTCCATTAATATCCTCTGGTGTAACATCCTTTAAATGAATTTCACCTCTGGTGTAACATCCTTTAAATGAATTTCAATTAACAATCAATTTTATTTCAGTAATACTATTTTTCCTAATCCGTACTTTCAATCCTTAAATAATACAAAAAGCTGAAAATGCGGAAGGATGGAAAGAACTGTTTAGGAAAAAACTGCAAACGTTTTGTAAATATTTGGAATATGTTTTGTATCTTTAAATACCAAGATCCCTTGCCGTCCCCGAGAGTGCCATTGCTGGTGGAGTGCTGCGTGACCTTGTGTGGGCTGCTACATTCAAAATATCCGTTAAGCACTAGTCGAAAAAACTCAAATTTACTCTTATTCTTATCCAACATGTGACTATGTACACATCATACGATTCGTCTTATTACGCTCGTCATGATAGACTGAAATAATATGTATATTTCCATTTGAAAAACAAAATAATCCAAATATCTCGTAAAATACAATTGACAAAATAGAAATGAATATACATTTATTAATTAGCCTAATTCCCTTATACACCTCCGTAAAAACTCTATTGCAATAATTTCTACGGTTCAAAAGATACAGGAGGTGCTAAAGTTACGTGACCCATTCTGTAGAGTGCTCCGAAAAATCAACATATACGTTTCAAACTCAACCTTGAGTTCCTTTAAATTGATTGAGTGTAACCGATCGCTCTAGTGATTACATGCTGTTGTTGAAAAGCTTCAAAATACGGCCACTACCTACTTCTTATTCTATATTATACAGGAGGCACTGCACAGGCTGCGATGAACTTAAATTGCTCGCTTGAGTCGTTCAGCCAATCACCGAATTTATAAGCCTGATACGCTAATTTAGCGTAGAATATTGAAATACCCAATCGTTTTGACCAAAGACATTGAAGAAGTTCTCTCGGAAGCAAGACTGGTATTACAAGCGATCCAGATACGTGAAATTGAAGCTGAAATGGGATAATTAATCTTTTTTGATATGCTAATTTTTAAATGATCTTGGCATTAAAGAAGAGTGAATAATCTCAATCTCAATTTTAGAAGAATGAATGTTTTATTTCATTAAACGTTATTGATTAGACGACGTGCGTATATACTGTGACGAACCTGAATTATGAGGTTCTTCACAAGTGCTTGAACCCCATAAAACGCAAAAAAAGAACGAGAAAGAGAGCGCGGCGCAGTTCAAAAGAGGCGCGCCCGCGGATGAGGAAGTTGTCGCCTATAACGTCGTTCACAAGTCGCGAGAAAATGACGCAGTAACTGGAGGGGAGTAGGAGGCACCGCGTTACCCCTGCGAACCGAGGGCATAAAACGCGGATCCGCAACCGGATGGTTCTCTTTAGCTTTCGTCAGTGGTGGAAGAAAGATCTCTTGAGCTTTCGTCAGTGGAGGAAGAAACATCTCTTGAGCTTTCGTCAGTGGAGGAAGAAACATCTCTTCAGATTTTGTCGGTCGGAGCAGGCAGCATTTCTCTCCGAAGCATTGGTGGCCGACGCCGAAAGATTACGCGAAGGAATGTCAAGTTAGTTAGGAGTATCCGACGTCCAAAGGCGTCTAGCTAGTCATCAGCAAAGTAATTAAAACATTTGTGAAGATTCTGGCAGTTACGGCATCGTGAGAGAGGTCGTCTCTGAAATTGGTAACAAATTGACGCTCAGATTACACCATAAAATCTGTAGCCAAAACGGAGGAGAGATCTAGTACGCGGCGAAAACTATACCTCACGCCGGCGTGCGAGAAACAACGGGCGTGAGTAAAAGAACGCGCCGGACGAGACCCGAAGGCGGACGAGCACCGTACAATATCGGACGGAGGAGTCAGGACCGAGGCGGACGAAGAAGACGGAAGAAGGACGACGGAGCTTGGAGCGCAAGAAAGAAGAAGGACGGGACCACAAGAAGAAGGAGACGGAAGAAGAACGGCGACGGGAGTTGAAGACGGAAGACCGAAGAACGAAGACAGCGCGGCGCCAAGTACCGAGGCCGCGGCGCTAGAGCGCCAGCGCTGGCAGCGACGCGACAGCGAGCGACTGGGGACAAGGCCACCTACCCGCCAGGAAGGAGAGGTAACGGGGCTAGCGAAAATATAGGTCAAGTTCGCGCCGTGTCGAATGAAGACGGTAGGAGTTATTTGGGGAGGTTATAGAATGTAAAGGATAAATGACTTTCATGTTACAGTGTTAAAAGCACAAGCCATTTTGACGTCTGGTTACCTATTAATTTTCTTTTGTAAATGAATTAAAGTAAAGGTGTTAAATTGTATCAAAGTGTGAAGGAAGGTGCGCTACAGAGCACGGTTTATTATTCAGTTGCGAAAGAGTTAAAATCGAGTGTTCAATAACATTGGTAGAGCGCTGCCGTGATAAAGTTAAAGCGCAAGCAGAATTTAATCAGTTGGTTTTGTTAAAAGAATTACGAATTTTACTGGGACAGTAATTATGTTAAGAATTGGCAGAAATTTTGGTTACGTGATTTTTAAAGAGGATGTAATGTAAGCTAATGACTTATTTGAAAAATTGAAAGAGAAAAGTGACGAGTTGTGTCTATAGTAGTATTAGTTATTATTTTGGAATCATTAAACTTTTGTTGTTACTGTTATTTTTGTGTTCCTGTGTTTGGATTGCTCTCACACCCCAAAGATCCCACTTCCCTGAGATTTAAGTAAGCTCGAAAGAGCAGATATCTGACGCACCCGCCCTGACGCCCGATTGTTGTCGAGAGGATTGGCTGATTTTATAAATAAATATAAAAAGGGGTGTTACGGACGGGTTTGCGTCAGAATACATTAACAGCTATGCAATGCACTGAACTTGAACTAAGTAATATGAAGAAACTAACACAAAGTGTATTGTTTTTACAGCCTTCATTTCTTGTTTCGTCTGTAACTATTCACGCCACTCAAACTGGGAAAAATTGAATTCTTTTCAACGATTACTAAAAGAAAGGCGTTCGCCGGACGAAAGAAGGCATGGACTTGCATTGTTTCTAAGCAGGAGCTACGTGAACGGGACAGCGACCTCAGTGTCCCGTTCACGTAGGAGTAGGCCGTTTTCCCCGCAGCTGTAGGACACACATCGAGGGATGATAGCGTGACTTATTGAACTGCCTGCAAAACCCCGTACCCAGCAAAAAGCTGGGATATAATACTATTCTGTTAATTTTATAACAAGCTCAGCTACGCGAAGTCAAGGTTGTACCGCCACAGAACTTATTAGGAACCGAGGACGACGTTGGCTGTTTTATAAGAATAACTATTTGTATAAATTAAGTGTGAAGAGAGAAATAAGGAAAAGAGAACTGATACTGTAATTATATTTACCTCATTCATGAACTTTGAATATTTGAAAACTGTTTTGTAACTAAGAAAATTAATATTTTCCTTGGAAGGTCTGAAACGAAAGACAATTTCTTTTTCAAGATCCGGATTTCAGATTAACAAACGTCTATTCAACCAAAGCAATTCAAGCAAGCTCAAGCAAAAAACAATTGTACTTGCATACATTTAAATTAGTTTTTTAAACTTCTGTGTTCATTATTACTCTGTTGTGAGTCTTTAAAAATAATCTTCATGAACTGAAGATTATTTTTAAATTCTTTCCGAATATTAATCTTTTTTCTGACGTTTGTTGGATTGATTGCTGTGCATGATGTTCTATTTTTATTAATTTGTTATATGCATCGAGATATTTAGAATCAAATTTGTGTCAGTTGGCACACCAATGAGTGTAATTTATTTAAAAAATCTCTCATTAAAATTGAACCGGTACTTGATTTCTTCACATTTTCAATTCGAAAAGACGAATGCCAGAGGGGAGGGTGCTGTGCGCACAGCTGACTTTGAAGTTGGTGCGCGCGCGCACGTGATGGCGCGGGTACTAAAGTGCTATTTTTCTAACCGTGCCTGTGGCAGGAATCAGCAGTTGACGGTTTCATCCAATCGGAAGCTTGAACGTCACCATAGTGACGTCATTGTAGCGATATTAAGCTCGCGTTTGGATGAAACCGTCAACAGCTAATACCCGCCAGAGCCACGGTTAGAAAAATCGCACTTTAGTACCCGCGCCATCTCGTGCGCGCTCGCGCCAACTTCAAAGTCAGCTGTGCGCACAGCACCCTCCCCTCTGAAATAGGTAGCATGTGGTGCGAGGCACATAGTCCTGAAAACGGCCCATTAGTATTAATTGTTCCGAAGACTTTTCTATCAACTCCTGCTCATCTTCTATTTCCTGGTTTCCTTACTAAGGGGTCATCCATAAATTACGTAACGCTAAAGGGGGAAGGAGGAGACCTGAGGCAGCGTTACGATGCGTTACGTAGAGATAGATGCGTAACAAGGGGGAGTGAGTATTAATTTATGGACGGCTTCTAATCTAGCCACGTTGAACCTCGGGCGCAACTGCCCCTGATGGTGAACCACGATTCTAGCTTCCGTTTTAACTTCATACTGCCTGGCCCCTTTATGACCTGTGATGATTCCCGGAATCCGTACAGGATTTTTCTCCAAGAATTAACAATACAGTTTTTCTTCTACCGTGTATCTAGACCGTGTACATTCTGACTTGCCTGCCTCCCGTGCAGGATCTCCGCTGGGCTGCGCCCCTCCCTTGGGCCAGGTGCGGTACGTGGCGAGGACAAGGAGCAAGGCCTTCGAACGGGGGTGTCTGCGCTGCTCGCCTTGTTCTTAGCTGCCTTGAATGTACGAACACACTTCTCCGCCTCGCCATTAGATTGCGCGTGGAAAGTTGGCGCGTATACAATAGTTGATCAGAGCGGTTCAACTATCGCGGAACTCCGCTGTGCGTAGTCTACTCGTTACCGTTGTGACACTCAGCACTCGTAGTGTAGTTCGAGCAGTCGAGTGTTAAGTGTATGTCTTTTGACGTAAACTCATCAACAGGGCAGGCAATTAGCCAAGCCCTGCTCACTCTCAACAATAGTGATGTGAAGCATTACTTAGTGTCGCAGAATAACACAACCGAAGCTGAGATGGAGGTCGTCGCACCTGTTATTACCGACCAGCAATGCATTTGAGGCAGACAGGAGGCCGCCTCAACGGACTCCAGCACGCAGTCTCAACCTTCATCATCAGGCATGAACACCAATAAAAGGTCAGCCAGTGGTTGTGAAACCCCCAATGAAGCAAAGAAGTTAAATGTAGACCCGAGTAACAATAATGTGAACCCTAATGCAGACAGTGACTTAGAGTACAATGTTCCCGTAGGTAACAAATTCGGAGAACTTGCTAAATTGAACCCTAACCCTGAACTTCATCGGTTTGAATATTTGAATCAAACCACGGACGATCACTCTTCTCATCCAGCTAAAATTCCACAAATTATTGTGCCGGATATAACAAATGTACGCAAATTCATCACAGAACTGAAAAGTAATGTCACAAACAATTTTATTACAGATGTAAAAAATTACAAAGTGAAAATCAATGCTTACAATCCAACAGACTTTCGTAAAATAATCAGATATCTGATTCATACTCAATGTAAATTACATTCATTCAAAGATCCGTCAAACAAAACATTTTCAGTCGTGTTTAAAAACCTTCACCAGTCAATAACTGAACCCGAAATATTGCAAGACCTACAGCAGAGCTACTCTTCAATAATTAGTCACAAGACTTCTAAAGGATGGCCATCCTATTCCAGTAGTCGCCGCGGAATTCAACGGTTTAGAACCCATAGAAACTATTTTATCAATTCTACAAATTTGCAATCATCGTGTCAGTACAGAAAGACGTAAAAAACAAAATGGCACCCTTCAAAAGGTGTCTGGACTATGGCAATACCAAAAACAATTGTAAATACTCCATCACCTGTGCGTTCTGCGCCGGGAACCATTACTCAATGCTCTGACCCAAGAAGAACGAAACGCCCTTTTGTGCGAATTGCAGCGGGAATCACAAGGCCGAAATAAGAAATACGAGCTGCACATATTACAAAGAGTTCTTAGGTCGGAAAAGTAACCTCAGAAATAAAAATAAAAGTAATGAAACAAACTCCAATGAACCTCCTCCTGCCAAAAATAGGTCAAGAGACCCTTTCCCGGGACTCCCACAAACCCAGCGAATTCAAAACTTGACCCATATCTCATCCATGAACTATCCACATCTTCGTACTTCGCAAAACACCCGTAATTCTAATCGTCAAACGGCCCATTCTAATGATACCCAATGAAACAATCCGATAATCATCACAATAATCAACTCCATCACCAGTTGTATCATTAACTTCATTAACTTACGAATCCCATCTATTCAGAATTCTGTTACCGATTATTTAAGCAACAACAATAGCAGATAAATTCCAAAGCAATGTAACCATCCTCAATTGGAATGCAAACTCAATCAAAAAAACAACCTGAATTCATTCATTTCCTCCATCATTACGAAGTGGATATAGCGTGTATTACCGAAACGCACTCGAGCAACTGTAATAAACTATTTATTCCTAACTATAAAATATTTAGATGTGATAGAACTGATTCGAAAGGAGGCGGTGTACTCATTGCGATAAACTCTATTCACACACATCACCAGGAAATTCTCCCGGATACGCCAGGTTTAGAAACCATAACAGTCTCAATAATAATTAACAATAACTCTTTGAAGGTCATATCTGCATACAAACCTCCCACATTAAAATTAATAAACACAACCTCCAAAATTTATTTAATCCCAATGATAAAGTCTTGCTACTAGGAGATCTCAATTCCAAACACGTCAACTGGGGATGTCCATTCAACAATCAAGACGGTAAAATATTAGTACAACTAGTAAACAATACTAATATCAAAATACTCTCCCCCAGTGAATCAACTTACTATCCCATGACCGTTTGCGTAAACCATTCTCGACATTGGCTTAACCAACTCCAACTCCGACTTCCATATGTCGTTAATATACGAACTCGATTCTGACCATATCCCTGTATTACTCACATCGCAGCAAATGGCTCCTCAACATGCTCCAACGCCGAAACCGAACTCATTAAAAATTAACTGGAATAAGTTCACCGAAAAATTAAATAGCGCAATACCCAAAATTAATACCCCCCTTGAAATAGATCAATCCGTTAATTTTCTAACGGACCTCATGTAACCTTGCAAAATTCTGAATTAACTACCACTCTGAATACAACTCAGAAACCCCTCAAAAAATTACCCGCAGGCATCTTAAATGCAATAACCGTAAAAAACAGAGCAAAAAGACTCTGGGCGCACTTAAGAATACAAGAATTAAAGAAAGAACTAAATCTAATCACCAACGTGGTCAAACGCCTTATCAAAAATTATAATAATGAGCAGTATGTTAACTTAATCCAATCACTTAATACCAGCAACAACACATTACGGCAATTCATTAAAAAGATCCTAAAGAAAAAAAAACTCAATCCCTCCTTTAAACACAACCTCAGGTAAAGCCTTGTCGTCAATACAGAAAGCAGAAGCGCTTGCAACACATTTCGAGAGCACTTTCTGTGAAAACATGACTGCCCATCCGGTACATCGTAAAATGATACAGACCACCAAATTAAACTTCTTTGGTCCGTATCAGAAAATTGACTATTCATCTCCTAAAGAAATTTCAAGAATTATCACGGATCTTCCTAATAAAAAAGCCCCAGGTCACAAAAATATCAATAACATAACTCTAAAAAAAACTTCCACCGTCAGCAATAGCGTACTTAAACAATATATTCAATTCATGTTTCAGAATAGGTTATTTCCCTCATCAATGGAAACACGCAACCATCATCCCCATTGCAAAGCCAAACAAAATCCCAACAATTCCTGAGAGCTACCACCCAATCAGTTTACTAAATAACTTTTCCAAAATATTCGAAAAAATCATATTAAAAAGACTAAAAAAACATCTTCATGCAACCAATGCCATCTCCAGGGTACAGTTCGGTTTTACTGAAAGAATTTCTACCCAACATTAGTTATTAAGGATCTCAGAGCTCATTTACCCCGCTTTTCAAGAAACAAAATCACACCACAGCGATATTCGTTGATATCACACAAGCTTTTGACTGAACATGGCATCAAGCTCTCTTATATAAAGTCATTCAAATAGGCACTCCACAATACTTAAAATTAATAATAATTAATTTCCTAAACAGAACTTTTTCAGTCAATGTCAACAATCACATCTCCAACCCCAGAACAATAAAAGCTGGACTTCCTCAAGGCTCTCCGTTATCACCCACTCTATTCAGTCTATATGTTGCTGACCTACCTACACTAAATAAAATCACGGTTGCGCAATTTGCCAACGGCACAGCCATATTTTCCTCCGGTACAGCCCTCACCAATTTAAGAATTCATATCCAGCTTTAGATAAATGTTAGACAGCTCGGCTGCTAAATTTAAAATTAAATTAAATCCTAGCAAAACCGCCACGAAAATATTTACATTACGACCCTACTCTCCCCCACTTCTTCTCACGCTAAATAACAATTCAATAGAATGGTACCCCCCTAATAATCCTGTAAAATATTTAGGTTTATACCTAGATACAAAGTTAAATTAGGGAAAACATATACAAGCCAAAGTGACCCCAAGCCAAAATAAAATTATCACAGCTACGACCACTAATTTATAGAAACAGCTCAATCCACTACAAACTAGCCATAGCAATTTACAAGACCATTTTAAGACCGTTAATGCTGTACGCCTGCCCAATTTGGATCAACTCTGCCAAAACTAACATCCACAAGCTCCAAGTCTTTCAAAACAAATTCTTAAGAATAGTTGCTCATGCCCCTTGGTACATAATCAATAACCAACTTCACAATGAATTTAACTTAGAACCTATGGAAAAATACATTACAAATCTAGCCACCAATTTTTATTATAATCTACCTCAAATCCCAGCCCTTTCATCTTTCAAACTGGCCAAAACCCCCAATTTCCAAACACGAATAAAAACAAATGTCCATACCATATATTCCTAAAAAATTGCAGATTTAGATCCAAACTGAGGACCCAAAATGGGATATCCTCCCCCTTGTAATAGCATGTAAGTTTATATTAAAGTTTAGCAAGTAAGTCTGTAAATACATATGTATAGTTATATTTACTAATCTAAGTACTTTCTTCAAGAAAATAAAGTTAAAAAAATAGTCGATGCCATTTACTTTGCAGAACTGAAAAAATCAGAGGATGTAAATTACAGTCCGTTGTCCGAAACTACGTTTACACTTACATGCTAAAGAGTATCCTGGAAATATTTTATGTGCCGTTAAGGGTGACATGTAATGACGTTCCCAGTTGAGCAAATGAGGTAAGAAAAATGTATTTAATTAACATGAATATTGTTCATAGTAATCGTGGTCATTGTTTCTAATTTTATGTACAAGGCATGATGGTTCGTGGACATTACATATTTCTTGAATAATTAGGCTATAGAAACTAATGGGGGAGAAAAGGTCGTATGGGAGAATGAAGGTAAATGTGCTATCAAAGATAATTGTGAAGGAAAAGACATTTGAAAAGTATCCGGATACGGGAATGTAAAGATGAATAGGTGGAGAAATAATCAAGGTACCAAGGAAAGATCAAGAAAGATCGAAGTGAAGGCACAAACAATCGCAGGGCAAAGACAAAAAACGAGGCAATGTAGATTAAAAGGAAAGAAGATAAAGAAAATGTAAAGAGAAAACCAAGAGGAAAAGAAGGGGATAGCAAGGAAAGAGAAGGGGACAAAGACCGTGAAGGAAAGATGGAAAGAAAATGCGGAGAAAATGCGGCTACGAGAGTTTCCTTGATGTCTAAGATATCAAGGAAAACTGAAGGAAAACAAAGTATAAACCCAGGCGAAAGCACATACAAACGCAATGAAAAGAGAGGAGCAGAAGCTGAGGAGAGAGCTCAGAATATTGGAAAGTTGACGGGGAACGTAAAGGAAAAATCCATGAAAACGTATCAGCAAGGGCACAAGAAAATTGAAAAGCTGTTAAAGGGCTTGGATGTCAAAAAAAAAAAAAAAAAAGAAGGCAAATGCGAACACGAACACTAGCAAGATAGGGAATGCGAAGAGAAGAGGAATGCGAAGGAAAGGGAGAGCAATCGCGAAGGTGAGACGAAGGGGCACAGGAAGGAAAAGGCGAAATGGAAGGAAACGGCGAGGGGGGCGAGGGGGGCGGGTCGCGCGACGGGGCCGCGGAATGCGCCCGGGGAAGCGTTCGCGTGTCTGACGTCACGTTGACGTGTCGCCGCGGCATTAGCATGGGCGATTGCGGCTCAAAATAGCTCAGGGGCCCAGACCGCCGCCGCCGCCGCCGGCGCGGCCGCCCAGCCACGACGCCACAATCGGCGCTTATCGGGCGCCCCGCCGGCGGCGGCGCAGGAAGAGGCGGCTGACGCTTGTTGCAAGCGGCCCGGGGGTGGGGCGAGGCGGAGCAGGGCGGAGTGCCGGAGCCGGGAAATTCGCCATTCCTTCTGAGAAACTGCCGCTGTTGGTGGATAACCAATCACGCAACTGCTTGATAAACCTGGGAGAGTAAGAGCGCACTTATTGATTTCATTGACAATAGGGTTCTTCTGGTATTGTAATTTATTCCAAAAGAGAGAATACTACTCACTATAGTGAGTATAATGATGTACGTCTGTATGACAGTATTATGATGTACGTATTTCTTCACTGTCATATTTCTCGGTTTATTACAATTAATTAAATTATTTCAATATCAATGGTCGTAGAATCAAACCAGGCTAGTTGCAGGATTTTTGAGGGGGTAAAATCTTATTCACACGCCTTTCTTTGGAATAGAAGAGCTGCATCACGTCGTACATTTACCACACGTAAATAATCACGAGTCTAAAAGTCACATGTGTGAAACATTTGAATTAGCATTTCCTGCCGAAAAGACGCATATCAATATCGACAATTTTTTCCATTTATCTATGCTTAATTAAGAATTTACTGTTCCCTCGTTTAGGACTTTCATTATTAGAATATTTACGGAACTTGAATAATGTACGTTTTTCAACGATTTTATTGGACTGCTTCGAGAAAACACCAGCGTTCCGTTCCATCCCGACTTGCCCATAATCACATCAAACTTTGGTTTAGTATCAGCAGATGTAAAGAACCGATCTGCAATCGGAGCAAAATTGTAAATGTTGAATTAGTTCTTCAAAAAAGACGTGGCCATCCCTGTCTCTAAGGAAAAGACCGCAAGTACAAAATATCTGTAATATACCCTTATTGCACATTAAAAACTGAAAATATAACAAACTTTAGTGGTCATCCATAAATTACGTAACGCTAGAGGGGGAGGGAGGGTGTCGGAGGCAGCGTTACGCTGTGTTACATAGAGGTAGGGAAGTGCGTTACAAGGGGAAGAGGGGGTATTGAAAATACTCGAAATTTGCTTTACGTAATTTATGGACGGGACCCTTTAGAGAAAATGATTGTGATATATTGGTAAATATGTTTCATTCGTTCCGTATCAACAATTTTCCTTTAATTAAATTGCAATTTATTCAGGAGTCCACAGTAAGAAGATAATCGTCGGATACCCACCCAAGTTATTTTCAAACTTTATTGTAGATAACTGGTATAGTTATCTACGATAGTATTCTATATCACTACTAGATAAAAAGAAGTGATATAGAATGACACTTTCTCATACCAATTAGTTTTCTAATTCCCTTGGTCTGGGCTAGCTTATCAGTCCTGCCCCATCCTCTTGCCAGCAGCCATCTATCGCCGCACAAACTATGTTTTAAAAATTTAAACAATTTTTTCGGTTTTTCAGTGGTAGAATCGAAATGTTATTTTAAGAATATTACGGAAGAGTGAAATCGCGTCCAAGAAAAATTTTTCTTTGAAAATGTAGAGCCGATTTTAAGAAAATGACATTTAAGCGTTTCTATCAATACGAAATTTGAAGGATTTTCACATATTTTTGAGTTTTTGAAAACTTTCATTTCAAACAATTTGAAGCATATCCACTCACCAATGCAATAATGTACACAAATCTCTCTAAATGCGCATTTCAAGGACGTATAAAACATTTCAAAACATTACATTTTCGTAATTTTTGAAAGAAGAAAAGAATGCACCGAAATGGCTTTAATGCCATCTTAAATAGTGCATATAGCACTATTTAGAAAGCATACAACAGTACAAACATTTTGAAGAAATAATTCAATCCGTTTTTGAGAAAATGGCATTTGAGCAGATGTCCCAGAAGCTTCATGTAAAGTACCCCTAAAAATTAATGAATGTTTTAGTTTACTACATTTTAGAATATGCTTTTATTTTCTGTATGAGGTCCCCACAATAAGAGTTTTTAAGTCGAAAAATCACCGGTTTTCACCGCAGCATGACATAACATTCTCTATACTACGTTTATTACTCCGTATATACGTGTGTATACGAGAAAGTAACAAGTGATGCTACAGAATGCCAGTCTTTCCCGTATTAGTACTTTTAATTCCTTTGGTCCGGGTAGCTATTTGGACTTGCTCCATACTTCTGCCAGCTGCCATTTATCGCCATATATTGCACGAAGAACATTTTTTTGACATTTTCTTAATTTTTCGGTTTCTTAATAATAGAAGGGGAATAATTACTTAAAATTTTTGAGTTTTCGAAAAACTTAAGTTGAAGTCATTTGAAACATTTCCACTCACAAATACAATAGTGTATACAAATTGCTGGAAATGTGCGTAATTAACGGTGTGAGATATCTTTAAAAAATACATTTGTTTTTATTTTTGAATTATACAGAAAAATAAATCTTAAGTTATCTAAAGAGTGCAATTAGCACTATTCATTCGAAAAGTTTGAAGAAAAAAATTTGAGCCGTTTTTGAGAAAATCTTGTTTTCGTTATTTTTTAAAATTGCACACATTGCACGCAAAACATATTGAACTTTTCAAAAAAAATATACATGACCCTACTGAAAGAACTCACTATATACTTTTACTTGAAGGAAAAATACCATCTTCAGTTTTGTTGTTGGAGGCAGATGCTGAAAAAGCAAACTTTTGCAATTTTCGAAAATTCAGAGAAATGAAAACCTATGCCAACTTAATAAGCGCATTTTACTCTATTCTAAAAAGAAATTTAAAGAAAAAAGTGTTGCCGTTTTTGAGAACATTTTGAAAATGACCGAGAGCTTCATGGAAAGTACCCCCAAAGTTTGAAGAATGTTTTTCAAAATCCCAAAGCGTTGACTCGCGTCAGGTGAACAGGTTTTTTGGATCAATTTGGAAAACAGCTTACGTATGGTTTAGGCGCTAGTGTTGTTTCCAGATGGATAGACAGACGGACGGTCGGACAGATAGAGAGATATTAAAAAAATCCTTTTTCGATATCAGGGGACCCCAACATGTATTTCCGTTGTAATTTCCAAATCGATTTTCTGCAGCATTACATAAGTTTCCCTGTACTATTATTCGGTATGTACGTATGTATAGGGGGAAGTAAACATGAAATTTCTTGTATGGAAAATTATTTTATTTGGACGTGTTTGGAATACTTTCCTTTGCCTGACGTCTCTCTTCATCACAAATTTTCGAAATAGATCCATTAGCTAAAATTAATGGTTGTTAATCTTCGTAATCAATTGTTGTAGCTTGTGGAAACAAGACAAGGATGTCTGTAAAAGAAAAGACATAACTTCGGAAGGCGGAGGGTCATTGTTATTTACCTTATACACATTAAATAATTTTGCCCCTTCCACCGTAATTTCATTTTTCTTAGTCCCTCATCATCTTTGTTCCAGGCACTAGTCTCGGGTGGTTCAGGTTATCAACTGTTGACGGTGCAGTGTCTCCGATCGGGAGGTTGTAACGCAGCGGGTTATCGTAGTTAGTTGTCTGGACAAACCCAGGGGGTACCACTTTAAAACATCACGGGTTGCCAATCTCGGTTGTCTTTTAAGATAGAAGATCCTAAATAAACATACAGAATGCTTTGCGAGGTCGTGGAGACAAGTTCGAAAGATTTTTTTTTTTAATTGAATTGCCTTATTTTACGTGGCGAGACTCAGGCCATGAGGCCTGCTCTTCCGTCTGACCACGCAAATTTCGCTACGCTCCTTTCACCTAGCGGAGAAAGAAGGTATTATCTCGGGCGACGAAACAGGCGATTTGAATTTAGCTCAGAGGCGTCATTTAGGCTTGAGGATCTTTTACATGCAAGTAAATCTACTAACATGGGCCAGCCGGCTTTACTTCCCCTCCGCGGAAGGCGTACGAAGGATTTTTTCGCCCTTAAAAATCCACGGCTTCGATTGGGTTTGAACCCGCGAACTTGGGTATGACAGTCCGGCACGCTAACCGTCACACCATCGAATCCGATTTTCACATTCATAGTAATCTGAGTTTATGGAAATGTACTATGTACGTTTGTATGTTATGCTAGGAATTTCGAAATGTTTAAGAAGTAATTTGCGAACTGTACAGAAGAATTGAAATTAAATTAGTTTTTTATTTAAATAGTTCGTTATTTGCTTTAAGAGAAAGCCATCGACGGGAAGTCGACGATACGTAACTGTGACGCTCCATTGTCAAGATCATATAGCTTGTACCGGATGGGGTGGTGCTCTGCTCTTGGGAGATACGGGGTTGTGGAAAACCCCGCAAGCCGACGGGTAGGTTCACACCATTCAGTGGGGGAAGAATACCGCTACTAGCTGCGATTAAAAAGACATCATTACACTTTCTGGCCTAATTATCGTAGCAGTGCCCGGACGTAGAGGAGCCCGAAACACGAAATAATCAATGTAGGCGCTACTAGGTGTAGCGGCCGGTGGCGAACCCCCCCCCTTTCGGGGTCAGTAAGTGTAAGGGGCCATGCTGCTTTCGTAGTGTCTCAGTGTGTCCCCCTAAGCTGGAAGAGGAAGGAAGATGATTAAATTGTTGACGATGCTAAATGACGACCGCAGTTCTTATGATAAACGATGAAATTTGCGAACTTTTCCTGTGTGGCTTCCTTCCTTGTGTCCTTGCCTTCCATAACTTCTAATGACATTTCAATTTATAGTTAAGCATCACATAATAAACTGTTTTTTGACAGCATTTTACATCTTATTTTAATATCTATTTAATATTAATGTTGTACGTCACTGTTATCAGACTCTGCTAACAATGTCAACAAACCTGTGGAAATGTCACGAAGGATGTGCCTCGCAGCCTATTCATTTCATCGAAAATGTACAGTTGTTCTCACCTTACTGCACGCAGAATCTCTTCTTACGGCACGCAGATTTTGCATCAAGGATAACAAGCGGAAATCGAACAGAATTAACACTTCACTACCAGAAGAGGAAGATGCGGAGAATCGCTGTATACTCGGAATGTTTTAGACACAAAGTGATTTTAAGTGAATAATTATTTATATTAAACGAAGCTACTATTGCCTTCTACTCTCTGATACACTTGACCGAGTATTACATAAAAAACATTACCGATATACGCATATTCCACTGACATGGTCACTATTAAGGAGAACATATCAAAGATAATCAAATTTTTTTAAATGAAATATGTATTACTAAACTAGTGTTCTTACAGGGGCCCCAAAAACGTGTATTTCCTTTGGAATCTCGAAATCGATTTTCCGCAGCATTACATAACCCTACACTACGTATTTTACTTCGTACATACGTACATATACGAGAAAGTAATATTGCTTGATGAAAAATTGTACCATCTGCCTGGAGAGCGACTTTTTGTCCTCCTTTGGATCCACTGCTACGTCTCACATGCCGTAGAGGAGCTCGCAGTGTTGCCTTGCAACTTGCGGCCGGGCGCGGGGCCGGACGGCGGCGCGGCGGGTGCGGACGCGTGTCGGCCACTTGTTGGCTGACGACTCCTGCTGCGCGTCGCGCGCGGCTGTGCGTGGGCGAGGGCCGGACGCGAGGGCGGCGCGCACGCGAGCGGAACAAGGCCGCCCTCGCCGCCCTCCCGAAGCCAATTGAACGGTATTATGCCGAAAGAAACAAACACTCAGTATTATAACTTCCTACGACAGAATGCCAGAGATTCGAACTAGACAGTTGTCTAACGTCTTTGGTCAGGGCTAGCTTTTTGGTTTTGGCCGATCCTCTTGGCAGCTGTCATCTATCGACACCCAAATTATTTTTGTTTTTAATTTTCTCAATTTTTCGGTTTTCTAATGATAGACTTGCGTTTTCGAAAACCTTCATCGGAAGTCATTTGAAACACTTTCACTCAAAAATGCAATAATGTACACAAAACACTAGAAATGTGAATATTAAAGGAATGAAAGATATTTCAAAAAATTACATTTTGGAATTAAAAAGAAAAGAATAAAGCAAAATTCTTTGTTGAATTGAACGTTTTCAAATAATATCTATGATGTTAGTAGCGCAGAAAATGCAATATTTCAATATGTCGTAGTTGTTTCCGATAACGCGAGAAAGTAATGTCCTGTTGTGGCACCGCTAGTTCACACTATGTATAATACTTTATCATCATGTAGTTGTGTTGTTAATAGGAGGTCAACAATAAGAACATGTTTTATATTTTAAGATTGTATTGAATAATCTTGTGTTTTTATAGTGTGAATAGTATATTTATAAAGTGGATGTGTGATCAAATTAGAGAACAAGTGATATTAAATAGCTTCTTCTAGTAATGATTTTATTGTTACGTAATTTGATCACATAGTAGTTTAAATATAATATAAATACAACAAAACCACAAAAGGCTATAAGGACTAAATAGGGAGAAAATAAAATAAAAAATATTGCTTTCACTTCAATATTGACTTTCCCCTTCCATTTATTTTGTCTTTATTTCCTTATTCTAATCTTAATCCAATGAATAATTTTCATCCTTACTTGAATCCTATTGATCTTCCATTGCATTCGATTCTAGTATTTTGTCTGTAGCTTCGCTCTAGCGTCTCTCAATAAATCTGCAAACATGCGTTTTTTCTCTATCCAAGTCCCTCGTAAGACATCCGCTGTTCTAGTGTGTTGAGTCAGTGACAGTATCCATTGTCTTTACAGTATATTTGACTGGGAGGTTCTACAGTTAAGAGTTCTGGCAGTTGCGGATTTTCGATACTAGTCTGATAGTTAATTGAATTCAGACGTTGTCTGCAGGAAAATTCTTACGACCGACTGCCCTGATCAGTAGTTTACCATGGTTTCTCCGATCAGTACCAGGCGAATAGCGGAGCGGTACCCTAACAAGCAGGCGAAGCACCCACACCAACACCCATCCTCAGTCTCTACACTCCTTCACAAGTCGGGAGAGCAGTTGGGGCTTAGAACGTGCCCTGATGGGTGAGATACTGCTGGTCGCCGCGGCACGTGCCGGCTGGCGCGCAGGCCTTGCGGGGCCAGTGCTTCCCGCCCGCGCCGCGCCGCGCCGCGCCGGGCCGTATCGCGGTGTCGCCTTCCACGAAGCCTCTAAATAGCTATCTCTGCTCTTCCCAGAAACCCCCCGTGTTTGGCTTTCGTGATTCGTACGGCCAGGGGGCCAAAGTGCTAAACAACGCTCGGGTTTATATTTCTCTTGAAAGTAGTACATGCCGCGCTCCGCCACCCAATCTGTTGTTTCGTTATGATAATCGTAATATTATCCCGCAAGCAGCGTCTTCTCGGAGCAAGTGCGAATCAAGGGACAGGGGTGGGGAAAGTTTGAGTGAAAGCGGGGTCAGTGTGTCATGAAGAAAATAGTGCGGCACAAGGGTGGGAACGGCGGGGATGGGACGGGTATTACTCGTAAATGAATGATTGATCATTCCTGGCGCGTCAACTGATAAGGTAATTAATCCCGTAAGTTCAGGGCATGTTTTATTCTCGAGAGATCTTCCACCTTGGGGCAACGAGATCTGGCACAGACCTACCTGGCGGCAAGCGGGGTTTTCCCCAACCAGGCATCTCGTATCAGCGTTGCACCGCCCCAGCCGGAACAAACTCTAATCTCCCGAGTAGAAGTGGATGTAAGAAGGGGTGAATGCAGGACAAAAAAGGGAAAGGAAAGATCGCTCGCGGTTCGTGACCCGTTTGTTAGGATACTGCTCTGGCATTCCCCTGCTATTGATCGGAGAAACTACGGAAAATACCGATCAGCGCAGACAACCACTAGAATTTTCCTCCAAGCAACGGATGAATTCGAACTAACTACATAGCTAGAGTCGAAAACCCTGCCACCGTCGGGATTGGGACGTAGGATCTCCCGGGCAGACATGGGCCGCAGCACGCGGGGCAGGGAAAGGGAACGTGGAACGAGGAAGTGCATGGGAGTGTGGAACGAGGCAAGCGATGGGCGTGGGACGTGGGTCGTGAGATATGCTGCGGGGCCGCGGGAATGAACGGTACCGGGATGTGAGACGAAAGGCGTGGGGCATGGAACGGGACGTGCGGCGTGGGGGTCGGGGTCGTGGGGCCTAGAAGCAGGGGCTGAGGGAGTGGGCGGGAGCGAATCTGCTCTCACTCACTCCTAGGCTCGGCGCTTGTTGGAGTGTGTAACGCCACGACCACGACCTCTGTTACTGAAATATAGAGCGCCTGTCGACCTTGCCGCGCGCCAACTCAAACGTTCGCCATGCGTACAGCAAATAAATAACCACGAAAAATATTACCTCATTATGCTGTAAATTACACTACTATTTATTATTATTATTATTATTATTATTATTATTATTATTATTAGCCTATACAATCCCATGTAGGGCTAAGACCTCCTGATTTCTCAGGGAAGATTTGTGCTGTCAGCTACTTGTGGCCTTGTACATAGCTAGTTCGCTGTCTGGTAATACACTTGTCGTTATGTTTAACTTCATTAGTTAACTGACTTAGTTCACTATTCTGACTTCACTTGTTATGGACAATTTTCTTTTGTGTAGCTACTTTAACTGATTGTACACTTATTCCTATTTATAGATGCTCTGTACTATTTACAGATGCTGTTAATTCTTTTATACATATACAGACGTTAATATTGATTCTTACATAAGAATTTAAGAATTATTGGGGAATTCTTACATAAGAATCAATTTACAAAACCAGCCATATTTAATTTCTTCAATGACCTTTGGATATTGAATTCTTAAAAAAATCAGGGGCATTTTTTCTCGCAAACACTTAGTAAATGGCTAGTAGTTTTAGATTGCCCTATTTAGGAATGCCAGTAACGTAGGCATGTAACACTGTGATATGCTACATTATGCTTCCTGAAAAAAGGGAAGGATCTTATTGATACGCAAAATGACAAATCCTCTTTTGAAATTATATGAATTGCGGTCAGAACTGCACGACTCTGCATTTGATCTAGCCGCAACTCCTATGCTTTAGAGAAAGAAGACATTCTGCGGTGCTCTTCAGGACGCCTAGCCGTACTGAATAGTGCTCTGAGAGAAGTGTAGAGGTAGTGAATGGTACTCTGCTGGAATCTCAGCCGTATTGGTAAGTGCTCTGCGAGAAGTGAATGGTACTGTGATGTCTGCGGCCAACCTCGGAACTGATTAACCTCAGCGTATTTCTAAGGCGGCGCGACAATGAGTACAAAGGTTGACTTAGTAACTTTTAAAGATTGAAGGGAAGGATGAGGGAAGCTTATTCAAAGAAGAAGTCATGTTCGAATCAATGCACCATTTATTACTAAAGAGGTAGGAGAGATAGAGGAAGAGAAAGAAAGAAAGAGAAAGAAAGAGAGAGAGAGAGAGAGAAAGGGGGAAAGGCGATATACCAGGTGATGAGATACACTTCAGAGATGACGGCCTCTTACCCCATCACTCAATGGATCAGGCGATCCTGCAGAGGCAGCTGCAGCAGCAGCACCAGAACTCTGCGAGCGCGTCATCATCCAGAAGGCTCTTGACGTATTGTATGCACTTCACTGGCTTCGCCTACCTCATGTTTGCCTCTGCCTCCCTCTGGCCCCGCCGGGCCCATTTATATCCATGCATGCCTTGCATTCCGCAGCGCTTTTAAGAGGTCGCTGCCGGAATGTTTGCGTCGTTGCATGCCGCTCGCCTTGGGAATCGCCCCCAGCACGATGTGATGTAATGACGGCTCGCGATAGTGCTCTGCGGGAAGCCTAGTTGTAGTGAATATCTAGAAGATTAGCCTTAGTGTTGTTCCGCAGTTAAAAAATTGTAACAAATGTTTTTCGACAACACCGTGAATATACGAGAAAAGCAGTTCAGAGAAATCGGATAGATGCAAACCCGCTAATTGAGAGTTTGTGCGGAAAAGTGAATCTCCCTCTTAAGTAAGATATTAACTAGTGGTTGCTATGGAATGGCGCAGACCTTCCCATTTAAGTTTTCTATTTCTTTTAATCTCCGCTAGCTATTCGGACTTGCCACATACTCTTGCCGGCTGTCTCCTATCGTCGTCCAATCTAATTTTTTCTAGATATTTTCTTAATTTTTCGGTTTCCTGATAATAGAACGGAAATATTATTATCAAAATATTAAAAAACAGTAAAACCTCGTCCAAAATGTCAATTTTATTTTTAAAATTGGAGTTGTTTTTAAGAATATGGCATTTCAGCGCTGCTGTAAAAGCGAAATTTGAAGCTCTTTTTCAAATAACATTTTTTAGCTTTCGAAAAATTTCTTAGTAGCCCTTTTGAAGCACTTTAACTCACGAATACAATAGTGTTTACAAAATGGCGGGTATGTGCATATCAGTGGTGTAAAAATTCATTAAAAACATTACACATGTGTAATTTTTGAAACTAGTGGAGTTACAGAATAGCACATAATTTCCCGCATTAGTTTTCTATTTTCTTTGGTCTCGGCTAGCCACTCGGACAGCTGCGATCTATCACCGCCTAAGTACATTTTTTCAGTTACCGCCGTCTACAAACATTATCTTAAACATTATCTTTTTCCGTTTCCTAATAGTATTACGGATTTTAAGAATATTAAAGAACAGTAAAAACCTGACTTAAATGGCAATTTCCTTTCAAAAATTTGGAGCCGTTTTTAAGAAAATGACATATAAGCGCTTCTGTAATTATGGAAAAAACACTAGTGGTGCTACAGCACGGCACAGACTTTCCCGTATTAGTTTTCTGTTTCCTTGGGTCTGAGTTAGCTATTTGGAATTACCACATACTCGTGCTAACTGCCAGCTATCGCCGCCCAAACTACATTTTTTTGACATTTTCTTAATTTTTCGGTTTCCTAATGATAGATCAGAAATATTAATTTTAGAATATTAAAGAACAGTTAAAAAAGTTGGAGCCGTTTGTAAGAAAATGGATTTTAAGTGGTATTAGAAGTGCGAAATTCAGCTCTTTTTCACAAAAAATTTGAGTTTTCGAATCACTTCATTGGAAAGCATTTAATCCACTTTACCTTGCAGATACAATAGTGTTTACCAATTGCTGGTAATGAGCGTATAAAAGATTTGAGAGTTCTTTAAAAAAATACATTTATGTCATACTTTACGTCATATTAAAGAGTGCAATTATCACTATCTGTTCGCAAAATTTGAAGAAAACATTTGAAGAATTTATGAGAAAATGGCGTTTGAGCGTTTCTGAAAATGTGGAATTGTGAACTAGTTTTCACAGACAACGGTTGTGTTATCGAGAAACGTAACTTCATATTATTTAAAGTACATGTACTCGTTAATATAATAATGTGAGCAAATCGCCGCTAATGTAAATACTACCGAAGTGAAAAAAAAAATTTTTTGTAATTAAAAACAACAACAAAAGTATAGAGCGATATGTCGTTTATGTCATCTCACATTTAGTATTATCCCTATCAAAAATTTAAAGAAAAATTTGAAGCTTTTTTGAGAAAATCTTGTTTTTGGTTGTCAAGGACCCACAAAACAGGGATTCTGGCTACACGAAGTGTTAGGGGATTTTTTTTCTTAATTTAGCAACTGCATTATCCACTTTTTCGTTATCAGGGCCCGGGAATGCATTTTTCTCTCGCAAATTTGCCGTTTATTCGCGCAGCATTACATAACTTTCCCAATACTACGTATATTACTTCGTATATACGTACGTATATGGGAAAGTAAAAGGTGACGATATACTTCTGCCTGTAGAAATACTGCGCCGGCCTTCGTGTCAGCTTGTAGGCTTTCGTTCTCTAGATATCTTCCCCAAAATGGACACTGCTTCAGGTTGGACTAGTTTTATAATCCTGACTGGTCTCCCAAAATGTGTGGTAGGGTTGTCATATAAGTGTATGTGTGTAAGGGGATAAGAGTGCGAAAGAACGAAGGAAGGTCGCATGCTATCCGTGGCCCATTTGTTAATACACTGCTCTATTATTCTCCAAGTAATGCTCATAGAAATCACGGAAACATACCAATTATGTCACCCGGCAGCATGAATTCTCGTTCCGACAGTCTTTGAATTCTATCCCCCTACATAGCCAGTGTCGAAAATCCTCCATCGTCTGGAGTCGAACCCCAGCACCTCCAGGCCAAGGCCTCTGCCGAGGCAAGGGATGTTGTCGCTGGGCCATCGAGGCCAGTAGAGTGAGAGAGATCTGAGCGACGCCAGCGAATGAGAAAGGGCCTGATGCTTTGATCGCCCGATCCGTCGGAAACTCCGCTGTCGTCAAATGCGACTTTTATGAGGGCGATGAATGGTCCGAGGGGCGTAAACGGACTGAGTTCTCGCGCCGGCGCGGCGTGTCTTCCTCGCCATAAGCGCCCACGCCGCCTGCTGACTCCGACGCCTACGACGGCCATCTATCGGCTCCCCATGTAGACGCCCCCTTTATGTTCTGTGGGTGAGTAATTCCAAGTACTGGAGACGTGGTTGAGCATTTATGGCGAGACTGGTCTTTATTTAACAGTTTTGAAATTTTCGTGAACAAATGTTTCGAAAGTACATTTTATTTAGTGTTTTCTTTCCTTATGTTATTACTATTGAAAATGAACATTGTTTGTTAAGCTCTTTAATATGTGATTGTTTTGTAGGGTAGTTTTGAGAAGTCTGGGTTATTTCTTTTTACTCGTACAAATCCAGTACAATTATGCAACTCCCATTATATTATACTAAATTCTAAAAATGATGCAGGGAAAAATGATTTCAGCCATTGAACGATATAGTGTAGTACAGGTAACTCTTAAACATAAACTTAACATAAATATTTCATGAAAGGGCAAAGGAAATTAGTATTACAAAGCTTACAATATTATATTTATATTGTTGTAAACTCATGTTCTTTTACACATCTGTATCTTGCTTGTTTAATACACAGTGAAACACTATTTTTACAAGGTAAGACATCGTAATACTCATTATGTCACTATCCATTGCGGAAGTTCTTTATCTAGAAGAAAACTTGTTTCATATTTTGATTTGATGAATTCGATATGCACCTCTCCTCGAACGACATATATTACATCTCCTGTTTTTAAAACTTAGTTTGAATTGCTCTTTTAAGGGTGTGCTAGAAATAACAGTATGTAATAAGATCACTGCTAGCAATATAAAACGAAAAATGCATTAATAGAATTTAAATGAGTTTTCAGACTTTCTGCTCCACAACCAGTTGTGAAACTATTTATTAAATTATTTATGTACTCATTAAATTATTTATTATTTATTAAAATATTTATTATTTACTTTATTTATTAAAATATTTATTATTTACTTTATTTATTAAAATATTTTTATTTACTTAATTAAAATATTTATTATTTATTTTATTTATTAAAATATTTATTTATTAATTAAATAATTATTTTAAATTAATAGTCTTAGGGCCTTATACTATGGATATCTCTTTAGCAATCTTTAGCGATCTTGCAAATAAATTCGACTTTTGTGTTAAGAGCAGTGAAAAAAATCTCCTTATAAATGTTAGTTTAACAGAAGGAAATGGCAATAATCATGTTCATCGGGTTCATGAATACACTTGTTTCTGAAAAGTGTCACTTATAAATTTACGTACTAGTCCTAATAGTCTCGTTTGTAGTAAGAAAGAACATTACAATAAATAGTTTATTTCCTTGAAAACAGGGCAAAGATCTGATGCTTACCCGGATCCATTCTATGTCATGTTTAGTTTTATTCAAGACAAGCGCTATCGATTTTCCGAGTCGATAACTTTGAAGGAAGTGAACCGTACGCAAAAAGGACGTATTTCCCACTTTAGAGTCCGATCGCTCGATTTGCTCCAGCTCGCTTCCGTTACCGGAATAGAAGTTCTCTCTATAAAAATACCGTGTAACTCGTTCCTCGAAAACAAAACAGCGTTGCTCGCTGACATATTTTATCAACGCTCTGGAATCAGTGTCGGTTTCGCCTCGCGTGTCTCGCTGAAATATTCATAGTTGGGTGAACCTGCGCAATGAATGTATAGCAATCAATACAAGAGCTGCAATCCACTTGTTCAGTCCACAAATGCTGTCACTCTGAATGTTTTATTACCGGCATTTCGCGCCGAGTAATCGTTTGATTATGTCTCATGCACTAATTTGCCTTCTACACTATCACTGGAAAAGAGAAAAAAAGTAAACCGAATAACAACGGCCAGATTATTAATTTAATTTAATTATTATTTTTAACCGCTGTTTTCTGTTTTCTATTTACTCTTAAGTAAATGCATCTCCTCGACTTTTAAAGCATTTTTCGACGTAACAATCATTTTATTAAGATAAATAAAATCAAACTGGTTACATATGTAGAAACCGTATTAGTTGAAACCATTTAGTAAAAACAACAAATGAAATAGAAAAATTGTATCGAAATCGAAGTATATTAAAATTACTCAAGCTTATTTTTTTACTTTTTTCAACAAAGAGAGTGATCTGATATCAACATTTTTTCAAGAAAGAGAGTGAGAGAGATATTATGACATAAGTACTGAATAAATAATTAAAATATATAAAGTTAACTCATATGAAATGAGATGCATAGTGACAATAATGAAATAGCAGTATAACGACTCTGTGGCGGTAATGAATAAAAAATAGCTGAGCAGCTGCTGATGTGTTTTCTTTGATATTACTGTCTTTTAAGGCACACTTCCCGACGAATTACATATCCGCAGCGACTACACAAGAGTCGTGAGTACTACTTTAATAAGTTATTCATTGAGAGTAGACGACGGTAGCACACGTATTATCTATTACGTAGTAATTTCAAAAACATTACAAAATGTTCAGTGCCAGATCAGGTGTGCGTTTTTATTGTCATACAGATTGTTCAATCACATTTCAAGTGAAAATATTGATTTCAGCTCTACCACATATAAAAGTCTTAAGAGTTTTGCAGATGGACAGTAACATTTTGAATGCTAGATTCTTTAATAAACGATGTTACTAACAAACTTATGCATCCATATGTAAAGTGCCCCTGAAATTTCTCTAAACCACAGTCGTTTAAAGCGCTCCATCAATTAAAATACATGGTAACTAATATCTTTCACTTGCGGTTAAGTATTTCTCAACCAGAACACAGCAATGAACCTTCTGGAATGGAACGGCAATTCTCACGGGGAGAATTTAGTTTTCTCCAAATGGGGCATTTATTTCACACTTTAAGTACCATGAGTTCTAAATATCTCCTAGTAGTTAATAAATATTGCCAAAAAATCTACATTGGCTAAATTTTTATTTTATGTTAAAGCGCTGTCATAAATGAATGGGTTTATGAGGTGGAATACGTAAAGCTTTAGAAATATTTTCCATTTTTACGTTCCCGTACACATACGGAGTAATGTGGAGTTATATACGTAGCATAGAGAAAGGTATCTAATGCTGCGGAAAATCGATTTCGAGATTTCAACGGAAATACACGTTTTGGGGTCTCTAGATATCGAAAAAGTGGTCTGTCCGTCCGTCTGTCTTTCTGTCCATCCGTCTGTCCGTCAGCCTGTGAACACCACTAACGCTAAACCATAAGTACGATTTCATCCAAAATGGATATTCCCCGGTCGATCTGACTCCACTCGAGACGCCGCGATTTTGAAAACTGTCTTCAAAATTTGGGGTTATTTTACATGAAGCCTCCTAACACATTCAAAAATTTTCCAAAAATATAAAACTTTTTTCTTTAAATTTCTGTAAGAGTAGCGTAAAACACACTTACAAAGGTGGCGTAGGTCCGATTTTGAGGTTAACTCTGAATTTCCGAAAATTGCAAAAGTTTGATTTTTTTGAGCCTTCCTACAATTGCATAATTAAGTGGGGATTGTTCTTTCAAATCAAATTTCTTCTCTATAGTGAGTAATTTCATTAAGAACATGCATGTTTTTTTGAAAATTTTAGTAGTTTTAAAGCAATATTGCGTACAATATTGGCAATTTAAAAAATTACCAAACCAAGGTTTTTCAAAAACGGCTCAAAATTTTTTCTTTAAACTTTTGATAGGGATAGTGCTAAATATGCTCAATTACATGATATAAACGCCATATTTCTCTATTTTGTTTCTTCAAAAATTGCACAACTGTAATTTCTTTGACTTGTGTCTCGCGTTAATATTTACACTATCGGCGATTTTTTCACAGTATTATATTGATGAGTACATGTGATTTAAATAATGTCAAGTAAAATTTCTCGAAAATGAAAACGTTTTCTGTGAAAACTAGCTGAAAATTGCGTATTTTCAGAAAGGCTCAAACGCCATTTTCTCATAAATGGCTCCAAATTTTGTCTTCAAACTTTTCGAACGGATAGTGCTAATTGCACTCTTTAATACGACACAAAGTGATTCATGAAGTTTTTTCAAATGAAGTTTTTTGAATTAAAGGGAATGATCAAATCTGTTTGGGTGGGTTTTCTAAAATTTTTAAAATTATGTTTATTGTTCTTTTTGAAAATGGTTGAGTCTCGACAGTTCAGGGTATGGTTCTGTTCTAATTACATTTTAAAGGTTAAATTTGGGTGAAAAGAATTAAAAAAATTATAAAATTGGTTCAATGGAAATCAAATATTAAAAAAAAACACCCAAACAGATTTGATCATTTCCCTTAATTCAATTGCCATCAACATAAATTTGCAGTATTTCATTCATGGATCCATAGACTATTCAACGTCCCCATGTCAAAATCAGATTTTCATGAAGAAGTTAACACTATTTTACAAATTGGTAAAAATAATGGATACAACCCTTAACCATTAAGAAATTCATTGAAGAAAAAGAAATCAAATTAATAACTAGAAAAACCTTCCCACAAAATCTCTCCTCTGAAAAGAATTTGTTTATAAGTATCCCATATATTGGACCTATATCCCAAAAGATAGGAAGAATATTTATCAAACATGACATAAAGGTTTCTTATAAAACTTACAACACCCTTCAAACATTATTTCCCAGCAATAAATCGCAGGTACCCTTTATGGAAAAAAGTGGAGTTTATTTGTTAGAATGCAACAGTTTTAATTCTTCATATGTGGGACAAACAGGTAGGATGCTTTCCTGTGGATTAACGGAACATCTGAGATCTTGGAGACTGAATCAAGATTACTCCACATTAGCCAACCATCTTATTCAAAACAACCACTCTTAAAAACAACTTAAAATTTTACATTTCAAAACAAGGGGAATAAATTGAATGTTTTTGAAAATTTTGAAATTTAAAAATTTTTAATTATCCAAACCTAATATGCCTCAATAAACAATTTCAATTAAAATCCAGCCCCATCATCAATTTATTTATTGACTAGCTTTCCCAATTTTACTTCCTTTCTGACTTTCCCTCAGTCTGCCCCCGTACCTTGTACTATGCACCAAATGGCGGCATCCTTGGACGGAGCACTATGCAGACCTATACTTAATGTGTATTTAATCTGTGTTACTTGGATGAGTACTATAATTAAATAATTTTTATGCTGAATCAATTTATGTACTTCTGTAATTGTTCATGCGCTAACTTGTAAATTGAATTTTCAATATTACACAGCCACTGATGATGGGAAAACACTCCCTAAACAGTGTATGGCTAAATTTTCTACACATTACAAAATTGTAGCCAACTATTGTGATTGATACGTCTTTATCCTTGAAAGTTTATTTATATTTATGTCTCAAAGTAGGTTCTATAAAATGTTACCGTCAAGATACTCGTTAGTAAGGCATTTTAGTCGTCGACAACTACACGTTTGTTAACTCTGCTCATCTTTCTTAAGCACTATCACTGAGAAGAGTCTTCCCGCTAGGAAATCCCAGCGAAAAACTCTGTTGGAATATTTATCGCAAATTTGTATAATTGTAAATATGTTCTATCGGGAATTGTGTTCAATGTATTCATATAAACTTCAGTGTACTTATACAAATAAGTAGTATTGTTTTGTAGAAAACGTAACTTATTTTATGAAGCTGCAACCCTACTGTCGCTAAAGTTATAGCACATCAAACACAAAAGTGGATTTTTCAAACTCTTTTAAAAAGTATTAAAATGGGTGAGTTCGAGATTAAGAACTGAAAGAAGTTTAAATAGTAAATGATTTTTCGTTTTAAATATATTGGGAAGAATGGAATATCTAACTGGATAAAATGCATCCAATCTATGAAGGAGGGTTAGGGAGAGGGAGAGAGAGAGAGTGTCGACCAAAAGAATTTTGATGTCTTCGAAAAAAGAAGGGGGAAAGGGAGAATAAAGTGAATGACAACAAAGGAAAAGACGGAAGAGAAGAAACGAAAAAGGAGTGGAAAGATAAGAAGGTTGCTGTTCCAGACTTGTGCATTATATTTCGGACGTCCTTTGCATCACATACGTGAAACAGAAGGGAATGTCTCAAGGAAGAGCCGATGGGACTCTAACACACTTTGTCGATAGTCCTCTCCCTTACCTGGATTTTTGCCCTGCACTAGGGCAAGGAAAAAGGAGCATACCTAAGTGGGTTTAACTACAGCATTATTGCCATCTTTAAACGAATTCTGGTAACTACACAATAAAACAGTTTCCACAGCGTTCTCATTTAGCAATGCGCTCCAACGCGCCAGAACCTGCACTGGGAAGATTCTGGCATCTTGCCCACGCGGAGGAGATTCCGCGAAAAGCGCCGTCTACTCATAAGCGTGAGTCAGCGTGCATTTGGCCTTTCTGGATGCTTCAACTTCTATGGCAGTAGTGTCAGGGTCTCCCACTGGTGGCAGTGGCATGCCTCGCGGCACCGTGCCATGCCACGAGCTTCTCTACGCCACTAGGGTCGGGAAAGGGAACTGTTAGTAACCCCGCCGTTTTACAATAGGGATGGCGATGTCTCTTGCGGCGGGGTTATGAACTACGTGGAGAGGCGATTTCGTCGTGTCATTCGTGCAATGCACGTGGCATCAACCTTGACAATACCGTTCTATGGTCTTTTGTCCCGTGAGTGTATGTTATATTCCGGGAAGATGCTGTGTCACCCCCTCGCTTGGAAAGTAAGATCTGGTGCCGACCAACACGTCCGCTTTCGTTTTTTTTCCACTCCATATTTCGCTAGCTGGACCTGGTCCAACTGCAACAAGTTCTATGCAGCCGACTAAACTCTCGACATCTAGGTTAGTGGAGTGTATGTGTAACTGTAAGTGTATGTAAGTAAAGTTTGAGGATGACAGGGACGAGGAAGGAAATATCGCGTGCTGTTCGTGGTCCGTTTGCTGAGTGCGTTTACACACTATCCTCTCAATAGAAGAATCAGTAACGTCATCTGTGAACAACCTGTGGAACAAGGAGGATTTCGTCCCCGCTTTTCTAGAACCGACCACCATCAAGTCGTCAACCAATTACTGGAAAGAACTCAAGAATATAATATCAAATTATGTTTGGCATTATAGACTTGAATAAAGCTTTCGACAGAATTGAACACCCAGCACAAAGTGCTAACAAAAATCTATTAGACTTTTAAGTAAAATGTATATAAATAGCTGGTCAAAAATAAAGACAGATACAAAGACCAATATTCAAACTACATAGGGATGTTCGCCTCAAAGATCCGTTATCGCCGAGCTAGAATCAGTCTTTAGAAACTTCAAGAAAAATACGGGCTAAACATCAATGAAAGAAAATTACAAAATTTAAGAATTGTAAGTGATGTAATAATCTTCTCACAATCCTCAAAAGAACTGGGCAATACTCTTAATGAGATATCAGGACTAAAGATCTATATAATTGAATTGTAAATATCAAATAGGATAATACAATTTAACTTCGCCAAGTTTTAGCTCACTGGTAAGTTCTTTTTTTAGAGCTATCCCTGCAGAGAGTGAGACGCTTTTGCAGTGGATAGGGATGTAATAGCTTTAATAATAATATTATAATACTAATACTAATAATAACAATAATAATAGGAATAATCCAGATGGTATCCAGAATTTCTGGTACAAAATACTCCCCTGTGTCGGTGCGATTAGCTGAACTAATCAATTCTGTTATAAAAGAGCCAATAAAATGCCAAGATTTCTTATACAAGGTGTAATCTATTTGACGCCTAAAAATGCATATTATCTTCACGATCCATCTAAATACTGCTCAATCACGTGTCTTCCAACACTCTATAACGTCATGCCTTTCGCAAATTATTAATAACCATTGTGAACAAAACAACATTTTAGCGGAAGAGCAGAAGGAATGCAGAAAATGTTCTAAAGGTTGCAAAGAACAACTAATAATAGACTCAGTTGTATCAAACCTGACGTCTAAGAAGAATAGAAATCTGTATATGGCATATGTGGATTTTAAAAAAGCTTTCGGTTCTGTTCCCCATGATTGGCTTTTAAGCAGTGCTTCGGCTATACGAAGTCAACTCGTCTGTGATCACGTTCCTGCAACATGTGTTAACTACCTGGAGAACGAAGATACACTTGAAAACACCTACTCAAGCCACTGAGACTGATATCCTGCATATAAAACGTGGTATTTTTCAAGGTGATTCACTAAGTCCACTATGGTTTATTTTGTGCATGAATCCCTTGTCCAATATTCTAAACGCCACAGAAAAAGGATTTACGATCAAATCACGAATGAAAGTACAACATCGCATTAACCATCTGGCTTGTATGGACGATGTAAAGCTGTACGTATGCGTCAACTAAGACACAGTCTACATATCTCCTGAAAAATGTGGAAAGATTTTGGAACGATATAAGGATGCAATTTGGACTGGACAAATGCCGAGCAGTGAGTTTGGTTGAAGGAAAGCTGAAAAAATACTGCATACGACCTTGAGATCAATGTTAGAATATGTGGGTTGGAAGCTGAAGAAACATACCGATATCTGGGAATTGAACAAGCTAGGCGCATTGATCACACCAGAATAAAGAATGAACTAACCACCGAATTTGTCCAGAGAGTAAGAAGAATTTTAAAAACTGGACTTAATGGAGGGAACATTTCAAAAGCTATTAACTCTTATACTGTGCCCATCTTAGAATACTCAGCGGGAATAGTGTCATGGAGCATCACAGACATAGAGAATATTCAACGAAAGTTAAGGGTACTACTATCAAAAACCCTTAAGCATCACCCTAGAGCCTCAGTTGTACGTGTGACCATCCCACGACGCCTTGGCGGTAGATACTTCACTGACATTAACACCATGATCTGCAATCAGGTTGAGAGCCTCAGAAAGTTCTTCCACGCGAAATCTACCGCCTCCAAGCTACACGCCGCAGTTTATGCAGTGGACGAATGGACACCATTAAAATTATGCCAGACGTAAGCCTTACGGCACTCAGTATCCAGCAAAAACTTGATGCGTGGATGGCAAAGCCTGTTCATGGAAGACATCCCAGAGATTAGCCAAGCATATGTCGATAGACAGTCGTCGAACTACTGGTTGATTTCAGAGCAGATCTTCCCTGAAACTTAAGGATTTATGATTGCCATACCACATCAAGTAATTCCAAAACGCAATTACGGAAAATATATACTGAAACACCCAAGTGTGAACGATGACCGCTGCCGATTCGATTGTGGACAAATTAAATAAATACAGGACGTTACATCAGGCTGCTCACATATAACTGGATCAGAATACAGGAATAGGAATGATGCAGTAGCGAAAGTAATTCAACAATAATTGACCCAGAAGTACCGGTTATCATCCGAAGCATGTGTTCCGCACTATGTGTATAACCCGAACAATGTGTTGGAAAATCAGTCTAAATGGCCGTACTGGGACAGAACGATTGTCAAAGACAGAACTGTCATCTGCAATCTACTTGATATTGTTCTGTTAAATAAAGAAAGCAGACAAGTCGACATTATTAATGTCTCAATACCAAACACATCCAATCTTCAATTGAAATACACAGAAAAGAAGGCTAAGTATGTTGATCTCTCAGATTCTATCCTCCAACAATAGAATACTTGCAGGGGAAGAATCGTTCCAATTATTGTATCAAGTACTTCCATCTCGAAGACCATACATCAAAGTCTCAAGGAATTAGATCTTCCTGAAAACCTATGGAAGTTTATGCAGAAGGTTACTATCATCTCAATGACCAGAATTGTCAGAAAATTTGTAGGAAATCAATGTGAATAGATTCTAAATAATAACCATAATTTGTATTGTGATTATGTTAGTCTGTACAATTTATGTAGACACCGTAGAGATACGAGATGTAATTTAATAGTATTGAAAGAAAGCATTCACAATGGTCCCAAAGCATTTACACTTTTGGAAGAAAAGATAAAACACATGCCCTCATATTGTACATACAAATACCTGAGGTATAGAAAAACTCTTACAATAAATCAGACTTTCCCGTTTTCTATGTCTTTTGGTCTCGGTTACCTATTCGGGCTTGACACATACTCTTGCTAGTTGCCATCTATCGCCGCCAACACTACATTTTTTGGACATTTTAAAAAAATTTTCGGTTTCCTAATAGTAGAAAGGGTAGTATTTTAGTATTTTAAAAATTTTAAAGAAAAGTAAAACCATGTCCTAAATGGCAATTTTCAGTGAAAAAATTGCAGACATTTTTAAGAATGTGGAGTATAAGTCACATAAATGCGAATTTTGAAGCTCTTTTTCACAGAAAATTTTTGAGTTTTCGAAAAAAAATATAGATTTTTAAGAACATCACCTCACAAATACAATAGAGTGTACTAATTGCTAAAACGATGTGAGAGATCTTTCAAAAAAATTACATTTGTGTAATTTTTGAAAAAACAAAAATATCGCAAATTGAACGTTACATCACATTAAAGAATACAATTGGAACTATCAGTTCGAAAAGTTTTAAGACCAAATTTGGAGCCGTTTTTGAGAAAATCTTGTTTTTGTTATTTTTAAAATTGCAAATATTGCATGCAATGTTGCCCAAAAATTACTAAAATTTTCAAAAGAATGTGCATGACCTTAATGAAAGAACTTACTATGGAGAACAAACTGTATTTGAAGAAAAATCTATCTGTAATAATGTAGTTGTAGAAAGAGAAAAAAAATAAAACTTTTGCAATTTTCGAAAATTCAGAGATAACCATGGAAATTGGCCGTATGCCACCTTTTACTTGTGTTTTACTCTACTCTTACAAGAAATTTAAAGAAAAAATTTGGAACCGTTTTTGAGAAAATTTTGAAAATGTCCGGAGGAGTTTCATGTAAAGTACCCCCAAATTTTACAGAATCTTTTTCAATATCTCAAAGATTCGACTCGAGCGAGATCGACAGGGGTTTCTTCAATTTGAAAAAAAGAATCCTAGGTATGGTTTAGGCACTAGCAGTGTTCACAGACGGACAGACGGACAGACGTTTCTCTTTCAATTGGTTTTTCGGTATCAAGGACCCACAAAAGAGTGATTCTGGGTAAACCACGTGTTAAGGGTCTTTTTGCCTTAATTTAGCAACTTGATTTATCCACTCTCGTTATCAGGGCTCGGCAATGAATTTTTTCTGCAAAAACTCCGCCGTTTTTTCGCGCTGCATTACATAACTTTCCCTTTACTACGCATATTACGTATATGGGAAAGTAAAAATTGTTGAAATTACCCCTGCGGAAATTTTGGATACAGAGCTAATTGACAAAAACAAGATCAAGTTCATTAATTCCTGTTGTACGCCAATCCTTACGTATTGCTTTGGGATAATACAACCTGGTGGTCTTCAACCGATCTTGAGAACCTCGACATCATGGAACAAACAATATTAAGAAAGTAAAAAATGCACCATACTAAATCGGTGGAGCGGCTCTACATCCCTAAAAGAGAAGGTAGGTGAGACCTTTTGATCTGAAATCTCTTTGCAATAGGCAGACGACAACAATGAAGAAGTAATTTTTAGATAGGTGTGAAACGTATGTCCCTAGGCCACTGTGGGTCGCAGTAACGTATAACAGAAAATAACCCATGGGTGAAGTGTGATCTGTGTCCTCTGACTTCGCTCCTGCGAATCTTCACTTAAAGCCAATGATCAAAATGGACAGTACAAGAAACGTAATGAATATTAACATGCCTTATTTTAAGAATGTCCCATACCTGCTCAGAAAACAAGCAATTGTTACCTTGTATACTTCTGCCTATCCAACGGATGTTAGTTCCAGGGACCCAGAGCCAGGAGGAGCTCAAAACTATCGTCAAAAATGGACACGGGATGAATTAATGGAGGTGATGTGGTGCTTTTACTATGCAAAAGCGAAAAATGGGGGCTCAAAAGTTTTCAAGATATGGAGAGATCGGAACGGAACCCAGATATGAGACTCAAAGAACCCAGATATGATATTAATAAAAGCTTACCTGTCAACGAAGATACATGCACAAAAGTGGAAAATTCACAGCGGAACAACTTGCAGACATTCAGAGAAATGCGGAGTATGTTCTTTGATCGAACTATCCCCATGACAAACATTTAGAACCATCTAATATTCCTGAAAATGATGGTGCCCTTGAAAATTCATCTCTTGCCAATGAAACGTACGTTTGTGGTGAAAATGCATCTAGCTATGAATGTAAGAATTGTAATGTCCGTTCCGTGTAAGACGTCCGTTGGCATCGATGCTAATGCATTTTTAGCCCCTTCAACATTCCACAGAATGCCAGTTACATTTGTGGTGTGCGCGTTTGAGCAATCTGTCTTTCTGGATTTTTTATGGTGGTCCCCTCTTGTTGCTCGGTCTGGCAAGCGAAATCGACTGACTATTATTCCTTCGGACCAGAACTCGGATCCTTCGCTTTCTGGAGCATTTTCTTAGGCATTCCTACCTTGAATGCCCTGTTCTGCCCTTTTGTCATCAGGTGCTCACACCCTTTTCTCATCAGGTACATCTCATTGCTCACAGGTTGTTTCGTCGATTCCTTTATTGGAAAGAAAATTCGTTCCAAAAGCGTCAACGCGAGTCTGTTACGTGCTTTATTTTTCACCGCATTCATGACCGAAAACGTTCTTTCAACAACTGCGTTACTTCTTGTCAAAGACAATAGGTCTAAGCACAATTTTGCCAATTCACGAAAAACGTATTTCCCACCAGCATCCGTATAAAAATACACTTTAGGCCACAAATCATAATTGGTCTTGATTTCATGGTCCTCCAGCCTTTTAACATGCAACAATTTATTGTACTGATTTTCAATTTACCATTGTTCCATTTCCATATAAATTGAATGCTATTAGCTGTTTGTCGAAGAATTTTCAAACCCAGCCCGTGAGGCCACCAGCCATACCCACTGACCTCGCCGGAGTCCGATGAGACTTGATTGATGTTTTCAGGAAGGTACACTGCTGTGATCATTAGTTGCGTTAGTGTAGTGACTGTTATATCCCGAAATGTGGCGGTGATTCCTGCCGCGCTGAATGGTGAGGTCCTACTCGCAGGCTTGCGGGGTTTTTATATTTCTAGGCGTCTTTCCCCAGTGGAGCACCGCCCCAGGGGACGGGGCGGAAATGAAGAGGAAGGAAAAATCGTGTGCAGTCCGTGACCGGTTTGTTAACACACTGCGCCAGCCAGGTAGCGATCGGAGAAACCAACTCGATCTAGCTTCTTAACTAGTGCCAAAACTCCGCTATCGACGGCACTTGAACTGTAGGACCTCTCGACTAGGGGTCGTACAGAAACAATGCAATGTTGACACTGAGCTAAATTCAGCCGGAGACTTCTCAGTGTTGCATGAAATATACTGTAACGTACCGTAAATATAGTACCTCACAAATTATAAAACAAGAAGGATTGCTAAGGGACAGGAGTCCTACGCGTAAATGGACTCAGGGTACTTACTAACTGAACGAAAAAAAAACACATGTATCTAATTTTAACAAACACAAATCGGCCATACATTTATTAATCACGAAAATTTACACTGCTATTCACTTCTTATACATGACATTGTATTACACTAGTCTTATGCTAAACCTACGATGCATTCGTTATCTTCATCAACTGTTCAAATGCCATTTGCTGGTCGATTCCGTTTAATGTAATGGTGCATACACCTATTCTATAATCAGTAGCCCCGTTATTGCTCTCTCTATGCTAATTCCTCTCCCATGGGGATATTCCCCCCTTTTATTTCCTTTCCCACTTCTCCACTAGCTAGTGAGTACAACCTGCAAGTAACCGTCTGCTTTCCGTGTGGCTCGCCGCCCGGCCGCAAGGAGGGGGCCCCGCGCGCCGTGCCGCGGCGTCCGATGACCTTGGAGAGCGGTGCGGCTGGCCGTCGTGCGACGTCCACTGTTGCTTCGTTCCGAGATTCTTGCTCTTCGTGAATTCACCCTCCGCGTTGCGCTATTATCACTCTCTGCTTGCACAGGGGTTGAAAACACCGACAAGTTTAGTTTCCGCAGCCGTCAGTGTGATTCCTCTTTAGCGCTCCTCCCAGCTACACATTCGGTCGGACTGTCTCTGATTCTCCTATAGGATGCAGAATCCCGACTGCGCACGGCCACACTGTTATTGTAGTAGCATACCTTCAACTATTTTCCGCGCTTTGACACCTCAGTCCATCCGTGTAGAGACCGCCGTTTTGTTTTACTGTGGCGTATTCCCACTTGCCCTACACTTGTATTAATTTCGCTTCCCGGTGCGCACTAATTACAGTTTCTTATCCTCACTATTCACTCCGGTCTTCATTCCAACCCCTCCATCACTCACACTCCCGTTTTCGTCCCAGATGCAACTCGATTTATTTCGCCCGCACCGCGCATTGCGTGCACTCCGCAACCAAGATTCCGCCATTACTCCCCGCCAGCCACGTAACTGTCTCCCGGCTCGCCGCTCCTGACCCGTTCGCGACGGTTCTCTACTCGGTTCTCAGGTCGCTCGCGTCCCCGCGCGCGATTTGAAAGTCTGTTGTCGCCGATAAGCTTCTTATCGGTTCAATACGTATCACTTTTCTCTTCCGATATTTTAGATTGATTAGTGATTCCTGGCGCGCCAACTTCTAAGATCATTAATCCCGTATATATAGCGCATGTTTTATAGTGGAGGTGATGATCTTCCTCTGCTGAATGGAGAGATCCAATGCCGACCAACCCGTCGCCTTGCGGGGTTTTCCCTAACCAGGTATCTCCCACCAGTAGGGCACCGCCCCGGCCAGGACAAGCTGTAAGCTCCCGACCGATCTCCCGAAATGTATGTGGTGCATGTAAGTGTTAGTGTGTATTAGTAAGGGGTGAGGATAAGGAAAGGAAGAGGATGAAAAGATCCCCGTGGTCCGTGACCCATTTGTTAGGGAACTGCTCCTGCATTCTTCTGGTGTTGATCGGAGAAACCTCGCAAAACTACTGATCAGAGCAGCCAGCTGCTTGAATTCTTCTTCAGACAACGGCTTCATTTGACCCAGTGGTGCAGCTAGCGTCGAAAATCCTTCCACCGAGGGGACTCGAACGCTAGGACTTCGTGGTCACATGCACTGCAGGGACATCACTTGATGCTCTGAGCCACCTACGACCCGGTATTTTAGGGCAACCACTGCTTAGTTGGTTCTCTCCGCAGGTTGAATCCGGGTCGACCTCCGGGGCCGGTCACTAAAGCAATGACCAGATTCCTCTTTTCCGTCACCCGTAGGTGGCATCAACTGATGTTACTGCAGGACCTCTGATAGGGATAACCCAGTGTTTGAGTCCCGACAGTGGCACGATTTTCTTTGATGAATACCAGGCAAATGCCAAAGACGGAGTCAGTCAAGACCGCGCGAGATGTTTCCTTCCTCTCCCTTGTCCTTTCCTCATCCCTTACTCACATACACAAGAGTATGTACTACATTACTGCACATGTCGGGAAACCATTCGGGAGACAAGAGCTTGTCTCGGCTGGGGCGGTGCGTCCTGGGGTAAGAAACCTGAATGGAGAAACCTCGGGAAGTGAGTGTGGGTCAGCGCCGGATTTCACCATCAGCGGGGCAGAAACTCTGCCACCCCCGTGATAAAAACACGCAATATAAATACTGAACTAAGCATTGCAGTTGGTACACCCGGAAACACAAAATAGTCACTCTTCGGCTGTTTGTCGAAAAAGGAAATACTGGCGACCCGTGCGGGGGGGGGGGCGCGAGGCCGCCGATCTCTCCAAGTCGCCCCACGGAGTCCGGCGCGGCCGGCAGCGCTGCACGATATTTCCATGGCGGATGCACGGCACCGCCTTGCGCGGGCCAAGAGCCCGCGCCGCGGCATGCAAACATCCCCCTGCGTGCCCGCGCGCGGCGCTGCGGCTGCTGTATACAATTACATTGCGCGCACACTTTATTAGTGCTCCACTGTTCTGCCCACACGTATTTCGGTCCACATTGTTACCCTCACGTGACCACACGCTGGTTATAAATACATTCCGTCTATCAGTTAAGCTCACTGACTACAGGGAAAACGAGCAAAGGAAGGGGACTGATATAATAAATGTTGAATCAGGCCAATGTTAGAGAAATTGTATGCAGTTAACTGCAATGAGAGACTTAAAATTGGCATGTAACTAGTTCCAGAAGTCTACTGTGAATGGAAACGGAGAAAAGACGAACATAATCGTTACGAAGCTTTTGTTCTCCGTAATAAAGTTCTCCCAGCGCATTGATATTGTTGTTAAAGAGTGTTTCTGTAACCGGATATTTTTCTCATGAAGGGACTGTGATTGTTGGAGTGAGTAAAAGTATTCCTAATGTTACGTAAAGAGAAAATGTAGTGAAATCTTGAAGTACTATCGTCCAACTTCACATCCCTTTTCAAAAATATCAAATCTTTATTTCATAGCGAAAGAAAATGCCATTGTTTTCTGACAGTCTCCATCAACGAGCGAATTCGTTTCCTTCAGTTTAGCGAGTCAGCGTTGCCAGACTCTCGCTTTTGGCAGGACGTCCCGCTTTTTGAAACTAAAAGTGAATGTACCACGCGGTACACCACAAATTACGCTTTTGTAAAATCTTTCGATTTAAATTGCTCAATGCAAACATATACAAACAAAAAATAAAAACAGGGAAAACTAGTGGTGCTACAACAGAACGTAGCGTTATTGGAAACAGCTACGTAGTATTGAAATATTGCCCTTCCTGTGCTACTAACATCTTAGCTATTATTTGAAAACGTCCAATTCAACCAACACGCGAATAACTCACTGTTTTCATCACAGTGTTCTCAAAACACTGAATTCTACAACTGCATAAAAATATAATACAAAAGTTTTGTAAACGTGTATTAGAAAAAGAAGCCTGATACCCCGGACAATATAGAAATGAATTTCATAGCGCCATGATTAGAGAAGAGTATTCTAATACCATGCAAACTCTATTCATTACAAATGGTACAGCATTTGGTGCGACAACTAAATATTTTCATGCAAATATCAACATAAATTTGACAATTATAACTCCTTTTCAAACAGCTATATCAAGTCACAACAATGACTCGTAATTTATATAAATTCTCGTGCGCCAAACGGAATTTCAATGTTCCATCCCCTGCATTGTTAATACTCCCTGAAAGCAATTTCTATTTCAAATATTTCAAAATAAATCACTTCTAAAAGATTTCTGTGTAAATGTATAGCAAAAGAACGAATGTAAGGAACGAACAAACAAATAATGTACAAAATTGGAAATTCTAATTTATGACGCATCCAGCTGTCTGAAGATTAGTAAATTTGCAGCGGGTTATTATGTTTGTCACGAAATTATAGAAAAACTATCGTATTTTCAAAACTAGTGGTGCTTCCAACGCACATACTTTCTCGCTCTGCTTCTATACGGCCCTTATTGCTATTTCACTACTTCATAAACCAACAAAAGTGTATTCTACCAGCAAACGTTCTCCGTACCGAGACCCGAAATCTGATACTCAAGTCAACGAACCGGCACTTATACCACTACGCCACACCAACACCGCATGGGTCGAACAGAGCCATGAGAGAATCGAACCGACCTATAAAATGGTAAATGCATGATAAAGGAACAATTGATACGATGGTACATACGCTTTGCAAATCCAAGAAGAGACGTAAAAAATTGTTAAAAGTTAAAAATTTCAACAAATATATACAGACATTTCCAGTACATTTATCGTAATTATAAATATTGGTTATTCAAATGGTTTCACATGGTTTTAAATAAAGTTTAAAGAATTCTCAATTATTTCCTAAGACAACAGAGAATTCTGACAAATAATATTACGCGACCAGGACACGAACCGCCGAAGCTTCCCTCGGAAGACCTGTACCAATCCTCGCTGATTAACCGCTGCGACCACAATGGATAGGCATGAAATAAACTTATAAAACTGTAACAGAGTATTGAGGTTTCATTTCTCGCATTAGAAAACCGAAATATCCACAGTATGTAGAAAAAATGTCCTTTACGCGCTCAGGGAAGGTATCTGGGAACATCATCATTCATAATAGAAAAACAAGTTCAATTTAGAGATTAGAAAACTAAAATCTCCGATAAAGTCTCTGACATTTTATAGCACCACTATTTTATTTTAACTTAAGCAACAGGTTTTATCCACTTTTTCGTTACCAGACCCGTCCTATAAGAGTTTTTCTGGCGAAAATTCTCCGTTTTCCGGCGCACGATCTTTCTCTTCTTACGAAGTTTTCGTAAGGCGAGAAAGGAAAGATTAATCCTGAACGTATTTGAAGAAGTAGTTTTGATAAATACATTTCACTGAGAAAAAAATTATTTTCAATTAAATTATTATTTAAATTTAAAAAATTAATTTGATGAGCACATTTCATATAAGAAAAAAATTGTATCTTCATAAATGTAGTTGTAGGAAGACGGCGAAAAATTTTGAATTTTTTCAATTTTCAAAAAATCAGAGTTTTCAACCAAAATGAGACCTACGCCATTCTCTTAAATGAACTTCAGGCTATCCGACATCATAATTCGGTCAAAATTGTTGGCACCATTTTTTTGAATATTTTGAAAATATCCCAGGGGCTTCACGTAACATATTCCCCAAAATTAAAATATTGGTTTCAAATTCAAGGGTGCACGAGATCAGCAAGATTGATTGGGGAAAATAAATTTGGGAGAACACCGGCTGAACGGTTTAGTCTCTAGCGTTGTTCACACACGGACACACCGATGTTTTCCTTTCAGTTGGTTTTTCGGTGTCAAGAACCCCCAAAAGAGGGATTCTGGCTACAGCATGTGTTAGGGGAATTTTTTCCTTAATTTAGTAACTGGATTTATCCACTTTTTTGCTACCAGGGCCCTGTAATAAGAGTTTTTCTGCTGAAAATCCGCTGTTTTTTCGCGCAGCATTACATACTTTCCCTATACTACGTATATTTTCCTTATATACGGACGTATACGGGGAAGTAAAAACACACGAAAGAAATCTCAGAGACAATAGCGGGTGAATCGGTCGTCAAATAATGTAATGGGGTGAGTCAGATCGTCGGGTGTGTAGTTCGTCGATACCAGTGGTGTCAAGGTCTTCTACTGGTGGCTTTGGCACGTGTCGTGACACCGTAGCATGTCACGAGTTTCTCTGCGCAACAAGCGTTGGTAAAGGAAACTATTACGAGTAATGGTAACCCCGCCGTTTTACAATAGTGATGGCGTTGTCTCTGGTGGAGGGGTGATGAACTGCGTGGAGGGGCTATTTCGTCGTGGCATCGATCTTGACCACACTGGTTTATAGCATCACAGATCGTCGAGGTAGCGGTGTCGACGCCATCGCAGATCACAACGCGCTGTTCATTTTTTAACGAAATGGCATCGGTTCCCATACTGGATAGTCAAACTCTGGGGTATAAGTTCTTTACTTTTGTGCTGCTATTTCTTCGCGTTTTGTTTGAAGATGAGTAAAGAAGATGATAGTTCTTTGGACATTTTGGATTTGTCGGCACAAGACACCCATTAAGAAAATTGTAAACCCATTAAGAATGTTGTGAGTCCACAAATGAATACTACAAGTGAAAGGGAACGAGTGAATCTCTCTATTGCAATGCTCAAATGCCAAAAACGTGGACTGTTGATGAGAAAATGAAGCTGTACACTGGACAATGTATAGGGTTACACATTTAAGTGATCTCGACGTGGAAAAATTGTATTACGATCCACCTATTACAATATATTTTCTTTATTAAGTTTAACAGGAACATATTAAAAAAACTTGTCGTGTTCAGAGCTCCGAAGAAAAGCTACTTAAGAAAGGAAGGACCATCCGAAATTTCTCTCTGGATCACGGGAAACTGGAAGAAAAACATTAAGAGATGAACAACACCTACCCAGAACAATTTCATGAGGTTTGCAGTTAGTAATCAATCTAAAATTTTCTATACCTGAAAATGTATACACATTTGAGAATGAAAATGTGTGTATATGTGAATAAAAATGCGCGCGCGCGCGCGCGCGCGAGTGTGTGTGTGTGTGTGTGTATGTATGTGTAAGTGTTTTGTTCCCCTGTAACTCGACGCATGGAGCATTTTCAATCCAATTTTGCACAAATACTTCTTAGACACCCTGAAATTTGTGAAAGAATCTTGTTATGTTAATAAAATGCAAGTGCAGCTTCTGTCTTTAAAAAGAAAATTTGGATGATAATGTTAAATCCAAGTCAAGTTAGAAAACTCCTTGTGCTATTTATAAATAATTAAAAAGGTATAAAAATATATTTGCTATGAACTGTTGAAGAATTTAAGTGAACTTAAATATCTCGAAATATTTATTGAAACTTGGATGCCTGTTGAGTAGAAATAAAACATATTTTCAATTTCAACCAAAGGTGTAGGTTGTAATAAATGTTAATTTTTACATTTATGTAAAAATACATACGTTTGGGTTTTTTTCAAGCAACTTTTTGTAATATTCTGTGTTTTCAAAACCGTATATATTCATTTTAATTGTACGCAAAATATATCTTGGTAATTGCAATGAATTCTTTGCAAGAAATTACTAATGAATGATTATGCAGTGTATGTTGATGGACGGTTAACTGCAATATTTGTAAACAGAAAGCACCACGACATTCTGTCGTCCGAAATGCCTGTACTCTTCCCTCTGATGTAACTTTATGTGCACTCATCTCCCCAGAGATCTCTTTTATTCAATTTGTTGAATTTCAATTTATTTTTGTCACAGAAGATATTGCTACGATTGTAATTTGTGCCAACTTTAAAATACATAATTTTGCAGTTGATCGTTTTTTGATATTGTCATATGTTTTTTGTTTGTTTTCTATTTTATAATCAATGTTATTGTCATTCTGTAATTTTTGTTTTGCTTTCAAAGTCGTATCCAATTAAATGTTGTTCTGTGGTAACGACTCTGTGTTTATTTTTCAAAAGTTAAAGAAAAGAGCCACGTTCCCACTGAAATTCTCACAACCAACCTACACGTCTGGTTACAATACATTGTTTTGATAATTTTAGTAGTTTTCGCGCAATATTGCGTGCAATATGTGCAATTTTTAAAAAAATTACAAAACTAGATTTTCTCGAAAACGGCTCTACGTTTTTCTTTAAACTTTTGATAGGGATAGTGCTAAATGTGCCCTATGAGATGACATAAACTCCATATCCCTCTATTCTTTTGTTTTTTTAAAAATTGCAAAACTATTTTTTTGACTTGTCTCTCACGTCGATATTATTTACATTAGTGGCAATTTGTTTACATTATTATGTTTACCAGATTAAGTGGTTTATGTAATGTCAAGTAAAGTTTCTCGAAAACTCAATAGTTTTCTGTGAAAACTAGCACAAACTTCCGCATTTTCAGAAACGCTCAAACTCCATTTTCTCATACATGGCTTCAAATTTTTTCTTCAAAGTTTTGGAACGGATAGTGCTAATTGCACTCTTTAATATGACGTAAAGTTTTTGAAAATTCAAAAAATTTCTGTGAAAATGAGCTTCAAATTTCGCATTTTTAGTAGCGCTTAAACGTCATTTTCTTAAAAATGGCTACAAAATTTTAAAGGAAAATTGCCATATAGGACGAGGTTTTTGTGTTCTTTAATATTTTAAAATTAATATTTCCGTTCTATCTTTAGGAAACCGAAAAATTAAGGAAATGTCAAAAACATATAGTTTGGGCGGCGATAGATGGCAGCTGGCACGAGTATGGAGCAATTCCGAATAGCTAGCCGAGACCGAAAGAAAAAGAAAACTAATACGGGAAAGTCTGTGCCATTCTGTAGCATCACTAGTTTACTTTCCCGTATACGTACGTATACAGTATATGGAGTAATATATGTAGTATAGGGAAAGTTATGTAATGCTGCGGAAAATCGATTTTCAGATTTCAACGGAAATACACATTTTGGGGTCCCCTGATATCGAAAGGTGGGTCTCTAAAAAAGGTGGGTCTGTCCGTTTGTGATCAACACTAGGGCGTAAACAATACCTGCGATTTCTTCCAAAATGGATATTCGACTGTCGATCTGCGTCCACTCAAGGCGCCTCGATTTTGAAAACTTTTGTTCAAAATTTGAGGGTACTTTACTTGAAGTCCCCCTCGGACATTTTCAATATTTCTTCAAAAATGGCAAACAATTTTTTCTTTAAATTTCTTGTAAGAATAAAGTAAAATACAATTATACAATTATACAGGTCCCATTTTCACGGTTAACTCTGAATTTTCGAAAATTACGTAAGTTTTAAATTTTTTCAGCGTCTTCCTAGAACTACAAAATTGAAGATAGAGATTTGTCTTTCAAATAAAATGTGTTGTCCAAAACGAGTTTTCATTAAGGCCATGTATATTTTTTTAAAAATTTTAGTAGTTTTTGCGCAGTATTGCACGCAATATTTGCAATTTTAAAAAATTACAAAAACAATATTTTCTCAAAAACGGCTACACATTTTTGCTTCAAACTTTTTGTAGAGATAGTGCTGAATCTGCTCCATGAGATGCCATTAACGCCATATTGCTCTATTCTCTTGTTTTTTCAAAAATTACAAAAATGAATTTTTTCCTTGTCTCACGTCGTTAATATTTACATTAGCGGCGATTTGTTCACATTGATATATTTATGAATATATGTGCCTTAAATAATGTCAAATAAAGTTTCTCGAATATTGAATAGTCTTCCGTAAAAACTAGCTCAAAATTCAGCATTTTCAGAAACGCTCAAATGCCATTTTCTCAAAAATGGCTTCAAAACGTTTCGAATGGATACTGCTAATTGCACTATTTAATATGGCGTAAAGTTCATTTTGGGATATTTTTTTGTTTTTTCAAAAATTACAAAAATGTAACGTTTTTGAAAGTTCTTTCGTACCGTTAAAATGCATATTTCTAGCAATTTGTAAACACTTTTGAGTTTGTGAGTGTAAGTGCTTTAAATGACTTCAAATGAAGTTTTTCGAAAACTCAAAAATTTTCTGTGAAAATGAGCTTCAAATGTCGCATTGATAGTAGGGCTTAAACGCCATTTTCTTGAAAACGGCTCCAAATTTGTCAACGAAAATTGCCATTTAGGACTAGGTTTAACTGGTTTTTTAATATTCTTAAAACAATATTTTGTTCTAGTATTAGAAAACCGAAAAATTATTAAAATGTCAAAAAAATATTGTTTGGGCGACGATAGATGGCAGTCGTCAAGAGTATTGGCAAGTCCGAATAACTAGCCGAGACCAAACGAAACAAAACTATTGAGGGGAAGTCTGTGCCATTCTGTGGCATCACTACTTTTCTTTTCACTTTAGAACAATTGCATTTAGTATAGAAATTCATTTTATGTTATACCAAAACGAATTGACCCATTTTTATATGCCTTTTTTTGCATTTTTCGTCTATTTCTACTTTTTTACCTTTGTAACTCATTTTAATTAATTTTTCGCTTATTTAATCGATTTTAATATCATTTTAATGGTACTTGCTTCAAACATTATTTACGAGATACAACAAGAATTCACCAAAGAATTCACCAGTAGCATATTCGATTTCTTCGCTATATTTTAATGTCAGCCGTTGTGAGTACTATGTAATCTAAGGTTCTGTTTCGTCAATCGTCGTTGCCAGTTGGACCGATTTAGTGATAAATAAAGGCAGGTATTTTCTATTACAAAACAGTCCAAATCAAAAGTTTGCAAGCTAGGTTCACTTGAATAAAAGGAAGAATCCTCGATTGCATCAGTATTATACACAATAGCTTGAGTTGGTCATCTGAAATAGTTTGATCAATTTTTTTGCGTTATTTGTTTTTGTTTTTAGGGCATATTTAAAACATTTTGAGAGTATTTTATTGGTAATTTTTGGCAATGTATTAGGTCATTAAAATCCGCCCTCTTGTAATGATAAAACAAAGCGTGTTATTTCCCCCAAATGCTTTTTACATTCCCGTATACATAGGTACATATAAGGAGTAATATACTGTAACCATTGAAGTCTGGTTACATCCTTCAAGACCGTCGAAAATGATTGAAATGACGTCCGATAGAGGGAGAGAGCCGTCGTAACAGTTACCATAAGCTTCACAGAGAGCGCTATAACAAAAGAGAAGGTTTGTGAACGCGCTCCGACACGCTAGATCGCACAACAAATCAAAATTATCGGGCAGGAATAGCAAGAATTTCTCTCACGGAGGAGAGCAACTCTGCCATTTTCGCAGCAGCCCTGGTTGAGGAACGACGTACATCGTGCGGCTTCGCTTCGCTTGGACTCGTGTCGGATGACCACAACAGAAAAGCTTAGCAAAGGTTAACTTTTTCGATAATTGTGAAATTAATCATCTCTAATATATAAGAAGATGTGATTACTGAATGATATTTCGAAAATGAATGAAAGTGATCTAACCCAAAACATTGTATATTTTGGCGATCATTCAAAATAACATAAAAAATGCTATTTTGATAAATTAATATCACTTTCATTTCAGCTTTTTCTTTTTGTATTTTGGTTCTTAAACTTCTGGATTGGCTTTCGTCTGGGTAATTAAATTACGTGCTTCATGGTCTCAGGAATATATCTGCAAACGCATCTGAGGCGGGCGCCAACTATCGTGTACGAGTAGACAAGAAGTGGAAGCTGGACTAGACTAGACTGGATTCTACGCACTTTAACGGACCCAACGGACCCAAGTGGAGCTGGACTAGACTAGACTGGATTCTACGCACTTTAACGGACCCAACCGAAGGCATCTGCTTCGCTACGTCCAACCGGCATTTACTTCGAGGTGGAGGAACGCGACCTTGGAACTGCGCAGCTGGCTGTGACCGCAGCGGAAGGTATTGCGTCGGGAAAGCGAGTGGCGTGAGTCTCTACGATTCTAGTTTTTTAATCCATTGCCATGCCTTTGGTGTAACTATATTGAGCCGAAAGTGCACAAAAGTACCTCGTGACAGCAATTCATATTTGTTAGATTTTTAACGTTTTGCTTTTTCCCGTCCATTTTCCTCCAGTTTGGTTTCCTCCTCTCCGGGTCGATTCCGTCCAGTTGCGTCCCGAACAGTTGTAGGCACCAGACTTGTAGGCACCAGACTTGTAGGCACCAGACTTGTAGGCACCAGACTTGTAGGCACCAGACTTGTAGGCACCAGACTTGTAGGCACCAGACTTGTAGGCACCAGACTTGTAGGCACCAGACTTGTAGGCACCAGACTTGTAGGCACCAGACTTGTAGGCACCAGACTTGTAGGCACCAGACTTGTAGGCACCAGACTTGTAGGCACCAGACTTGTAGGCCCCAGACTTGTAGGCACCAGACTTGTAGGCACCAGACTTGAAGGTACGAGACTCGTACTCGTACCTTCAGATACCCGTACGTACGAGACTTGAAGGTACGAGACTTGAAGGTACGAGACTTGAAGGTACGAGACTTGAAGGTACGAGACTTGAAGGTACGAGACTTGAAGGTACGAGACTTGAAGGTACGAGACTTGAAGGTACGAGACTTGAAGGTACGAGACTTGAAGGTACGAGACTTGAAGGTACGAGACTTGAAGGTACGAGACTTGAAGGTACGGAACTTGAAGGTACGAAACTTGAAGGTACGAAACTTGAAGGTACGAAACTTGAAGGTACGAAACTTGAAGGTACGAAACTTGAAGGTACGAAACTTGAGGGTACGAAACTTGAAGGTACGAAATTTGAAGGTACGAAATTTGAAGGTACGAAATTTGAAGGTACGAAACTTGAAGGTACGAAATTTGAAGGTACGAAACTTGAAGGTACGAAACTTGAAGGTACGAAACTTGAAGGTACGAAACTTGAAGGTACGAAACTTGAAGGTACGAAACTTGAAGGTACGAAACTTGAAGGTACGAAACTTGAAGGTACGAAACTTGAAGGTACGAAACTTGAAGGTACGAAACTTGAAGGTACGAAACTTGAAGGTACGAAACTTGAAGGTACGAAACTTGAAGGTACGAAACTTGAAGGTACGAAACTTGAAGGTACGAAACTTGAAGGTACGAAACTTGAAGGTACGAAACTTGAAGGTACGAAACTTGAAGGTACGAAACTTGAAGGTACGAAACTTGAAGGTACGAAACTTGAAGGTACGAAACTTGAAGGTACGAAACTTGAAGGTACGAAACTTGAAGGGAGGAAACCTTAGGGGACGTAATTGGACCGGATGAAACTGGACGTGAAGAAACTGAACGGGAAAAATTTGGACTGGAAGAAACTGGACGGGAAGAAACTGTACGGCACGAAACTGGATGGGACGGACGGACGGACGGAGGGACGGACGTGTTCCTTTCAAGGTTTTTCAATATCAGGCACCCACAAAATAGTTTCTGGCTACATCATGTGTTAGGGGATTTTGCTTCTTAATTTAGCAACTGGGTGTATCCATAAATGGCTCATCGTTAGATGAATCGTGACATCGTGACAAAAATCGTTATCACGGCCCAGCAATTAATTTTTTTCCGCCGAAAATTGGCCATTTTTTCGTGCAGCATTACATAACTTTCCCTATACTAAGTATATCACTACGTGTATACATACGTATACGGGAAAGTAAAAATTGATAAAACTAGTTGCTAAATTAAGAAAAAAATCTAACGCGTGGTGTACCCAGAATCCCTTTCTTGTGTGATACCGGAAAACCAATTGAAATCAAAACTCCGTGTGTCCGTCTGTAAACACCACTAGCGCCTAAACCGCACGTAGGATTTTTTCAAATTGAAGAATCCCAGGTAGGCGCAGGACTCTGGCTCCAACCTTTGTGATTTTGAACAACATTTCTTCCAAATTTACATGAAGCCACCCACACATTTTCAATTTTTCATAAACGTCTATAACTAAACAAATTAAAGATATATATTTTTCCTTCAAATAAAATTTCTTCTCCATAGTGACTTCTTTCATTAAAGTCGTGTATATTTTTATGAAAATGTTAGTAGTTTTCGCGCAATATTGCGTGCAATATGTGCAATTTTAAAAAAAAATTGCAAAAACAAGATTTTCTCAAAAATGGCCCCAATTTTTTTTAAATTTTTGGTAAGAGTAGTGTCTAATGTACTCTATGAGATGACATATACGCCATGTTCCAAAATTACAAAAAAGAAATTTTTTGAATTGTCTCTCGAGACGTTAATATTTTCATTAGCGGCGATTTGTTCACATTATTGTATTAATGAGTACATGTGCATGAAATAATGTCGTATAAAGTTTCTTGACAACTCAACCTTTTTTTTGTGAAAAAACTCAAAATTCCGCATTTTCATGAACGCTCAAACGCCTTTTTCTCAAAAATGGTATGCCATTACAAAGACATTTATGTAAACAACATTCTGAAGAAACAAGAGAGAAGAAAGCATTGTATTAGTTGAAGTTGTAGAAGTAGTTATTGTAGCATGAAAATAGCACATTGCGAGTTTCGGCCAAACGTTTTATCCAAATTCACTTTAGGATAGTAAACGACCCTTTTCCTAGTCTAAATCAAATGTTATTAATTATTACCTGAAAAATCCAGTCAAAATGATATCCTGTATGTGCCAGTTAAGGTTAAATTAACAGATGTAGAATAATCAAAGCTTAAAAATAGAGAGCGTACAGCCGAGCAACTGTTACCCCAAAAATAACGTTACAATATAAAATTACTAGTGTCAAAAACAGGAACGTCAATGGGGCACGAACCTACAGACCCGATGGTATTCGACGTCCTTGTTGGTATCGTACGCGCTGGCGCGTATCATTGCAATATATATGTATATATACCATCCCTCCTGATTTATTAAGAGGTACGAGATGGATGACTCGAGTGAACAATAGTTCTTACTCGACACGTGACATGTCTAATAAATGGCTCGAGAAAGACTGCTGTCGAAAATATGTTTACATTTCAATAAGAGGCTGTGGGTACGTTTTTCGAGATGGATACAAAGAAAAGACGAGTATTGGTTGAATAGTGTTAGAGAGCTTATATTCTCTATTAAATTTACAGTATTTTCAGACAAATAACAAGGTATGCTTAGGCTGATTTTCGATAACATCCAAAAACTTTGAAAGTGATTTCTCACGAATTACACTGTTACATAATTCACTATTAACATTCAGAAAACATGAGCTGTGAAAAATGTATATACAAGCATGCACCCTTTACGCGCAAATAGATCTCCCCAAAAAATAAAAATCTTAAGTCAAAGTCTTGAAATACTATTTGTACTTAACATTCAGTTTAGTAAACAAAATTAACTACTTTAAACGATTTCATTTTCTTGTATGTTATCAACACTAAGCGAATTACTGAATGTTTCCAGCCAATGAATTTCGTAATACATAGAACAAAAGAATTTCACAATGACGATGTTAAAGATTCAAAGTATTCTAACATTTCACACCTCATTCTCTCATCATCCGATTGTCAGTTTCACAAAATTTATGTAACTCGTAAAAAAGATTTTATGATTACTTGCTGTATTCTAGATTGTGTTTTCACTTTACGACAGTCTATTCGAGCATGAAATATATTCGTAATAGTGACTTTAATATTACATCATCTAACGTAATTTCAAAATAGTTTATGTCCGTTTCAAAAACGTTAATTTCGTTTTATGCAAATTGCCTCTCTAATACAGAAATCGTTCGTTGGTAAACGTTTAACTGACGTCATTCTGTTACGTTGAATCTGCTTGTCGCCTTCAGAGTCGCTAGTCTTCACGCCAAGGTCGTGGAACGGTGTTCCTAGGTAATGCTGTTCGGTGTGAAGCGAAGGCTCGTCCCGATGAAAATGCTTACAAAACCGCGCTCGGAATTAGGATCCGTTATAACTTTCGGATTCCATAGCCAATGTTCCAATTCCAATGTTTACCTTCCACATCCAGATTAAATTACGAATTCGAATCAGCTCCAAATTCGAATTGCAATCGAATAGAATAAGTAGATCAAACACGAAAGTAAAAATAAAATGCTGCGGGAAAAACATTTTCTCTTAATATTTGGATTGTATAATGTTCAAAGCGTACGCAAGAAATATATCAAATTTCACTTTTGGAATTCGTATGATTTTCATTCTAGTGCATTGTGTGCCGCTTATTCACATTACATATACTATTCCTCATTTTCACAAATCAAAAGGTTTTATAATTCAGTTTATAACACAATGTGATTTAATATGTTGAAAATATATTACCGTTTTAAAAGCTTCTCTGATTGTGTTTCCGTTAAATCTCCTCACCCTCCGGCACGTACGACCTTACTCTTACAAACGTCACAGGCTATAGATAAAGGGACGTATTGCAGGGGAAGTTATATATTCCCGCGGGAAAGCGATTTCGAGATTTTACCAGAAATACACGTTTTTGGGTCCACTGTTACCGAAAAAGTGGTCGTTTTCAAAACGTCCGTCCGTTCGTCTGTCGTCAGTCTGTGAACACCACTAGTTCATCAACCATACCAACGATTTCTTTCAAACTGGATATTCCACGGTTGATCTGGTTCCACTCGAGGCGCCGCGATTTTGAAAAGCTTTCTTTAAAATTGGGGGGTATTTTCCATGAAGACTTCCGAATATTTTCAACATTTTCTCAAAAACGGCCCCAAATTTTTTCTTTAAATTTCTTGTAAGAATAGAGTAAAATACACTTATAAAGATGGCATAGGTCCGAGTTTCATGGATAACACTGAATTTTAGAAAATTTTAAAAGTTTGAATTTTTGCCCGCGTCTTCCTATAACTATAATATTGAAGATAGTTTTCCCTTCAAGTAAATTTTTTCTCGATAGTGAGTTCTTTAATTAAGGTCATCTACAGTTTTTCAAAATTTTAGACGTTTTCGTGCAATATTAGGTTCAAAATTTGCAATTTTAAAAAATTAGGAAAACAAGACTTTTTCAAAAACAGCTCCAATTATTTTTAAACTTTCGGTAGGGATGGTGCTAAATGTACTTTATGACATGGCATAAACGGAATATTGCTGTATTTTTTTGTTTTTCAAAAATACAAAAATGGAATTTGTTTGAACTGTGTCTCACGTCGTTAATATTTACATTAGTGACGATTTGTTCACATTATTATATTTATGAGTACATGCTTATTTAATGTCATATAAAGTTTCTGGAAAACTCAACAGTTTTCTGTGAAAACTAGCTCAAATTTACCAATTTTCAGAAACGCTAAAAGCCATTTTCTCATAAATGGCTCCAATTGTTTTTCAAAGTTTTCAAACGGATAGTGCTAATTCCACTCTTTAATAAGACGTTTAGCTCATTATAGGATTTCCCAAAAATACACAAATGTAATTTTTTTGAAAGATTTCTCAGATATTTCTCAAAATAAAAACTATCACCAGTTTATTTATCGTAATTCTATTTGTCATTGCAATTGATTCAAATGGTTTTCAATAGAGTTCCTAATATTCTTAATAATTTCCTGCGGCAAGAATTGTGACAAATAATGCTCCTTGAACAAGACTCGAACCAGCGGAGTTTCCCTCCCAAGTGCTGAGTCTGTGCCAGCCAATTAGCCACTTCAGCCACCCTAGAAATACATGACATTTACACTTATATAATGGTAGCAAGTGTATGGTTGTTTGAGTTCTAGCAGTAGGAAGCCGAAAAATCGAGAAAATGAGAAAAAATGTTCCTCGGGTGACAAAAGAAGGTACCCGGAAAGAGAACATGCATAAATGAAAACCTCGTTCAGGCTAAAGAGATTAGAAACGCTCTAACATACGAGGAGAAACTTAAATGTAAATATTTCTTGCGAGTTTTCAGAAAATAATATTTTTAGAAATCGCAAATATATATATTTCTGACACTAAATAAGCGAAATCAATTCATTTTTTTAACAAAATTGCTTGATCTTTTTGAAATAACGACTTTTTACACCAGATTTTGTATGAAGCAAAGTTGCTATTTCCCAATGTTGTAGTTTAGAAGAGTTCACGTTCTTTTGGCATTGTCGAAACAAAATGAAGCTTGTTGTTGAAAAAATAAAAAAAATTGGAGCGGTTTTTGAGAAAAAAATCGTAAACTTTAATCGCAAATTACGAAAAACTACTCATTTTTTTCAAATAATTGTACATGACATTATTTAAATTGCTAATTTTGTACAATAGACTTTGTCTTAGGCAATAATCTCTATCTACAATTTTGTAGTCTTGAAATTGTTTTTTGCATTTTTCGAAAAACTATATCAACGAAAGGGATACCTGCATCATTCTTATAAAAGTCCTTCGCACTATTCAACAACAAAAACTTATCAAAAAATTTGGTGCTATATTTTGAAAATGTCCCAGGGGCTTCATGCAGTACCCACTAAATTTAAAATATCGGTTTCAAATTTCAGAGCTGCGACATCAGCCAGGACGATTGGGGAATATCAATTTTGAAGCAAATCGACTGAACGGTTTAGGCGCTAGCGATGATCACAGACGGATAGACGGACGGTTTGCGGTCGATCAAATTTTCGATATCAAGAACTATCGAAACGGATTCTGGCTGTTCGGACAAGCAAGCTGATTTATTAAGAAACCTTAATTACTTATTTTATAATGGCCGAGTTTCTGTATAAAATATTGTAACAACGTATTCTTATTTTATATTCGTTGGTTACAAAATACGTTCAGCTCATACGAGCCTCCTGTTCTCCGAAATTGTATTGCAGCTGTACGACCAGCTATTGCGCTACAGTTCTACGAAGTGCCGCCCATGGCATGCAATGCTTACCGCTTCTGTGCCTCATTTCACTATAATGTTTGAGTGCATGCGTGTAGAACTAACTTCAATTCGTACATTCTTTTAATGTGTTGTGCTGACTTGGACAATTGCCAGTCACTTAACTATGAACACATTGCAACACGCACTCTTGCTCGAGGACTGCCAAGTACAATCTCGTGTTAGGTGAATGCACTTAAATTCAGCAGCCAGTCATAATTCTAATAAGTTCTAATAAGTTCTAATAAGTTCTAATAACAGTATTCATTTGTTAAATCAAATGTACAATCCTGAACAGCTTTCCTTGTGACTCGTAAACTGCAAACAAGTTCTGCCAACTTCACGCCATGGTATAGTGCAATCACTTCACTCGTGTTACGTGTATATTGTTCAGTTCCATACGAGTGACAATACAGCCAACCTGTGCTGTGTAACATCTCTGGAGCGATCGTGAACCAGTGGCTGAATTCTGTTCATGTGTCATCGCTTGCCACTGCATCACCTACGGTGTTGTATACATCATGTGAACGTAACAATTTGCATTTCTTAGTATTGTTCTTTTCTTTCAGATTCCATCTTAAAAATGTTTGAACTGTGCAATCATGCCTCATTTAAGAGATCATCAATCATCATTGTGCTTCACACTTCTCATATTGACGTTCACATTAATTAATCTGCTACGATCCTATATTACTTCTTGTAAGTGATTCAGTGATTCAATTATATGTATTCTGACGCTTCTCCCTTATGCGTAGTCGCGCATAGGCAGACGTGCAGACGAATGCTCGAAAACGAGCTTTTGAAAATCTCAGGGGAGGAGGATCTTACATTTGACAAGGGCTGACCAAACACACACACAAATAATAAATCAAAACACATGAATTTAATAAGAATCCAAAAATCAAACAAAACAATATTACAAATTATAATGTTGTTGATACACTCAAAATACTTTCCGTCTTTGGCGGATTAGAATATTGAATTTACTTATTGCGAAATAACATTTGACTGAACCTTATTCTGACTTGTGCACAGTCTGCTAAATCATTCAACTACTTTATACAACATTTACTTTAAATCATTTTATACAACAATAAACATGACTCTTTTAAAACATTACAAGACATAGTTCCTTATAATTACAAATGTCTTTCTTTTTCTCAGATCTTTAATCAGGCAATTGAATTTTACTAGTGTTTTCTGTTCACAGTCTGGCAAGGCACAAATTCTCTCTAGTTATTCGGCTGGCACACAAATGGCGTTCTGAGCGCGCCGCACGAAATCCGTAACCTATGCCAACCTTGGCCTTCCCCTCCGTTCGGCGGTTACCTGACCCTGGCGGTTGCAACGTTGCGGCAGAGAAGCGATCTTAGGCCCGGGCAGCGGCGTCCACGGCTTAGATTGCACGGGGCGGGGAGCCGGCTCTCGTCAGCGCGTCGCACGTAATTCGCCGACCTCTTCGTCTCTTCTTCTCATTCCGGGATACGCAGCTCGTCCCGTCCAGGTCCGTCTTGTCCCGTCTCGTCCAGATCCGTCCTGCCCTCGTTGGTACGCTTCCGTGCGTGGACAATGCACGTCGCAATTTATAGCAATGCGAATAAAAAGTTCTTTTGCGTACAGTGCAGCTACGTATAAGCAGTAAAGCGTTTAGTCCTTCTGCTGCACGTATTATATTGCAGCGATCGCAATCTCACGGCCCTCAACTTCACTTCCGAATTCACAGCGTTTCACTATTAATTTCTGCTCGAAACGTTCTAATTACTCAACTTTGATAACTTTCGTGCCCTATTTCCGACACATTCTCCCGGAATGCATTAGAACTATTCCGACGTATTCTAGCTAACACAGCATCTACTGTGAAAACTCCTAAGTAACTGTAAATTTCGAGAGAGTAGCTGGATGAATAATAACCAAATGCAAAGTGGCAAGAGAGCTTTTCTTTGGCTGTCGGCGGTATTTATCAGCTCCTTTCCTCAAAGGTAGGGGAGAGTTCCTTCGCTCCCTCCCCTAGCGGACAGCTGAGCGCGTCGCAACCCCTTCGCGCGGTCGGCCGGAGGTTTTCACGGGCTGCCGCCAGGTCGCGCTCCAGCGACTATCACCGTGCTAACTTACGGAACATACTGTTCCCTGGTGTCGCGTACGTTGCGTGGGCGTGCGTTGGACTTTGAATTTCTATCAAATGTCACAGTATTAATTTCACATATGTTTCCTAAATTCTGAGTGATGGTGACAGACTCTGAATAATCAATTTTCAGGAAAACGCGAGACTAATAGCTCGCCCAATTAAGTCTTATGGAGGTCCTCCAAGGTAAGTGCAGTTTCCAGAGGAATGACGGAGTTGTGGACGTGCAGTGGATCACGCCCTAACCAATTCTCAGCCCACTGCTTCATGTCACCTCCGCCACTGTCCACACCACGAGTTAGAGTTATTTTTCTAAATTTAGCAACACGATTTATCCACTTTTTGGTTACCAGAGCCCGATAATGCGAGTTTTCAGACGAAAATTTGCCGTTTTCTGGCGCCCGATAACATGACTTTCTCTTCTTACGAAGTATTCGTAAGGCGAGAAAACAAGACATTCATCCCTTTTTTGCAGCCATATTCAAACCCCCGTGAGTTATGCAAGACAAATTACCTGTGCCAAATCCCTTGCAATGGAAGTGACTTGTCCAGGAAATAGCCTCTCTTTCATACTGCATCGTTACAAATTCTCCTACAGTAATGGATTGAGAATACAATGAATTGCGAGTACTCTTACTGAAGGCATTATCACGTATTAATTGTTAATTATACAATCTCCCGTTTTCAGAAGAATCTAAATGTATAATTTAACTAATTTAAAGAGAAGAGTCATAAACTTCAAGAGCAACTAGCACAGACCGTCCGGTTTTAATCAGTTTATTTCTAATTCAAATAGAAACAAAGAAAGTGAGAGAGTACATACTATAACGCTAGATTAATGAATAATGTTGTAAAGCAGCACACTTACATCATTCTCATTAAAGGTACTGTACTATTGAGTTGCAACACAAATTTTCCGAGATACACGAGCACAACATCAATTGATGCAAAATTAATATCTAAAATCGCGGAATGAGTCATGAGAATGCAGTTCCCAAAAAATGTAATGGATTGTACCACTCGTCAGGTATATTATGTATCCAGCAACGTCTCCGGTAGAGACAATATAGTTTAGGGAAATAGTTTTCTAAAAAGTGCGGTAGCACAAAGTCACTTGCGCGACACAAAGTAATTCCGGTTTACGGTACCTCTGTCCATTTCTTTTTTAAAGAAATTGTGTACCTAATTTTGACCATGATTTACTTTTTAAAACAATCAGTTCATTGAGTTCATGATAATGATTTCAAATTTACGAGCCTTTTACAACAGATAGTAAAAAGAAAAGTTTCAGTTACATATTCTTTATTTTCTAGCCAAAGCACAGTTGGATCGTTACACGAGCGCACGCTGTCTCTCCGTTCATAAAAGCTTTCGCACTAAATTTTTTAATACCCAGTCAGTATGTCAAGAGCACTAGGTCTTCGTGGAGTGAGCACACACAGGATAACGGGGGAGGGGGTCAGAAAATAAAGAGAGATAGACTGCTATACTCGTATAAACGATCATGAAAGTCTGCTATGCTGTATATCCTGCAATAATTTCAGCCAAGTATAAAGTAAAGCAAAGAATATGAAAAAAGCAACTAAAACCATTATGTTGAATATGAAATGGAAAAAGTTATCACATGTATACCGATTTAATCCTGGTACAAAAATGTTTAAGACAATTGAAGAGAATAAACTATGGAAAGGAGATTCTGACAAAAAATTGGAAGAATGAAGAGAAGAGTGAGAAATAAACGTGATATAAAGAGCATAGAAGAAGAGCCTGAAGAAGAACAGAAGAAAGAGAAGAAGTAGATGCAAAAAAGAAAGTAAAACACGAGGAAAAAGAAAAGTAGCAGGAGAAAAATAGTTGCCAGAAGATAAAAAGAAGAAAATGAGAAGATGGAGGAGAAGAAGGAGGAAGAGTAGAAGACATGAAAAGATGAAGTAGTAGAAAAATGAGAATTAAAGAAGCAGAAGACGGAGCAGAAGAAGAAGAAGAAGCAGAAGAAGAAGCACAAGAAGCAGAAGAAGCAAAAGAAGAAGAAGAAGAAGAAGAAAGAAGAAGAAAGAAGAAAAAGAAAGAAGAAGAAGAAAGAAGAAGAAGAAAGAAGAAGAAGAAGAAAGAAGAAGAAAGAAGAAGAAGAAAGAAAAAGAAGAAGAAAGAAAAAGAAGAAGAAAGAAAAAGAAGAAAGAAGAAGAAGAAAGAAAAAGAAGAAAGAAGAAGAAAGAAGAAGAAAGAAGAAGAAGAAGAAGAAGAAGAAGAAAGAAGAAGAAGGAAGAAGAAGAAGAAAGAAGAAGAAAGAAGAAGAAAGAAGAAGAAGAAAGAAGAAGAAAAAGAAAGAAGAAGAAGAAAGAAGAAGAAGAAGAAGAAAGAAGAAGAAAGAAGAAGCAGAAGAAGAAAGAAGAAGAAGCAGAAGAAGAAAGAAGAAGAAGCAGAAGAAGAAAGAAGAAGAAGAAGCAGAAGAAGAAAGAAGAAGAAGAAGCAGAAGAAGAAAGAAGAAGAAGAAGCAGAAGAAGAAAGAAGAAGAAGCAGAAGAAGAAAGAAGAAGAAGCAGCAGAAGAAGAAAGAAGAAGCAGAAGAAGAAAGAAGAAGAAGCAGAAGAAGAAAGAAGAAGAAAGAAGAAGAAGAAGAAGAAGAAGAAGAAAGAAGAAGAAGAAGAAAGAAGAAGAAGAAAGAAAGAAGAAGAAGAAAGAAGAAGAAGAAAGAAGAAGAAGAAGAAAGAAGAAGAAGAAGGAAGAAGAAGAAAGAAGAAGAAGAAGAAAGAAGAAGAAAGAAGAAGAAAGAAGAAGAAGAAGAAGAAAGAAGAAGCAGAAAAAGAAAGAAGAAGAAGAAAGAAGAAGCAGAAAAAGAAAGAAGAAGAAGCAGAAAAAGAAAGAAGAAGAAGCAGAAAAAGAAAGAAGAAGAAGCAGAAGAAGAAAGAAGAAGAAGAAGCAGAAGAAGAAAGAAGAAGAAGCAGAAGAAGAAAGAAGAAGAAGCAGAAGAAGAAAGAAGAAGAAGCAGAAGAAGGAAGAAGAAGAAGCAGAAGAAGGAAGAAGAAGAAGCAGAAGAAGAAAGAAGAAGCAGAAGAAGAAAGAAGAAGAAGCAGAAGAAGAAAGAAGAAGAAAGAAGAAGAAGAAGAAGAAGAAGAAGAAAGAAGAAGAAGAAAGAAGAAGAAGAAGAAGAAGAAGAAAGAAGAAGAAGAAGAAGAAAGAAGAAGAAGAAGAAAGAAGAAGAAGAAGAAGAAAGAAGAAGAAGAAGAAGAAGAAAGAAGAAGAAGAAGAAGAAAGAAGAAGAAGAAGAAGAAAGAAGAAGAAGAAGAAGAAAGAAGAAGCAGAAAAAGAAAGAAGAAGAAGAAGAAAGAAGAAGCAGAAAAAGAAAGAAGAAGAAGCAGAAAAAGAAAGAAGAAGAAGCAGAAGAAGAAAGAAGAAGAAGAAGCAGAAGAAGAAAGAAGAAGAAAGAAGAAAGAAGAAGAAGCAGAAGAAGAAAGAAGAAGAAGCAGAAGAAGGAAGAAGAAGAAGAAGCAGAAGAAGGAAGAAGAAGAAGAAGCAGAAGAAGAAAGAAGAAGAAGCAGAAGAAGAAAGAAGAAGAAGCAGAAGAAGAAAGAAGAAGAAGCAGAAGAAGAAAGAAGAAGAAGCAGAAGAAGAAAGAAGAAGAAGCAGAAGAAGAAAGAAGAAGAAAGAAGAAGAAGAAGAAGAAGAAGAAGAAAGAAGAAGAAAGAAGAAGAAGCAGAGAAGAAAGAAGAAGAAGAAAAGAAAGAAGAAGAAGAAAGAAGAAGAAAAGAAAGAAGAAGAAGAAAGAAGAAGAAAAGAAAGAAGAAGAAAGAAGAAGAAAAGAAAGAAGAAGAAAAGAAAGAAGAAGAAGAAAGAAGAAGAAGAAGAAGAAAGAAGAAGAAGAAAGAAGAAGAAGAAGAAAGAAGAAGAAGAAAGAAGAAGAAGAAAGAAGAAGAAGATGAAGAAGAAGAAAGAAGAAGAAGAAGAAGAAGAAGAAGAAGAAGAAGAAGAAGAAGAAGAAGAAGAAGAAGAAGAAGAAGAAGAAGAAGAAAGAAGAAGAAAGAAGAAGAAAGAAGAAGAAAGAAGAAGAAAGAAGAAGAAGAAGAAGAAGAAAGAAGAAGAAAGAAGAAAGAAGAAGAAGAAGAAGAAGAAAGAAGAAAGAAGAAGAAGAAAGAAGAAGAAGAAAGAAGAAGAAGAAGAAGAAAGAAGAAGAAGAAGAAGAAGAAGAAAGAAGAAGAAGAAGAAAGAAGAAGAAAAGAAAGAAGAAGAAGAAAGAAGAAGAAGAAAGAAGAAGAAGAAAGAAGAAGAAGAAAGAAGAAGAAGAAGAAAGAAGAAGAAGAAGAAAGAAGAAGAAGAAGAAGAAAGAAGAAGAAGAAGAAAGAAGAAGAAGAAGAAAGAAGAAGAAGAAGAAAGAAGAAGAAGAAGAAGAAGAAGAAGAAGAAGAAAGAAGAAGAAGAAGAAGAAGAAAGAAGAAGAAGAAAGAAAAATGAGAACGAGAAAAAGGAGAAAAAACAATGGCACGGTGAGTGGGGCACAGTGGAGGTCTTGAGAACCACGCCTTTCATTGTGACGCAATTGGGAAGCGCGCGTTGAGCGCAAGGCTCGCGCGCAATCCCCTCGCCCTCCGACGCCCTCCGACGCCCTCCGACGCCCTCCGACGCCCTCGACGCCCTCGACGCCCCGCCCGCCCGCCCGCCCTACCTCTCTCCGCCGGAGCCGCCTCAGCGCTGCTGCGCCGTCTCCGCGCTAAAATCACCGATATTGAACCTGCGCGCGCCGTCCTCGCTGCCGCCGCCGCCGCCGCCGCCACCGCACTTTTTATTCCCTTTAATCATGTCTGCGCCCCGGGCGTGATCTGCGCGTGACATTTGGCAGGGGCGCTGCCCCGCCCCCGCCAGGCGCCCGCAGAGGCCCCTCTCTCTCTCTGAGCGCGCTCTCTCCTTCGCCCCCTCGCGCCGCCACGTCGCCCCTCGTCGGCGTCCGCCCTCCGCCGCGGATTCTCGCCCCTTCCTCACGCATCTCTTCCTTATCTCGTTACCCCTTTCAAAGAAGGGGCTAATTTCTTCTACAGTTACGACGGAAAAGGGTGTAGATGAAGCAAAAAGATTTTGCTGTACAAACTAACATACCCTAATGTATTGAGGAATGGCGCAGGATATAGAAAACTCATTATCTTCTAATTCTCTCTTTCTGGATATTTGGAAATTTGTTTAATACACTCGTTATTTAAAATTTAACTTAAAAGTAAAAAATTAGTGTACCTAGTTTCACGATAATTTGAAGAAAAATATTGGCCACCAAGACAGTTGTTTTTCTCATAAATGTAATCTTTGCAATAATGCAAAACTTTCATCCTGTTCTGGACCCAATATTAAAGCCGGAGATTGCTTTCTCAATGCAATGTATCTCTCAGAATGACGCATTTCCTAGCACTAAAAGGGTGATATGTCGCGATTTCCCACGCGAGATCTTGTGATAGAATTTCTTGAAAACAATTACCGATCATAGTACTTTCCAAAGGTAAAGAACGTTGTTCTTTCCAAAGGTGTGATCTCATTAAGTGGAGGGCATTTCAAGAATTGGTACCGAATTTTGCATTTCCTTAGAGAGAGGTGAATGTTTTTCGTCGGAATATAGGAACGGCGATTAGGTAAATGGGCTGCAAAAAATGTTGAGCAGATTTCGATTGAGTAACTCGTGGGCACTACGAAACATGAGAATGCACCTCATTGCGATTAATTCCGTTCGCTACCATCCACTCATCCTTGATTCCGAATACGAGTGTTCCGAGAAGCTGTGGCAAGTTTGAAAATTCAGGTCAAGAGACTGGAGGACATGAAAGTGCAGTGTTATATTACTATTTCGCAGAAAGAAGATTCCAGGAGTATACTTTTGGGAATTTCAGATATTCCATTTCCACATTCAAGTATATTAAAAGGTCAAGAAATATTTAAAAAAATGATGTGTAATTGTATTGTATATGTAATTATGTATAAGTAAAAATATGTAAAGTAAAAATAGTTTTAATTCACTCAAAATATCTTGTATAGTAAACATACGATTAAACAAAAGTACTTTGTACCTGTAAAAATACTTTATTACACGTGAGTTCGTCCCCTAAACATAATTTTACTACTATACAGCAGCAGCAAACTTCATGCGGAACAAAGCCACACAAAATCAGTTTGCAAAAAATGCGCACACATAGTCAAGTGCTAGTGGTGCTGCCAAGTGCTATAGCGTAGCATAGGAGCCGCGAAGACGGCCCCGCCAGCGGGCGGCGGTGCCGCGGAGCGGCGGTGGGAGCGGCCCGGCGGCGTGCTGCCGGCCTCCCGTTCTACAGCAGGCATCGCTCCCACTGCACCCGTCATTATGAGTATTGCGGGAGACCGTCGCCAGGGAGCAGGCCGGGCGCAGCGGAGCGGAGCGAAGGGCGGCCAAGAGGAGACCTCCGCGATTTTGAACGGTCTTAGGTCGACGGTTCGGGAAGGCTACTAGACTCGCTCTTAGAGCTTGAGAACTATAAAAGCAGCGCGCCCGCTCGGTGCCGAGCAGAAAAGTGTGTGATCTCGAGTGAGTATAGTGAGCGGACAGTGACCGTTGTAGGTGCTGCGGGGTTTCTCGGAAGGTGGTGGAACTGTGCGTGTTTAAGGCGGTGTTCTCCAGGAAGTTAGAACTGACCACGCTACGAATTGGGACATCCACTGGACAACGGGATTACTGCATTGTACATGGCTATTCTCCTGGAGTTTGGTTGTTGACGAATAAATATAAGTTATCTGCATTAACTGTTGTATTCATCAACCTGTTTGCTCCTAAATACTCAACACAAAGCACATAGTTTTTCGCCCCGTTTTTAAGTGGTTCTAAATGCTATTACACTACTACATAAACCAGCAAAAGTGTTTTGTACTAGCAAATTCTTTTGCCGTTCCGCAACCCGAGCACAGTTCTTTAGAGACAACGTGCCGACACTCATACCACTACGACAACCAAGTGACGTATGTGTCAAACTCGGGCAGAGGCATAAAAGGGTATATGCCAAATTCATGTAAAACAAATTTGTACATGGTATAAAATATTTCAGCATAGATATATTTTTGGTTCTATCATTGAAATTCAACTTCAACTAGTGACGCTACTAAGGCACCTTGCATTGTTTCTAAATGCCGTGGTGGGCGGGGGGCTGTGTGGGGGTTGCGGGGGATTGGGGGTGCTTAGTATGGGAGAAATTGTATCATTTGTCACACTAAAAAACTCATTTATGACATGAAAAAGTCCAACTCAACCAATTGAAACAAAGCGCCTGTTGTGCAAATACGTGTTTACGTCGATAATCAGGAACATTTCTAAGTTTTTCAAATAAAACGCCCATGAATAATCTTAATGTTATTAAAATGATCCAATTAATTTTAATTAATGGGATCATTTACAGTTATTTTTTTAAATTCCTTTATATTCTCATTTGCTCAAATTGTACAACGTTTCGACGATATTTCTCGGCTTTTTTGAAGTACTGAAAAAGTATTTTATAAACATTAGAAAAAGTTACAATTTGCTAGGGATTTATTTGTTCAAAATCATTGAATCTTATCTAGACTAAATTATTATACTTCTTGATTCAAATAAATTTAAACATCATCTTACAAGTCAACGTAATACATTCATTCAGTGTATGTAGAATGTTTGAAGTGGCAATCGAATATAGAGGTGTACACAGGACGACAACGGCCAAGCATGCTGAAAGGAACGCCGCCAGGTAAGTATTTAAGAAATTACGGACAAATTTCATATTAAACTAGCGGAACCTGGCAGACACTGTTCTGCCCTTTATCTCCCTCACTCTCAATTCCCCCGTATCTATCTCTCTCCCTCTCTCTTTCTCCGTCTCTTTCCCCGTCTCTCCCTCTCTCTCCATCTGTCTTCGCTCTCTCCGTCTTCCGCCCCTCTCCCCCGTTTTATCCTTTCACTCCGTCTCTCCCTCTCCCTCTATCTTCGTCTCTCTTCTCTCCCTCTCTCTCATTCACATTTAGTTGCAGATTCTGCATGTCTCTGCGCAGGTAAGGTACCAGTTCCGGATGAGCAAAAATGCAATACAATGATCAAGGAGTTACTTTTTTCCTTCCCTCTCCCCTTCTCTTCCCGTCTCTCTCTGTCCCTCTCCCAGTGTGTTTGTCTGTGTGTGTCTCTCTCTATCTCTTCTCTGTTCCTCTCATTCATATTTACTTGCTGATTCTGCACGTCTCTATGGAATAACGTGCATGTAGAATAATATTGAGAAGCGTCGGACCAGCAAAATTGCAATAGAATATTCAAGAAGATCTCATCCTCTGGTTTACGGTGTGAAAACGTTTCTTTGAGGACTTAGGCCTCAATATCTTAGTTTTTAATGCCCTAGAACACTTTGTTTAGGAGTTATTTAACAACATAGATTACCGAGTATAGCGGGTTGCATTTGCATGAATATTTAGTATTTTATTCTTCAGAGCCATGTAGAGCCATGTAGCTATATTTTATTATTCTGTCATTCGGGGCGGAGATGAACAAAACAGAGATGTTTTAAATGGATCCTGCCGTTCTTGAGTTATAAATGGTGTAACTAACACAACTTTGTGTTATATATTATGACCGAACTTACCTTCTTTTAGATTTAATTGGTGTTCGACACACATTAAACCTCACTTTTGTGGAGATCAAGCGTATTTATGAAATGACAAGGGCTCATTATAGAGGGTGTCACTTTGATAAAATAGTCATGTTTACATTAATTATTATAATTAGAATTGTATAAATACGCATCAATTCTCGATATTTCTTTCACTTTCAGGATGATTCAGTGCTGAATACCAAAGTAAAATAAAATATCGTAAAATAAAAATAGCATACACAAAAAATATTTGAATTTCCACGAAATAGTGCACACAGAAGCTATGGGGTCTCTTTCTATCTCTATATGCGTCCAAAATCTGGTGTCTCATTATCCTCTTATATTCCATGTCTTATCTCTTCCTTTACTCATTCTTTTATCCTGATCAACCCCTTTTTGACTGTCACTGTCCGCGGAATTCTCTATAATCACCTGTTGATGAACATTTCTTACTTTCATCACCGTCCCCCGACATAAGCAATGAGGTAACTCGATGTTCTCGCCGTAGCTTCTTTATTTCATCTTCTTCGTTCAGTTTGCGTCGGCCCCGTTCGGCAATCGTTGCTCCCCGCTGTTCCCGGCAAAGAGCCGTTGCGTGGCGTCGCGCTTCGGAACCCGCGATCTTCAGCCACTCGCCACACTGAATAACGCAAGCCACAGCACTCCCTCAATATTGGTCTTCATTTACGTACAACACCTAGCACTTCATGTGTGTTCCTGATATTTTCCGGCACTCATATGCCCGCCAAGTCCAACATTGCTTTATTCATGTGAATGTCTTTAAATATAATGCTACATTACCTTGTAAGAGTGATAATCATCACCGCACCCACTCCTTGTGATGACTCACTAGGAAAAACTGTTCGGACGAAGATTCTAGCACCACGTGACGAGCCTCGACCAAGTGCGATTTACCATGCACCTTCCCCCTGGGAGATTATATCGGCATTTTCGATGTTCTTCATTTAGTTTAGTAATAATACATTACATTGCTCTCCATCACTCTAATGTCTGTAGCGCTCACGATGAATATTGCTGCTGTTTAAACGCTGATTGCATCGGATTTCAACACACACTTCTTCCACGTGTACGTCGTTCTCCTTCCCTCGCTCCGCACTTTCTGCTTCTTCTCACCAAAGAACGTCCTTCTCGCTCTCGCCGCTCGTGTCGCGGACCCGTTCGCCCCGCGCGATCGCTCGATTCACAGCGTCCGCGCCACTTTGAAATTTCGTACTTCGCTGTTCTTTTTTAATCCTCTTCTCTAATGACCATAAGTTCATTTTACACACACACACACACGCACACACACATATATATAATACAAGGCCAAGATTGTATATGACGTAAAGACTTAGTAAATCTACGGAGTAAGGAATGAATTAAAAATTGCCATGGAAAAAATATTCTAAATTTTCAAATAGTACGTATCCAAACGTGCGTGTGAATGAGAAAGTTTGTAAATATGCTTATGAATGTAAGAATTCAGATGTGTATATAAATTTTGTTATGTGTTTGAAGTCAATATAAATATATTTTATAAAATTAAAGTCCAAGCGAAGAAAATATTGAAAACTAAATAACTGTATTTAATATTGCACTACTGTAACTATTATACCAATTTTACGTGTTTTTTATTTCGAAATATTTTTGTTCCATTAGATCTAGCCACCAATATAAATTTTCCCTAATATAAGTAATTTTATCAGCCGAAGTTACGTACGAGCAGTGGATTTTCAGACCACAATTTCAAGTAAGTAGTGTTAAGAAGCCCTGAAAACGTGTGAGAACGACGAACCCGACGAAATGAGTTGTTGAAAATATAAATAAACCTGAGCTAGCCAAAATAATAAATATACGAATAGGTATAGTTTTGTTTAATGTTAATTATGTTGTTAGATCAACATAAAAATTAATATTTTAATATACGGCAACAGGATGTTTCCACTTTTTTTTACCAGGACCTGGCAATAAGATTTTTTTCTGTGGAAAATTCTCCGATTACTGGCGAACGATTACGTAACATTCTCTTCTTACGAAGCAAGTGTGAGGAAGTAAGAAAGGATGTATATTTTGACTTGCTCATTTTACGTGGCTGGGGGATTTTTCTCGTCGCCTTTCATTCTCTTCCCTCTCAGAGCCCCCTCCGCGTGGCCGTGTCATCCCCCATCGCGCGGCGTTCCTCCGTCAGCGCCTCTGAGTCCCTTTCCGCTGAATCGCAATAACGGCCGCTGCCACCACCGCCGCCGCCGCGCCGTCCTCCCAGCGCGCGCCGCGACTGTCAGCCCGCATCACGCCCCGCCGCTGGCGCGCAGACGCTGCGCCGCCGAAGCCACCGGCCGGGAAGAGCTGCGCCGCGGCGGAGCGGACGCCGACGAGCCTTCCTCAAATCAGAATGTTCCTTGTGGAAAATCATGGCGCATCGAGATGAATTCAAATAAATTATTTTTTAGACAGCCACTAGTTAAAGCGGCTTCTTTCATGTCACGCACAGGGTTCTAAATTTCACTAGTGCTAAAAGTAAGACGATGCTCAAAATTTCGGATAAAACTGTGAATATAACAAAGAAAACAAAATACTTTCATCTGATAGGCAACAACTGGTCTTAATGTAGGTGGTACTCAAATAAGTGATATGTATACTTAAATTAAAATAAAAGCCAGTAAAAGGCTATCAAAAAAAGAATGTACAACATAAGTGGTAAAAGTGCTTGTATTTTTGTCTCAGGATTGCGTCAGTCTGTCTCGTATCGCAACATTTCCTGCTCATAACACAAAATGTTACGTTTATCACTCGTATAATAAAAATTTCTCATTGCTGTACTATTATGTCGGCTACAGCAACCAAAGGAACGAAAAGCCATTCTTTAACGGTCGGCGTCCGTTGTCGATTTACGAGCCTCTCATCCGTTAAGAGCAATAGAAATTAATGAGTTGCATGTAAAGACAGAGCACGTTCTAAAAATGATAGTTCTTGTTAATTTGCATTTTTTAGAAGATATTACGAAATGTGTTGAATCATTCTCGGACGATAACACAAATAACTGATTCGGTTGCTACAGCATTCTCCTGCAAGCGATCAGGGAGATCATACAAACGGAAATATTAATTTTAGAATATTAAAGAACACATAAACCTCGTCCTAAATGGCAGTTTTCTTTTAAAAATTATGTGCCCTGTTAAAGAAAAGGGTGTTTTAGCTCTACTAAAAATGCGAAATTTGAAGCTCCTTTTCACAGAAAATTTTTGAGTTCTCAAAATACTTCATTTGGAGTGATTTGAAGCACATACAGTCACACATATAATAATATTTACAAATTGCTGGTAATGTGCATATCAAACATGTGAGAGATCTTTAAAAAATACACTTGTGTAATTCTTGAAAAAAATCCTCAAAATAAACTTTACGTCATATTAAAGAGTGCAATTAGCACTATCTGTTACAAAAGTTTGCAGACAAATTTGGAGTCATTTATGAGAAAATGGCGTTTGAGCATTTCTGAAAATGTGGAAATTTGAGCTAGTTTTCTCAGAAAACGGTTGAGTATTCGAGTAACTATACTTAACATTATTTAAAGCACATATACTCATAAATATAATAATGCGAACAAAAGTCATGTGCGCCGCTAAAGTAAATATTGACAAAGCGAGAGAGAAGTCAAAAAATAATAGGTTTGCAATTTTTGAAAACACAAAAGAATAGAGCAATATGGTGTTTATGTGATCTCACAGAGTACACTTAGCACTATCCCTACCAAAAGATTTTGGAGCAATTTTTGAGAAAACCTTGTTTTTGTATTTTTTTAAATTGCACATATTGCACGCATTATTGCGCGAAATCAACTAAAATTTTCAAAATAATGTACATGATCTTAAAGAAAGAACTCTCTATGAAGAACAAATTTTATTAGAATTAAACATCTCTAACTGCAATTTTGTAGTTAGAGGAAGACACCGAATTAAATTCAAATTTTTGCGATTTTTGAAAATTCAGTTAAGCGTGAAATTAGAGCGTATGCCATCATAAAAGTGTATTTTACTCTATTGTTACAAGAAATTTAAAGAAAAAAATTTGGAACGCTTATATTATTCCGTATATACGTACGTATACGGGAATGTAAAAAGGGGCGGGGGGAGAGAAAAAACGAGAAACTATGTTCATAGTAAAATATGAAGATGGAGCGGGCCGAGCGAAAGAACGAAAAATTGCGATCACAGCAAAAGAAGTAGGAGTGGGACGAGTGAAAGAAGAACGAAAATAGCTGTCACAGAGAAAGAAGCAAAAGAAGCTGGCCAAGCAAATGAAGTCCGAGCAAAAACAGCAGTCCGAGCAAATGAAGCAGTTGGGTCAAGACTTGCACAAGTCCGATAAACTGTGATTATAGCAAAAGGAGCAATAGGGACAAGCCGAGAGAAAAAACAACAAAAATTGCAGTCAGAGACAAAGAAGCAGAAGGAGCGAGCCGAGCGAAAGACAACAGAAACTATGGTCAGAGAGAGAAAGCAGTAGGGGCGGGCTAAGCAAAAGAACAACGAAAACTTCGCTCAATGAGAAAGAAGCAGTAGGAGCAAGCCGAGCGAAAGAACAACAGAAACAGCGTTCAGAGAGAAATAAGCAGATAGAGGGAGCTGTGCGACTCAAAAGAAACAGCTTTCAGAAGGAAAGAAGTAAAAGGGGCGAGCCGAGCGAAAGACCGAGAAACTGTACTAGTAGCAAAAGAAGCAGAAATGACCGGTGCAGTGGCTAACTTGGATTAATCTTTTTCAAGCTTTGTCACCTACCAATTCATCATAGATTAATCGGGAGGAAACCTAGTTAAATTTTCTATTCGACATATCTGAAAGTAAGATTTAATAATTTCAAACTTGGCAAAAGAAGGACTGAACATAGGTAAATTCTAGTTCAATGTTTGGTATATTACAAAATATTTTCGGAGATTAGAATATGTGATTTTCAAGTCAAACAAGTGTATACAATTAGAAACAGGTCCCTGCGTTCTAAGTTATAAAAGAAGATAAACAGGACAAAATAAGTGAAGAACGAAGACGAATAGCGGAAATAATTTCCAGCAAAGCAATTTCTTCTAAGAAAAAAATTCGTATCGTATGTGATAAGACAAAAGTACTACGATTGCAATAGTGGTAATAGCCACCTTGGGAGAAGGTTCCAGCAACAGTAGTAGGAGAGCTAGAACTGAAATCCTCCCAGCCCAGTTGGCGCCGCGGGGGCGGTTGCGTCTGGGCGCGTTGGCGGCGCCACGGCGCGGCGCTGACGGAGCCCTGGCACCCACGGAACTCATCGCGCCCCGGAGACTTTTATTATGCCATCGCCTTTATGATGGTGCTGCGGATGCAATTTGGTTACGCTCGTTACAGCGGCCTCCGCCGTCGTGCTAAAGATGGTGACCTGGAATGGGCAACGCGCCTTGGGGGCGCAAGGGGAAGGCAGGGAAGTGCGGGTGGGGAGGTGGGAATTGATGCGAGGGGACACGAGAACACCGTTGCCTATACAGCTGTAGTGAACCCGAGATGCTAGGCCACTAACCACGCGAAATATTTCCTTCCTCCTCTCCTCTCTCCGTCCTCTTATCTCCCCTTCCACAATTACACTTACAAGCACTGCACTACTTCACACTAAACACACTGGAGTTTTGAAAAGCAAATCTGGGAGAGATAGTTGAAGAGGGAAAACCCGCATCTGAGTTGTATGTCGACTTCGGATCTAATATTTCAGTGAGGAAGAAACGTCACCACTTTCCAGAATATAAAATGTACTATTCTAATGAGACTAACAACCTAAGTAGTCGGTATCAAAAGTAACCCACACACTGACGTCTGAAAGGGGACGGCAGACGACGAAGACTAATGACCGCGCTGTCAGTACGTAGGAATCTGATTGTCGGAAACTAATTGGCGGAGTCTGATTGTCGGTGATAGTCAACGGAGTGTTAGTGAATCGGTAAAGTATAGGCTGTTGTCGACGAAGAGTCTAATAAATGAGAAGATAGCGACGGTAGTCAGGAATTTCAAGACAAATATGATCGGTTGAAAGTGACAGTATACCCGACGACGAGGATTCCACGGATTAGACGGATTCAAGAGGCCCCCGAGAGTATGACTCTTGAGACCGGCAAGTGTGTATGTTGGGGTGCGCAGGAATGAAAAACGATCGCATGTCCACTAGTTGCTGACCATTTAATGACCATATGCGAGATACACAAGAAAATTTTACTGGTTTACATTACAGATTTGGTGGAATTGTCACTATAGACACTCGAATCTTCCAATAAATGCATGGATGTAGTGTGTGTGTGTGTGTGTGTGTGTGCCCGCGCGTACGTGTCTGCAAATGCATGGTTATACAAACATCTAAGCGAGGGCGCACGTAGTGTCTGGGAAGATGTGAGAAGTCCGCAGACGCGAGTTTTTCAGTAATCGCGACAGATCGTGAAGAACTGCGCCAAGGTCCAGATCATTCGGGGTTCTATTGAGCACCTACCCTGTCCCTCAACCTCTTTCGTGAAAACAGTAGACTACAGGAAAGAATGTTCGTAGAAGAACAGCTGGGACGCGGGGGTTCCTGACGAAATGCGCATTTACGACTTCCGTGTAGTTACGACGCCAAGTTTTCCCATCTTTTCTGCGTTGTACCACCGTCACAACGCCCACGCCTCTGCTGCCGTCGTAGGTGTGACGTCAGAGCATGGAAGTCTACGCGCACTTACATTCACGAAAAGTTACGCCATTTGGATAAACTTATTATTCATTTTTCTTTCACCAAGGATATGAATTTAGTAACGACGACCTAAATTTAACTTTTGGTTCGCAGAAATGAATTTTATGACAATAGAGCAGTGTGCTGTGTACATTTCGATACCTATCTTGATATTTCGACACACTCGTATCCTATTTATTGCTCTTCTCTGTATAAGAGTTGAAAGAATGTTTACTTAAGAATCAGTCTAACAAATATGTATAACTAATGACAAGACATAAAAAATTGTTTGCGGGTGGGAAACGAAAGAGAAATTTCATCGTTATGGAATTTCAATGTTTGATGTCTGTTCATTTAGTAATCAACGCATCAATAGCGGAGATCCCTGCTATACTCTTGCATTCAGTGTATAAGTTGTATTCAGTGTATAAGTTACAATTATACCAACATTATGTCTTCTCGGTAGTATACTTCTTCCAAAAGGCATTATGCAAGAACAGATATGCATAAAAAATCCAATTGCGAGTAGACAAATAAAATTTGCATAGCATTAAAGTGCCTGAATGAGGAATACTTTTCACGTTTTCCTATACAACTTAACAAATAAGCCCAAGTTTGAAGCCATGTTTACATAATTATTTAAATTAGTCATTAATAAACACATCTGGTTAATATTATTCACTTAAATCTATTAGAAATTCACGATATTTAGTAATTAATTAGTGGTGCTACAGAATCGCACGGACTTTCCCGTACAAGTTTTCTATTTCCTTTGGTTTCGGCTAGCTATTCGGACTAGACACATACACTTGCCAGCTGCCATCTATCGCCGCACAAAGTACATTTTATTGACTTTTCGGTTTCCTACTGGAGCCAGATTGACAGGGTTTTCTAAAATTAAAAAATATCTACGTATGGTTTAGGCTAGTAGTGTTCAGAGAGGACAGACAGACAGAGCAAACGGATGGACAGACAGAAACACGGGAAGATGGACAGACGGACAAACGGACGTTTTGTTTTTAATTGGTTTTCGATATCAAGGACCCACAAAACACCCACAAAGGGATTCTAGCTACACCAAGTGTTAGGGGATTTTTCTTCTCTTAATTTAGCAACTGGTTTCATCCACTTTTTCGTTATCAAGACCCGGCAATGAATTTTTTTCGAAAATTCGCCGAAAATTCGCCGTTTTTCGCACATCATTATATAACTGTCCTATATCACCTATATTATTCCGTATATACATATGTGTACGGGAAAGTAAAAAGTGGACCCTGTTATATGAAACAGTGAAGTGAAACAAAGTATTACGGAATTTAAGACATGGAAAACATCAGGTGAAGATGGAATAAACTAGTGGTACTACGGAATGGCACAGACTTTTCCGAACTAGTTTTCTATCTGCTTTGGTCTCAACTAGCTATTCGGACCCGCCGCATACTCTTTCCAGCTGCCATCTATCTGTTAAATACCTTTCTCTACACTACGTATATTACTCCGTATGTATGTACGTATACGCCAAAGTAGTACTTAAGATTCTCCTCCAAATAAAATTGCGACATCTCACATGATGTTTCAGAATTTCCTAAATAAGTCGCTGAAAATATATCTTCTGATTGCTTGACTTGAAGTTATGTATGATATATTTTTGTGCCCAGTTTTTAGGCAGCATTATTTTACGAACCGATAAAAGTTCAAGATATGTTTTTAATTCAAAGTAGAATTTCGCTGTTAGTTTTCTGGTTTCGCCAAGTCTGTTTTCGCCAGGACTGTTTTCTAGTTTCGCCAAGTTTTCTGGATTGCTTCACCACCGATCATTTTCATGTAGTCAAATGCGCAAAATGTGAGAATATCTGTTGCGTAAATACTGTTCTGTCTGGGAGACGCCGCGTCCTCGACACAGGTGCCAACGTTTTGGCCGGCATTCTTCGACCTTCTTCAGGTCATAATGCGCGTAGATGGACTGCGCACGAGTAAATATCGATCTAGGTTCCCGTCCATTCGTCAGGCGATTGGCATGGTAATCGGCCTATAAGGATAGAGCATCGGCCTCCCCGAGCGGGATGCAAGGCGTTTGCCGGACGCGCTCCGTGGTGGGACGTCGTGGAGCAGCGCCCTGACGAGTCCGGGCGTCGCGTCGTGGTGAAATATATGCTTCCAGGCCTCGTGGGGATTTAGAGGTCGGCCGACGTTGAGGTTTTGAGGATGTTTGAGAGTTCCCAAAGCCTCTTTTACCCTCCTCCGTCTCTAGCGGTCTTCCCTGGATAGGAGGCGGATATTATAAAAATAATGACGAGGCTAGTTTTCCACGCGTGGAGGACTACGGTCGATTTACTAGTATTATTGTACTTGTAATCGCGAATATGTTCACGGAGGCGTTCCTCAATGGTTTGTCCCGCGTCGTCGATGTAACTATGGTCACAGATGCATGGGATCTCATATACCCCTGATGACATAAGAGGAGGGACGCGGTCTTTAACCCAGTGTGGTCCTCAAATTTATTCCTCTCAAGGTCCTAAATATATCCATATAGTTTTTCTTGCAGATTATTTACTTTTTATAGAACGTATTTAGTTTACGTAGTAAGAAATTTCAATTATACACCAAAAAAATTAATTTTACTCATTTATTTTGTTTCTAAAATTGTATAAAATGTGTGTAAGATTGTAAGAAAAATAGTTTTTTGGCGCAGTGTCAAGTAATTTTGTTATCTTGCATAATTTTGTTATAATTTTGCAACACAAGCGCCATCTTCCCCTTTTTCGAGTAGAATATGAATTTTGAGGAGGTGAATTATTCATCAGATTTCTAGTTTTCGATACGACTTCTCGTGATGAAGTTTGTGGTAGGTGTGTCCTTCGTTCAGTAACGGTTTTACAAAAGATTCCCCTACTTTTCATTATAATGTCTTATTTTGTGCTTAAATTTTTCTTAGCAATGGGAATTTACTTTTGTGAACAAAACATTTGACTTTATGTAAAGTGTCTATATTGTTAGATAAAACAAGAAAAGACAACTACATTTGGTTTTCTTTTCAATGGATATGATCTGATGATATCAACAGCTTGCTTAGTAACATTATACGTTGTCATTATTGCTGGCTTACATGCTCATTGACTGAGTGACTCATAGACTCACTGACTAACTCACAAATTGACACCCTGTTTGAATCACTGACTAAATCATTGATTGACTCTGACTCGTGATTATGACTGTGATTGAGTTTTAGTTAGTTAATGCCTTATTTTACGTGGCGAGACTCGGGCTATCAGCCCGCTCTTCCGTCTGACCACGCAAATTTCACTAGCGGAGAAAGAAGGTATTATTTCGGGCGACGAAACAGGCGATTTGAATTTAGCTCAGAGGCGTCATTTAGGCTTGGGGGTCTTTTACATGCAAATAAATCTACTAACATGGGACAGCCGGCTTTACTTCCCCTCCGAAGTAAACCCCTACCGAAGGAAGGCGTACGAAGGATTTTTTCGATCGGGTTTGAACCCGCGAACTTGGGTATGACAGTCCGGTACGCTAACCGTTACACCATCGAATCCGCATCCGTTTTAGTCAGATTGATTCTGACTCTGAATTCTTCTTATTGACTTTGAGGGCGGGGGCGAACGGAGAGGACGGAGCGGACAAGAGGGGGACGTCGAGGCGGAGGACTAGACAGAGTGGACGGGGAGGAAGTGTAGAACATGGGCGCAGTTATGTGGCGCGGCTTTTGGCGTCGCCTCGCTGTCGCCGGGGCTTTTACTTCCTGGTGGAAAAGCTTGTACGCATCCGGCAGCGCGCTCCATTTGCAGCCCTCCATCTTCATTCGCCCATCCACCCCCTCCGCTACCACCCACCGCCCACGCAACTCGTGAGGTTTCTAGTTGCTAGTTCCGCTTGTTTGTTGATCTGAATCTCCTGAAATAATCACTAAGCTTCCCCGGGGGCCTCCTACTCCCATGCAATGAAGGAAACGATTACTGCTTGCTCGAATGTATAGAAGAAACTGTTCTGCTGAATCAAATACTGGACAAACAATCTTTGGTATTATTACAGAGTGAATAATTATTTGAATTTTGTCTCATTTTATCGATAATTTCTTAATTATTTTGTCGCTCACTGCGCTCTGGAATTGGCAATGTCACCCACAAGTCTCCTATAATCTTCATAAAATGTCGCAGCTCAGACTGCTCTTTACCCGATTTCTCCTGTTGCAGCCTTTCTATTGTGACAGAAGTGCTACAAAAAGCAGACGCACATCTGCGGCGTCGTTACATTCCAGTGCACTTACGCACTGCGGAAGGCAGAAGAAAATAAGGAAGCAAAATCCGCAACGGAGCACACTGAAGAGCCTGGGGACTATGATGGATGTCTGTGCTAAGTAACGTTCAATGAGCTGGATGGGTCTGAAGAAAAAGAACAACACACATTCAGATACAGCAAATGTGTTTGTTACTTGGTCGAAACATGTACATTTGTATAAAGACTATCCAACATCTATATATGTGTGCAGTGTTGTGTATTTGGAGCATTACCTATCAGTAAAATTTAATTTCAAATAAAATATTTGAAATTATTTCTTAGCTTTACAGCTTAATAAAGAATGAATTGCATTTTAATAATATGCATTTTAATTGCTATTTAATTTTTTCATAATATATAATTTTTTATTTGACTCAACTTATTACGATTCCATCTTCATCAAATTGCACTTACTTTTTTCTCCGATATCTTTAATTTGCTTTGAAGTGTTCAGCCTTCTACGTATATAGTGCTGCATTTACTCCTAAAACAGTAAACATGTTCATTTATGCTTCTTGATTAGACGAAGTTCGTAGCACTCCATGCTAGTTACTAAGTCGTGTTTAGGGACAGCATCTGACACCGTACAGAGCGAGCGGAAGTACGGTAAGGGCAGAAGGGGCCCTCCGGATAGGTCGGCGAGAAGAACGAACTAACAGCATGAAGTAAACCTTAGGTTGTAGGCCAAAGTGCCGGCTTCATCCATAGGTTAAGTTAGTATTAAGTTATTTAATACGTTAGTTAATAAGATGCCACATTCTTTGCCGCATAAGCCACAGAGCTGCGGCGCATGTACACCCCAACAGTAAATAAACTACCGCCTCACCAGGGCTACTGACGGGGGGAAAGTTGAAAAGATAGGTCGGAGGTTCTCTGCGAGCACGGCGGTCGGAAGAGAGTGCTGCTAGAAGCGCCTAGGAGGGTCGGACTGGACTAGCAGAGAGGAGGAGCGTCAGCTGGGCCAGTTAGGGCCGAACTGAACCGAGTAAGGGTGAGGGAAGGTCGGCAGCAGAGCGAGTTAGGGCACAGCCCCCTTTAGTGCAGGCCGGAGTGTGAAGTTTTGGCAGTCTGTCGTTCAGTCCGATGCGAATCCGAATGAGCCTGCTCCAGACCCAGACACCGGTGGAAGTAATTCAAGTAAATAGTGTTTGTTCAGTGTTGGGTTTGTTTTGCCGTTTTTGTGGCGAGTGTTGTTCAATGGAGTCCTTCAGAGATACATATACCAATGCATTTGTGGTTTTACTTTTTCGCCTTACGAAGGAACTGCGCATGAACAGAAAGTTATGCAATCGTGCGAAGGAAAACGGCGATTTTTCGACAGAAAAACTCTTATTGCCGGGTCCTTGTGATGAAAACGTAGTTATCTCCTGTGGCTAAATTTAGAAAAAGTCCTCTAACATGGAGTGTAGCCAAAATCGATGTTTTGTTCTTCACACCGAAAAATTGATTGACGGCAAAACGTCCGTCTATCTGTTTGTCGGTCTACGGTCAACGCTAACGTCTGAGTCATTCCGCCGATTTTCTTCAAAAATGATATTTCCCAATCGATCTAAATAAACTTGTGGCTTTAAGAGATTCAAGGGGATATTTTGAGTTTTGAGGGTACCTCAAGTAAAACGTCAATAGCATTTTCAACATTTTCTCAAAAACAACTAAATTTTTTGATCAAAAATTGACTTTGAATAGCGCAAAGAACGCCGCTATGGAACGCCTGATATAACAAACTCTGAGCCATTTACAAAGAGGTAGACATTGCGATGGGATGGCAGGTATTCCGAGAAAATCAGGCAGTGATGGGCAGCAAACGCCCTGACCTCGTACGCGCGCGGGGCAGATGCCACTCGTGATGGCACGAGAGGGCAAACATAACAGCAAGTTGGAAGACAAGCGCCAAAAATACGAAGCCACCCAAGCCCATCTCATTACCGTCGGTTACCACAACGCAGATGTGCTCCCACTTGTTGTGGGGGCACTGGGAAAATGGTGTGCGGGTAGTGACGCCGCACTAAAGAAAGTTGCAGACGGCCACAAGCAAAAAGCCTTAAGAGAAAGAACAATCAATGAGGCCATTGATGGCAGTGCGGTGTGCTACTACACGCAATGTACACCTGGCTCCGCATGAGTACAAACAGCGCAGGACAGAGGCAGCCCCGTCCCCACCCCGCCCCAAGAAGCAAGCTACTTAACAACAGAAAAGAGTTGCAGCAACACCAGACAATCCGGAGCCCCCGCGTAGAAAGTGTGTGCCCGCAGTGCCAGTGAAGTGAAAGTAAGAAAATATTGACAGTATAAGTGATAGTGAGTGAAAAAATAATATGAAAATACGCAAGAGGCTCAATGTTCGACACAAGGCACTCAAAACTAGATTCTGATCGGAAGAGCCAATATACTAGGCTTACATATTGTAAATAATAACCAACAATGTACATATTGTATATAGTAGCAGTAGTATAGAAAGTAGTCATACAGCAATAATATAGTAGGATAAAATTTAGATTACGCCAAACGACAACTGAACTGTATTTATTAGATTAAGAAATAAATATTTATTTTAAAGAGATTGGTGATTGTAACATGTTCGTTGAAATCACAGCGTCTTTGATGCAAAGACTGTTGTAAAAATGAACCCTTAAAAAGGTAATGCAAAATTTATTTTTAAAAAACAGTTAAGTTTGCTTAATTAGTGCCTGAAATGTATACAATTTTTTTTAAAAATTCAAAGCCCGGCAGAAAACGCTTATTGTCGGACCCAGGTAGCAAAAAAGTCAAGAAATCATCTTTTTTTCCTGCCACACATTTATTAGTGCATCGGCTAGTCTCCGAAAACCCCTAGCACCTTCTTGTGAGACTTCTCCTTGGCTAGTATGCCTAGGGTAGTTTGCCATTGCTTTCCCTAAGGGCGCAACTTAACCAATTTTGACGTTTGATTTGAATAGCGCAGGCCTAGTTACGATGTTCGCAATCTTATCCGGTTATTCAAATCGAAACTCAGATTGGTGCTAAATTGCCAGGGATTTAATTTTTTCAGAATCCGCCAATTGCCTTTCCTGGGATTTGTTTTACATGCCGACAAGCGTCCGAATGCATGCCCTCAATTTGTGGCAGGTGCCTCAATAATCCCCCTATTTGACCCTGTTTGAACGCGCGAACTTGGGATCGGTAACCCGGTATGATAATCACTGTACGATCAAACCAGGCTTCAATAAATCCAGTTGCTAATTTTAGAATAAAATCTTCTAATCATGGTGCAGCCAGAATCCATGTTTTGTGGTCCTTGATGTCGAAAAATCAATTGACGGCAAAATGTCTGTCCGTCTGTCCATCTGCTTATGAACAATACTAGCGGTTAAACCGTTCATCTAATTTTCTCCAAAACACTATTTCTCAATCCATCTGACTGATTTCGCGTCCCCTTGAATTTGAAACCGATATTTTAACTTTGTGGGGGCTTTACATTAAACCGCTGAGACATTTTCAAAGTTTTCAAAACAAATAGTTCCAACGTTTTTAAATCATTTTTTTTTGTTGGTTAGTGAAGAATGTGTAAGAGAACAGTGCAGGTCTCTTGTTTGATAAAACCTTGATTTTTCAAAAATTATAAAAGTTTTTACAAATTTTACAGTACACAAATAAAACATTTCTATTTTTAGACATAATTTTTTTACCTACATGAAATCCATTCTTTAAAGATCAATTTTGAAATATGTTTATGTACAATTTTCCGAAAATTTGAACACTTTTCGCGTAATTTTCATGAAATTTAAGCATTTAAAATTTTTTGTTAAACAATTTTTTCTCAAAAACGGTACTACAGATATAGTATAGAACGCTTAAAAGAATGATGCAGCCTTCGGTAAATTTTCTGAATGTTGAAAATTGCATAAATTAAAAATTTTTTCCACGTCTTTCTACAACTACAATTATGAAGATGCATATTCTTTTCTTAATGAAATGTGTTTATCAAAAGCAGATCTTCAAATAATGTTACGTTCAGTTTTTCAAAAATATGACTTTTTTTCGAAAGTTTGTGTCAAAGGTAATTTTTATTTTCTTTAAATTATTTTTTCTTAAAAATTCACATTTTTTATTACATTTTGACTCTGTATAGCGTGAAGACGTTCAAATATGCTGTTCTAGCACAATTTGTTTTTACTTTTTCGTATAGGTACGCATATACGGAGTAATATATGTAGTATAGAGAAAGTCAAATAACACTGCCCCAACAAATTGTTCGACAAAACATTCGCATTTTGGGTCTCTGATACAGAAAAAGTGGATAAATCTTTTTCTAAAACTTAGTAAATTACTCCTTCTAACACGTCATATAGATTTTAGAAATTGTATGTCCTTGATACCGAAAAAGTGGTTTTTTCGGAAACATCCGTTCCTCCGTCTGTCTGGTAAATGTGAACAGCACTAGCGTCTAAACTATACGTAGGATTTTTTTTCAAAACTTAATAAACCCCTGTCGATCTGACCTTACTAAAATCTCTGCGATATTGAAAACATTCACTAAATTTTGGAGATACTATACATGAAGCCCCTGCAACATTTTAAACATTTTCTCAAAAATGTTTCGAACAGAGGATACCATAATGTGATACAAAATCAGTTTGTCTTTTGGAGTTGCTTTGTTTTGTTGGTTGAGGTGCACTATGTTGCAAGGGCGACCAATTAAAGTGTTGGCTGCTTAGTACTTGCGTTTGAAGATCCTGTGGTTGCTGTTACAATTGTTGTAGTGGTTGGTGTTGCTCTAGAGTTGATGCTGCTGCAAATGTATTGGCTGACGTTGCAACTCGATAATGAAAAGCTGTTGATCTTCTAACGAACGTTGCATGGGGTCGGTCGTACATGGCCTGCGTCTCTGTTTTAATGCTCTGTCCGAGATCAGAGCATGTTAAAACACTTTTATCTATTTTCATCACTAGTTAAACAGAATTCCTAACGAGTACACTATAATCTCTGCAGAAGCGCTCGAAACTCATTGAGTACTCAAGTTTGACACTGACTGAACTAACAAGGTATTCCTGAGGACACAACCTCTCGCCACCACTGTTAGCGCTGACCTTCAAGTTGATACCCTGAGACACCTAATCCAGAGACTTGATTAGTAAGAAGTACAGGATTGTTATTCTGTGTTGTACACCAATAATTCTGAAAGGCAACGTGTGAGATACAAGAAGACATTTCTTTACATATTAAAATGTTTTGATTTACTTTAGCCGAGCCAAGATGGACTTTGAAATTGCTGTGTTATAAGATGTGTCCGACCCCATCGTTAATATTTTTCACCTGCGCAGTTAAGGGCTAATAAATAAATACTTTTTTGATTGCTGTACGAAGATAACACAAGCATCGACTACCTGAACATATGACATCTTACTTGCATTCATCACAGTAATATTATTTCCTCCATGAAGACCGTCATTGGAAGTGGCGTGCGCCGTTGGCGGGACGTACGATAACACAGGGCCTGTGATTGGCCGCGGCAACTTTCAAGGCGACCTTATGAGCGCAGCCGCGGCGCGAAGCCCGAGTTCATTAGGCTCATTGTGGCGCTGGCGTGAACGGCCGGCGCTGCCGCCTCCCGCGCAGAGGTGATTTAATAAACGGCGCACAAGTAGTTACGATACGCAATATGCGCTCTAAATATGAAAAGGTTAATCTGGTAGTAACGTTGGATATATGGTTCGGCACGTAGCCAATCCCACGGCGTTGAGAGAGAGAGAGAGGGAGAGAGAGAAAGAGAGGCGGAGAAGTGCAGGTGATAGAGGGAAAGAAAGCAAATGAGTGAAAAATGCCAGACTTGTGAAGGGGAAAACAATCCAAAGATCATCAGACCAGAGCGATTAAACGAAAAGTTGACGGGAGGGAGAAATTAATAATTTTTCAAGATAGTTACGTTAACTATCCTGAAAAAATATTAAGAGACTTTGTATGGATCATTGTAATATACTCATTTAAATTATACGTGATGTATTTCACTTGATTGCCATTAATATCGCCCGCAAATTTGAAAATTACTTAATGTTGTAAAAATTAGTGGTACTACATAATGAAAGAGACTTTCTCATTTGTTCTCCTTTCTCGTAGCCTAGGATTTTGATTTTTCCCTCTCCCCCGATAGGGTTGCCATATATCGGCGCGAATGTTATACCAGGGTCTCTCGCGGTAGACACAGCTCCCCCTAGGGACAATTCTCAGCGAAGTGCTCCCTAGCTCTCCCGGAAATCCACCCTCAGGTAAGTCCTTTTTGACCTTGAAACATAACATACGTGCACATTGCCGATGAGCCCTAAAATGTAGGTATCATAAGTAAATTAAGACCAATACTGCTAACATTCTGTGGAAAATGTGAATATTTTAAAAATACATATTTATTGTCAGTATATATAGCAAATGCAATATATTATTATTCTGGCATTTTAATTTTCATCTTTTCATTTTCACCTTCATATATTCCATTAAAATGTTGTATATATTAATGCAATATTGTATAAATTAATTTGTTTCAAGTGTTAAAAGTAATTGACCACAAGTGTGTAGTTGATGAATTGTTGGGAGCTGTGGTGGTTGCTGTTTCAAGTTTTACTCTATCACAGTATGTCCAATCCAACTGACAATGTGTGGTCTCAGGCAAAGGAATACTTCAATAAGAATGTCCTTACAAAATCTTGCCACAGATTGAAAAAGGCCAGAAAACTTTGGAAGCAGGCTTTAGAGCAGATATCTTAGTAATCTAAATTCATCGACACATTTAACAAAGGAAAATGAGGTTTAATGTCTTATATTCAATAAAGTGTTATGACTACATCATTAAAATTTTTTAAGGTGTCAACCACAAAGTGAAAAAATACAGTGGAGCATTCTGAGAAATTATGGATGTATATATAGAGAAATACGGGGTAGATTGTGAAAACTAATTTATTTTCCATCTGAACAGAGACAGTGTAGATGAAGGTTTCATGTAAAATTTCATGTGAAATAAATTTACTTGGTAAAAAATATAAATAGTGTTTTAACGCTTCATCCTTAGATTTCACTGTTGAATGTTCGGATGAAATATAGTATTGTAATTATGAAATTCAGACAAATAAAATGTAAGAAATATTCTCATATCAATTTTTTAAAATTTTCCTTCCATTCATTCTACAATTCTACATTCTGTTCAATCATTAACAATCTTTGTAAGAATGTAATGTATTCCTCTAAGCCTTTCTAATTATATTTGCATTTTGCAATGAAGTAAAACATTAAACTTCTCATATTTCAACATTATGAGTTTCAGGAGAAAATTATCAAAATAATTAGTCAAGATGATAATTATTTCAATGTTTCAAAACATTCAGTGGATTAAATTTGACGAAATAATGAGAGAAGTTCTTGATGACAGGTTTCTCGAATTGCGTATGTTTGAATGTAGCGCCAAAGCCTGGCTTCGAGTACATTTTCGAAGTTAGCAGGACCGAATGTCCGCCATATTGAAAATTCTAGGGACCAGAGCATGCTGAAATCCCTTATAACAATGTGAAAATTATTGGTGTCATTTGTATGAACATTTTGAAAAAGTCCGAGAGGCTTACGTATCGTACCCCCCAAAATTAAAATATCGGCTTGAAAATTGAAATTCCACGGGCCGCGACATCAGCCAGAAGGATTGGGAATATCAATTTAGGAGAAAATAGGCTGAATCGTTTAGGCGCTAGGTTTGTGCACACAGGGTCGGACAGACAAGACAGACGATTTGCCGTCAATCGAGTTTTTGGTATCAAGAACGCACCAAACGTGTATTCTGGCTACACCATGTGTTTAAGGATTTTTTTCTATATTTAGGATGTCGGTGTAAGGTTTACTTTTAAAACCATTTAACCTGCATAGTCCACCCCTGTACAAACAATTTATTTTAATTTGTATATTTATATATTTAATCGTTTATGCTAGTGTCATGGTGCGATCTGCCTACGCCGCTTCTCAGTATTCAGCAACAATCGCGTCACATTTCTACGAAATTATCATACAAATTATTTAATACTATAATCATTTTAACATCTTTTCAAAATTCCTAAGTTAAATAATTACGGTTTCACATACCCTTCGTTATTACAAAAAAACTTAATTTATAATAATTGTAAATTCTAATAGCTAAAACCAGACCAACTCCGCCCCTACAAATATTCTAACGGAACTTTGTCAGTCGGGCCCTTGTTCTTGTGGAGGACACATCCGGCCTCGGCTCACTCCTTATTATTTTCATCATCATTTTTAACATGTGTGCTTATGAATATTCTTTCTTATGTGTTATTTATTTACAAATGTTCTAACGGAACTTATTCAGTCTGGCTGCCGTTCTTGTACGGGACACATCCGTATCGGCCTGTGACTCGATCATGTTACTCAATCCATCCCTTTAATATGTACACGTGTGAACACTACTTTCTAAATGGGTTATTTATTTACAAATGTTCTAACGGAACTTATTAAGTCTGGCTGCCGTTCTTGTACGGGACACATCCGTATCGGCCTGTGGCTCAATCATGTTACTCACTCCATCCCTTTAATATGTACGCGTGTGAACACTACTTTCTAAATGGGTTATTTATTTACAAATGTTCTAACGGAAATTATTCACTCTGGCTGCCGCTCTTGTGCTGGAAACACCCGTGTCGGCCTGTGGCTCGATTATGTTACTAACACCATTCCTTTAATGTATGCGCGTGTGAACACTCTACTTTCTAAATGGGTTATTTATTTACAATGTTCTAACGCCACATTTTCAGCCTAACTGCCACTCTTCTGCAGGACACATCCGTGTCGGGCTGTGGCTCGATCATATTATTCACACCATGACTTTAATATGTGCATAGGTGAACATTCTACTTTTTATGCTACTTATCTACAAATGCTCTGAAGGAACCTATTCAGTCTAGTTCTTCCTGTTATACGAGACATATCCGTGTCTGCATGCTGCTTGCTGTGTTGTTCGCTCCATGGCTTTAATATGTGCACTTGTGAATCTTCTTTACAATGTGCTCTTTGCATCTTGACTTTCATATGTGTTATTCGCACCATAACTGTAATACGCGCGCGTGTGAGCATTCTTATGTCTAAATGTGTTACTTATTTGCAATGTTCTAATGAAACTTATTCAGTCGAGCCTCCGCTGTTGTACAGAACACATCCGTGTCTACTTGCTGCTCGATACTTGCCACGTGTGCTACGTTTTACGACGCATCAGCTGACACCTCACTGTGGTACTGGCCCCCCTCCCGTTCTACGGATGTGCATGTTTCTTCTGGAATTCACAGTACCAATCATCAGTTTGGTGTACTATGCACATCACACAAAGTCTAGAATTAAACGCTCTTATTATTTATTTTTCTCTTACAGCATAGTGCAAATGTTAGGCTGATTTATATTCAATTATTCATTTAGAATGCTCATGCACACAAGAGTATCTGTTATTTAGCCTGTGCTAATTGCTTTCTCTTTTAGATCACCTATCAACATTAATTACTACACTTGATAATCAGATTATTTAACTATTAAGTATTATTTAACTATTAAGACATCATGAATAATTGTCATTCTTATCTGCAAGTTAATGCATTATTGTATCTACTAACCAGAGAGCCCTTCCTAATTGAGGACCTAAGATATAATCTACTGCTACCATCTACCACAGCATACAACAAACTGCTAGCGGAAAGACAACAGAAGAGAGAAGAGGTGGAAGAACTTTTCTACTGCACGAGTGCCATGATTGACAGGAGTTGGACAAAACCAAACCAGGAAATGAGAAGTGTAGTAAACAGATTAGCGGTGCATGGATTCCACCATAAACTCTGCAAGACAACCACATATCACACCGCCAGTGATCTATGCGTGTGCAAACTGTGCAACGAAAAGTGTACCAAGTATCATGTGCTTTCATGCAAAGAAAACAAGAAAACAATTACGGAGCTCAGCTCCGAAGACTGAACTGTAAACTCCATGCACACTTGTGCGCATTTCTTAATTATTATTAATGCATTATTGTAACCGTTTGTAATTATTTTCTTGATCTTAATTATGATTTGTTTACACGAGTTATATATTTCATAAATCTCCCTTCACAATAACTTCCACTAGGATGTCAGATGCCATTTTCAGATTAACCAACGGCGATCACCTCGCCTTATTAGAAAGTACGTGATAGTCAACTCTGAGTTGTCAAGGTAAGTAGTGTGGCAAACAATTAACTTCCTACAATCCACATCAGGAAATTGGAGCCCACTTTGTTGCTCATTTTTCCCAGTCTAGTACTGTCAATTGAAGGGAATACATTCACTTAAGTCATCTAGTTGAATCAAAGTGATAAAAAACGTTTCTGAAGATTGAAAATGCATTTTGAAAACTGTCACATCGTCGTTGAGTTACCAAGCCAGACTACTTCTGTTTTATCTCTGGTGAGTACACGATCAAGAAGTACCAAAGAAGTATAGCATGTTTCGTTAAATAAGTTTATTATGCTTATTTTGGTTAGAGAATAGGAGATCAAGTTAAAGTGTTGGCTCCTCACAAAGTATGACAGCTGCGTAGAAAAACTTCGCTTATGGTACAAAGGACAATTACAGTGTATTAGATTTGCTACCCCAATGATGGAGGGAACAAAATCACCATGACATGAGGGATGACAGTTATTTTTGTACTTGTAATGCTTAACCTTCCAGCGGGCTCGCGTAAAATGTTGCCACCAGCAGGCACGTGTCGTAAATTTTACGACATTCAGTGACTCTTGTAAAAATCAAAGAAATTGTAGAAAAATGGAATTTTATGTCGCATTATAATATCTAAGAATATTTACTACCAAAAAACATATCCGTTGATAAACGTTCGTATTTAGCATCAAAAAGATATTGTTCCGATCCAGTATCGTTCTGATGCTCGTCTATATTTTTAACATTCGTTTACTGTCACTGTCACTATCCAATTCATGATCTTCCTCCGATCAGACAGCTCTTGAAGAATATTCTGATTTTCGTTCACATGAATTCTTTAATGAATTCACATGAATTCTTTATCTGGACATTTTACAGAAAATTTCTATTAGGCCAAATTATTATACAATATTTTAGCACAATAGCCGGCGCGCAGCGTAAAGTTTACGTCACTATGCACTTATTCCGAATAGAGAGATACAAAAACTGAATACAGCGTGCAAACTAAACAGTGGCTGCATGAATGCATCACTAAAGATACCTGCAAGGAATACCAAGAACGCAGAAGTCTTTGACAACAATGAGTTGACAGCAAAACAAAAAAATCTGCTATTGTAAAATTTACGACAGCGCGTCCGCTGGAAGGTTAAGGTTACAGTTCCAAAAATCATAAGTTGATTAACTGTCCTAATGTTGAATCTGCTATTCGTCCGCTACCACCTGGTCTTGGATTGTCAGTTCATCTCCCTCGTAACTTGGACAGTATTGAGTGGGAAACAGAGAAGCTTGTGAGGTGAAAAATTATGAAACAAACAGTGAGTTCGGAGCTGACAGTTTAGAGAACGAGCAGACAGTTTAGAGAGCTTTTCTCCCGACAGGAGTTGAATGACTTAGTGAAAGATCTTGAACTTCTGAAAGATGCTGCTCAGTTACTTGGCTCACGGATGAAAACAAAAATTTATTACTACTAGGCACTTATTTTTCATAGTATCGATATCGCGAAGAAGTTTTTGTTCCTTAATTTTCACAGGATGAGATCTTGTTTATTGTTAAGACATTAGTGGACTGATGGTAAATTTGGTGTACAATATGACCCAAATTATTGGCGTCTATTTATAGACTCATCAAAACGAAGTCCAAAAGCTATTTTGGCAATACACAATGGCAATACTTATGCTTCAGTTCCAATTGGCCATTCGGTACATTAAAATGAAACATACGACAGTTTCGTATTAAATCTTGAACGAATTCGTTAAAACGAGCATTAGTGGTTGATTTGTGGAGACTTGAAAGTCCTCACCATGCTCTTAGGTCAGCAATCAGTGTACACAGAGTTTCCTTGTTTTTTATGCCGTTACAGAAATTCCCACTGGAAGAAAAAACTCTGACCAACATGAGAAGCTCTGTTTGCCAGGCGAAAAAAGTTAATTAGTAAACATTTTGTTCCTTCTGACAAAATCCTACCTATCCCCTTTATACATAAAGCAATTTGTTAAGTCCGTCAATAAAGGAGATAATTGTTTTAAGTATTTGTTTCCTGGCACAAGTGACTTTAAGGTTAAAGAAGAAATCTTCGTAGGACCAGACAAAAAAAAACATCTCAGATCCACATTTTGCATCATGGACAAAGAGAGGAAAACCTGGAATTATTTCTTATTGACAACTTTCTTGGTGACATTATGGATCTCAACTGTACCGTAGAACGCATGTTGAAGGCTTTTCAAATACTATTAGATAGCCACAGGAATTTGAATAGTCACTTCCTACACTCGCATGCGAATTATTTTCTGGAAAACTTTGGGAACGTCAGTGAAGAACAAGGGGAAAGGTTCCATCAAGACATTAACGGAATGGAACTTAGGTATCAGGATAGATGGAACGTGAACATGATGGCGGACTTTTGCTGGATGCTACTGTGTATCACGTGAAGAGTCATATACCCGGAAGCACACACGAAGATGCTTCCAAAAGAAAGGAACAGGTTTTCAAAAACAAATAACAATTAAATATGCATCATTGAATACACTGGCAAGCTTATATCTGTACGGAATAATGTACATTATTCCGTATTTGGTTTTCTTAACAACAGGTTAATAAATAAAAACTGTCAGCCGATTTTGTTTTATGCTATTATAACTACTGTTTAGAGCTTGAAACAAATCTGTGCGTGATAGAGAAAAACCTCACTTTCAGTTTCAGCACACCAAAGAACACAAAGAGTAGATGTAGTATCGAATCAAATTTTGAAAAGTTTTCCTTTGTAAGCCTGTGATATTAAAGAAGAGTAAAACCTCGTCCTATATAGAAATTTTTATTGAAAAATTAGGAGCCGTTTTTAAGAAAATGGCATTTAGCGTTACTGTAAATGCCAAATGTGAAACTCTTTTTTACAAAATATTTTGTAATTTTTGAAATAACAAAAGTATACTCTGGCTGGCTTTCCCTTTTCTCTTGCAATACCATTAATTATATCGAAATATCAAAACACTAATAATGTTTTCACCGGCTATTTGTTATACCAATGTGACGGTCACTACTCTTTGTACCTCTTTCACTTACGTATTCTATTTGAATAAACATTTTCCCACAGTCCTGCGGACCGTTGCCTATAGGTCGTATCGAGGGAGCCTAGTCAAGATAAATTTCATTTAGCGGGTTCGATAGGCCGCCTATACAGGATCACGGTGGTGCAAAATTTACGTATGCAAATATTGATCTTTTTCTAGATGGGATCAGGAATTCTCGCTGTTACAGAGAAATAATTCTTACTTATAAATCTTACTAGAATAACATATGCTATTTGTATTCTGCAAGAACATATGCGGTAACAAACATTCCAGTTGAAAATAAAATCTCAATTTCAAAACTAATATGGACAAGATATTATTATGAAATTCCTTATTGTTACTTTGCAAATTATTCTTTTGTACTTCTCTTCCTAAATGCATGCATGGCCATCGACCCATTTGAATATTAATTTAATTCCAATTTTAAGACAAAACTTGATTTTCCTACACCAGATGGAATTGAAAAACGTCCCCCGTTTGCTTCTTTCCTGTCTTAGAATGGCTGCACTCTTGACCTTCGTCCAAGGTTCGATCCACTTCAATTTTGTTGGTTTTATTCAACATCAATATATCCATTCTTCTACACGCGCAACTATATTTTCATTTTCATTCAGAACATTTCCTAATAATTACTCATCTTAAAGTCATTATTAATCCACAACGCTTTCACCCGCGTTCAAAACTATCGCGTCAAAATTACAAGTTAACATTTTAATTCTAACTTAGCAACATCGAGATTATCATTCTCACATCCGATCGCCACTGTGTCCAAGTATCGTCTCTCCCACGTTTGTTCATTTTTCGCAACCTTCACTTGCCCCATAGTCCTGCGCGAACTAATACCCAAACGCGTTTCTTCTTGTTTACGACGCATGTCAATCGATTATTGGGAAGACTATTTTCTGATTGGTCACTCACACTTACGTGAGTGTTTATCTACTTATTCTCTTGTTCTTGTTATTATACAACTGTTTTCACCCCCACGAAATTTTCTCACGTGTCCTTTCGTTATTTCAACTTATCACAATACACCAAAATGAACTTTACGTCATATTAAACAGTGCAAGTAGCACTAACCGTTGAAAAAGTTTGAAGAAAAAAATTTGCAGCCATTTTTGAGGAAAAGGCGTTTCTGAAAATGCGAGATTTTGACTTAGTTTTCACAAAAAACTTTGGAGTTTTCGAGAAACTTCATAGGACATTGTTTAAAGCATATTTAATCATAGATACAACAAACTGGTCGCTAATGTTCGTAATGTATGTATCACATGACCGATAATGTTCGTAATGTATTTAACATAATGATGTGAGAAACAAGTAAAAGAAATTAATTTTTTGATTTTTGAAGAAACAAGAGTATAGAGCTATATGGAATTTATGGCATCTTATAGAGTACTTTATTTAACACTCTTCCTAACAAACGTTTAAAGAAAAATAATGAGCCATTTTTCAGAAAATCAGGTTTTTGTTATTTTTACTTTCCTGTATACTATACGTACGTACGTATAGTATAGGGTAAGTTATGTAATGCTGCGCCAAAAAACCGCGGAGTTTCGGCAGAAAAACTCTTATTACAGGGCTCTGGTAACGAACTAGTGGTGCTACAACAGCACATACTTTCTCGTATTGGAAGCAGCTCTGTAGAATTGAAATATTGCACTTTCTGCCCTACTAACATCTTTGCTATTATTTGAAAACGTCCAATTCAACCAAGAAGCGATCAAATGCGGTGTAAGATATATAGGTGTGTGAACTAGCCGCCTCTGGGGCAAATTTTCTGAAGCCAGATTGAGGCTAGTTCCTCACTTGTCCACACGATCGGTTTGGGTCGCGATGTAAGATATAAGACATCTTAAGACATCAGAAACTGTGGCTGTTACACATTACACGACTAATGGCGCCAACAATTCTGACTAAATTTTGTTCTTGGATAGTCTGAAGGTCATTTAAGAGAATGGCATAGGTCTCATGTTGGTTGAAAACTCTGATTTTTCGAAAATTGAAATTATTTAAAATGTTTTCGACATCTTCCAACAACTACAATTTTGATGGTACAATTTTTTTCTTAACGAAATGTGTCTTTAAATAGGGAAATATGGAAATAGGTCTTTAAATAAGGTTATGTTCAATTTTTCAAAAACATAAGTATTTTTTTTCGAAAAATTGTCTCAAACATAAACAATATTTAATTTTCTTTAAACCATTTTTTCTTAAAAACCGCACCACGTTTTTTATTAAATTGGAACCTAAGATTGAATTAAGGAGCTTAAGAAAATGGTGCAGGTTCATTAAAATGCATGATTTTGCAAAAGTGATTCTACAACTACAATTGTGATGATACGAGTGTTTCTCTTAATGAAATCATGAAAAACAGATCTTCAAATAACGTAATTTTGAATTTTTTGAAAATATGAGAAGTTTTTTTATAATATCCTGACAAACACGATAGCCCGCTCGGAATCGACTGCGCTTCGTTTTCGTCGTTTTCTTACAACTAGAATTTTAAAAATACAATTTTTTCTCAATTAAATGGATTGATCAAAACTACATCTTCAAATAATGTCATACTGAATTTATTCAAAATAGGAGTAGTTTTTTCTATAATTTTGTGACAAACATATTAGCCCGCTGTAAATTTACTGCGCTTCGAACAGCTGGATACGTCGTAAATTAGAATTTGCAATTTTGTATATTATATTTTTGTTCATTTCTTACTTTCGACATTTTGTTATTCATTTTCAATAAATTATATTTTGAAATATTTGAAATAAAAAGTAAAAAAATGTTAGCTCTCAGAATAGTGCCAATGCAGGGTCTGTAACAGTGGAATTCCGTTTGCGCTCGTGAATTTCTGTGAATTACGTATCATTGTTGTGACCTGATGGAGCTGTATGAAAAGGAGTTATAATTGTCTTATTTATATTGATGTTTGGATGAAAATATTTAGATTTTGCACCAAATGCTGTACCATTTGTAGTGAGTAGAGTACTTGTTAATGGTTTTAGAATACTCTTCTCTAATCGTGACCTATGGAATGTATTTCTATATTGTCCAAGGTATTAGTCTTCTTTTTCCATTACAGGTTTACAAAAGTTTTGTATTCTATTTCTGTGCAGTTGTAGAATTCACATAGTTCTAACAACACTGCGATGGACAACAGTCAGTTGTTTGGTTCTTGGTAGAATGGAACGTTTTCAAATAATAGCTACGATGTTAGTAGCGCATCAAGTGCAATATTTCAGGACTACGTAACTGTTTCCAATAACGCGGGAAAGTATATGCTGTTGTAGCACCACTAGTTTAATATTGCACACAATGTTACGCGAAAACAACAATTTTTTAAAAAAACGTACATGATCTTAATGAAAAAACTAATATGCAGAGAAAATTTCATTTGATGGAAAAAGCACTATCTTCAATTTTACTTTCTCGCCTTACGAATTCTTCGTAAGAAGAGAAAGTTATGTAATCGTGCGCTGGAAAACGGGGAATTTTCGCCAGAAAAACTCTTATAGCAGTGGTCTAGTAACGAAACAGTGGATAAAACCTGTTGCTAAATTTAGAAAAAAAATCCTCTGTCTCATGGTGTAGTCAAAATACATGTTTTGTTGCTTCTTAATACTGCAAAATCGATTGACGGCAAAACGTCCGTCTGTCCGTCTGTGGTCAACGCTAGCGCTTAAACCGTTCAGCCGATTTTCTTCAAAATTGATATTTACCAATCGTATTTACTAGTGTCAATGCTTCTGGAATTTGAAACCAATATTTTAATTTGTGGGGGTACTTTACATGAAGCCCGTCGGAGATTTTCAAAGTAAATGGCTCCAAATGTTTTTATTAACTTTTTTTAAAAACATATTCTAGCTTGTCCATTGGCCCTCTGCAGCCGCATAAGATATGTACATTAGTAAGAGATATATACATGAATAATCTGATACATTAGCGACGATATTCTAGTTTTAAATATAATACAATTACGTGCTTATATGATTTGTCATGAGAAAAGACTCATCGGTTCTAGTCTATGGAGGATCGAAAAATTCTCTTGGAAGCTTTCTTTTTAATCTTTTGCAATGATGATTCTATTTACTTCTATGAAAGTGAATGGCTGAAATGGTCTTTAATATTTTAGAATAGAATTTTGCGGCTAAGAGGGAGAAGTGGATGGGGATGGGTATAATGCCAAGTGCGATAAGTAACTGCGAATTTGGAATGTACCAAGGAGTTTTAGTGATGGTCCGTAGGAATCTATTTTGATAAATTTGCATTTTGTTTATGTTTGTTTTAGCTGCGGCAGCCCAGACTGAGGAAGCATAAGAAAGTATGGGTCGTATCATTGCTTTATAGAGGTGAGTAGCTACTATAGGGGGGACTGTAGGGGGGATGATTTTTTGAGAATCGGATACAAATGGTGGACTCTACTAGTCGCTAGAGATATTAGGTGTTTAATATTTTGCCGCCATGTAAGTCTTTTGTGAAACAGAACTTCAAGATACTTGACAGTTTTATTGTGAGTAAGCCAGGTGATGTTTTGATTTTGGTATGTGAGATTTGGGGGGACGTCTGGTCTACGGAGGGTGAATATTTTTGCCTGGCTTTTTATTTGGATTTATTTGAATGTGTCATTTTTTGGCCCAGCTGGAGAATAAAGTGAGGTGATGTTGCAGATCTTTCACGGCAGATTCGAGATTTCTATTAGAGGAATAAAGTACTGTGTCATCAGCAAATAGTGCTATTGCAGTATTTTGAGTGATTGGTATATCCGATGTGTAAACGTTAAAAAAAGTGGGGGAGAGGGATGTGAATCTCGACTTGAATGTTACAACAAATGTTGTTAGAAACGCCGAAACCTAGAATATCAGCTTGAACTGACGCGCAGTAGTGTAGTAACTGGGCGCATCAGGAGCATGCGCAGCCAGATTTAATCTTTGTATATCAGCTAGCAACAGATTACCAGCAGCTGAGTTTAGTCTGCTTCCCCACGCAATGTGTTTGGCATTCCAATCGCCGATTACTAATGTGGGTTGGCGGGAGGAAAATAAGGTATCAATGTCACATGATATGTATGGAATATTAGGGGGTTTGTAAATTGAAGTAGTTATTAGAGTAGATTGACATTTTTGCTGAATAGCTATACTAACATTTTCAAAAGTATTATTTATATTTAGCGGTAGCTGGTGATGTGTTACGGAATTTTTTACAAAGACAGCTATCCCACTGCTGCGCCGATTTCGTGGTCGGTCATAGTTATATAGAATATAACCGGGAATATAAATTTTCATGGAAGGGCAAAGATGGGTTTCCTGAATGCAAGCTTCTTGTATTTTATTATTGTGTAAAAAGTGGGCTAGCATGTGAATATTGGGTTTAATACTGTTTGCATTCCAAGAAATGAGACGAAGTGAAGAATGAGTTGCACTTCTTATATGCATGTTTTTTATGGATTGAATTATATTGATTGAAGGATGGAATTTGTGAGAGAAGGAATAATTTGACTCATGAGTCTGGGGAAGAAATGTTCAACCTGATCTGAGATAAATCGTTCCAGCTGGAATGTCTGTCGAATGGGCGGGTGTATGGGCTGTTTGAGAACATCTGCATATTGGGGCATTTGGTTTGACAATGATGGCTGTGGAATTCTACGACGGAGGAAATAAGATTCTTGTGTCATTGTGATAGGGATAGAAGGGGAAGGATGAGGATAGGCTACAAGAGGAGATCTTCGAGGGGTTAATGAACGTGGATGATAGCGCATTGCTTGTTGTGAGACTTGCTGACGGGTGGGGTTGGGAGTGATTTTCTAAGGAGGATATTTTGATAAATTTCACAGTCATGATTAGAGGACCGATGAGCCTTTCCGCATAGTGAACATTTGGTATCCATACTAGAACATTCGGGCGTGGCATGCGACCCTGCACATTTACCACAACGAGGAGGGTTCCCACAGTTCTTTTTTGTGTGTCCGAATAATTGACAACCACGACACTGCACTGGCCCGGGTCTATGACGACGCTCTTCAACCATGATTAGCATTAAATAATTCCTTTAGTTCATATATTGCCCTGCTTTTGCTGATTTCTTAAGAGTAACTGCACATAAAGGCCAAGGTTTGCGATTAGAATCAGTCAGTCTGATAACTGTTATTACTGGTAAACTTTTTTTACTAGTTCTTCATGTATTTCTTGTTCATTATAGGCTATTGGAACATTTAGTAGCACCACAGAAATAGTAGTTTTTGTCGGGTCCCGGTAGGTATGATAGTACAATCCTTTCGTGGACAAGTGCTTACGAAGTAAAGTAAAATCTTCGAATACTCTGATTTCAGTATATGGTCCTCTGACTTTAATAACAAAATTTGCATGTTTGAGCAGATCCTTAATTTTTTGCAGAAGTTCCACATGAACCGGTGGATCATGAATAATGATAGGAGGTATCTCGATTGGTTTTTGGGGAGGAGAATTATTGTTTGCGAGACCTTGCTCTGGGTCAGGGTCGTGGTCGGGGTCAGGAGCGAGAGGGGAGTATCAATTGCCAGTTGGGATGTTGTATGAAGGCATATTTGCAATATAAGGTATGCTGCTGGGGCCCTGCACATATGAAGCTTGGTTATACATTGCATCTTGCAATCTGAAGCGCTTAAGCTAAGGAGGTTGCATTGTACTTATCTGCGGAGGAGGTTGAGAATATCCCAGAGATGGTAAGGACAGTGAAGGTTGAATTTGCAGGTTGGTTTGCTGCATATAGGTGATGTTGCTGCTGCTGTAGGTGATTAATTAGATGCGGCTCCGTATAATGAAAGTCGTTTAATGCGTGTATAGCTGAAGACACGACATCTGAGAGCGACGGAAATGATGCATTTGCGTTTTCTGTCATTGTGTATTGAACTATAAACTTTGCGAAACTATGTTCACTTCCTGAAACTTGTCTAAAAGAATCGCACTAGTGGCCCGATAGGGCCCGTCGCCGATCCGACAACACCTCATGCTGATGTGTCTCCTAATAAAAAACTGATTAATATGCACTTCACTGCATTAAGATATTTACACAAGACTCGCTTTCTGAACGGCCGTGTCACGGCCCCGCTAGGGCCTTTCTTATCACTGGTCACAGTGGAGGTACTGCGGAGCGATAAGCAGCGGGCGAGGTGTGCACCGTTCGGTAGCCGAGCGCGGAATGATTAAATTTTGTTGTTGAATAGTGCGAAGGACGTTTAAGGGTATGATGTAGGTATCATTTTCGTTGATATCCCCAATTTTTCGAAAATTGCAAAAAACTGTTTAAAAACTGCAAAATTAAAGATAATGATTTTTGCCTCAGACAAAGTCTCTTGTACAACACTAACTCTTTAAAAAAGGTTATGTAGAATTTTCTGAAAAAATGAGTGGTTTTTGCGTAATCTTCGCTTCAAATTTACAAAAAGAATTTATCAACAATCACTCCAAATTTTTTCTTTAAATTTTCTCCGCGTTTGTAATAAGGGACGGTAAATATATAAATAAACTAGTGGTGCTATAGAATGGCACATATTTCTCACAGTAGTTATTTTTCTAATGTCGATCTTTGGATAAATGAGTTGGAGTAAGCCGTTCACTGCTGCCTTTCTTTGTCGCCCAAAAGACACGTTTTTCGCATGTTGACAATTACCGGCTTCCTAATGATACTGCTAATATAATTACGTTTTCACTACAATATAAGTACGTAGACCGCATCCCATTCCAATGGCGAAGATGGTTAAAGCGCGTTGGGGCTGAGCGCTTCACTATGGAAGATGCCGGATTCAAATCCCAAATTGGGATTTTCATTTGATGAATATATTGTTGCAGAAAGAGAGAACCTTGAAGAGTGTAGAAACTTTATTGAAAATCATTTGAAGTACTTCTACTCACGAATAGAATCAATGCAGATAAATATACAGGACTTGTCTGCGTGTTCCCAAATTGCATCTTTTAAACAATTTTTCAACTCTGTTATTCGATTTCTGAAACGTATGTCATATCAAATCAATCGTTGTCTTCTGTATATCTGTATGAACCAATTTAAGTAAAATTATGAGTATTTCGACGTTAAATTGAAATACAATACAACCAGAACGCATGCGATTAAATTACATGTCCCTAATGGTTCCGAAATTATTATTACTTTCTCGAATACGAATACGTCGTAAGAAGAGAAAATTATGTAATCGTGTGCCGGAAAACTGAATTTTCGCCAGGAAACTCTTATCGATGGTATCTAGTAACAAAAAAGTGGATAAAACCCTTTTGCTAAATTACTACAGAATGGCACAGACTTAATCGGAGATCTTAGTTTCCTAATCTCTAAATTGAGCTTGTTTTTCTGTTTTAAACAATGAATCTTCCCAGATACCGTCTTCGAGCGCCTAAAGGACATTTTTTTACATTCTCTGGATTTTTCGGTATCTTAATGCGACAATTGAAACCTCTATACTCTATTACTATTATATAAGTGCAAATGCCGTCCATATCCATTGTGTTCGCAGTCGTTAATCAGCGAGCATATTCACAGCTCTTCTGGGGGAAGCTTCGCTGGTTCGATTCCTGTTTGGGGAATATTATTTGTCAAAATTCTCTGTAGTCACAGGAAATAATTGAGAATTCTAGAAACTTTATTGAAGATCATGTGAAGCCATTTGAATCACAAATATTGATAATTACGATAAATGAACTGGAAATGTTTGTATATATTTTTTCGAATTTTTAACTTTTAACAATTTTTACTTTCCCGTATACGTACGTATACACGGAGTGATATACGTAGTATAGGGAAAGTTATGTAATGCTGCGCGAAAAAATGGCCAATTTTCGGCGGAAAAAAATTAATTGCCGGGCCGTGAAAACCAATAAGTGGATAAAACCAGTTGCTAAATTAAGAAAAAAAATCCCCTAACACGTGGTGTAGCCAGAAACCCTGTTTTCTAGGTCCTTGATACCGAAAACCCAATTGAAAGGAAAACGTCCGTCTGTCCGTCCGTCCGTCCGTCTGTCCGTCTGTTAACACTGCTAGCGCCTAAACCATACGTACGATTTCTTCCAAAATGGATATTCCCCGGTAGATCTGATTCTAGTTGAAGCTTTGAGATTTTGAAAAAGATTCTTCAAAATTTGGGGGTACTTTATATGAAGCCCCCCGGGGATTTTCGAAATTTTCTCAAAAACGGCTGCAAACTTTTTCTTTAAATTTCTTATATGAATAGAGTAAAATACACTTTTTAACATGGAATAGGTCCGATTTTCACGTACAGCTCTGAATTTTCGAAAATTGTGAAAGTTTGAATTTTTTCGGCGTCTTTCTCCAACTACAAAATTGAAGATAGAGATTTTTTCTTCAAATAAAATTTGTTTTGCATATTGAGTTCTTTAATAAAGGTCATGTAAATGTTTTTCAAAATTTTGGTAGTTTTCTTGCAATATTGCGTGCAATATGTGCAATTTTAAAAAATTACAAAAACAAGATTTTCTCAAAAACCGCTCAAAATTTTTTCTTTCAACTTTTGGTAGGGATAGTGGTAAATGTACTCTATCAGATGACATAAAAGCGAAATTGCTCTATAAGTTGGTTTCCTCAAAAATTACAAATATTTAAATTTTTTCACATGTTTCTCACTTCGACAATATTTACATTAGCGGCCATTTTTTCACATTATTGTATTTACGAGTATATGTGCTTTAAATAATGTCAAGTAAAGTTTCTCGAAAACACTACCGTTTTCTGTGAAAAGTAGCTCAAATTTCGGCATTTTCAGAAATGCTCAAACGCCATTTTCTCTTATATGACTGCAATTTTTTTCTTGAAACTTTTGTAACGGATATTGCTAATTACACTCTTTAGTATAGCGTAAAGTTTATTTTGAGTTATTTTTTTGTTTTTTCAAAAAATATATAAATGTAAATTTTTTTAAAGATCCCCCACATCATTACTATGCACATTATCCGCAATTTGTAAAGGTTATTATATTTGTGAGTGTAAGTGCTTCTAATAATTTCAAATAAAGTATTTTGAAAACTCAAAAATTTTCTGTGAAAATGAGCTTCAAATTTCGCATTTTTAGTAGTGCTAAAACGCCATTTTCTCTTAAACGGCACATAATTTTTAAAAGAAAATTGCCATTTACGGCTAGGTTTTTGTGTTCTTTAATATTCTAAAATTAATGTTTCTGTTCTACCAATAGGAAACCGAAAAATTAAGAAAATGACAAAAAAAATGTTCTTTTGCAGATGATAGATGGTAGCTGGCAAGAAAGAGTATGTGGCAATTCCGAATAGCTAGCGAAGACCCAAGAAAATAGAAAACTAATACGGGAAAGTCTGTGCCATTCTGTAGCACCACTAGTTACGTCTCTTCTGGGATTTGTAAAGCGTATGTACCATCGTATCAATTTTTCCTATATCATACATTTACAATTTATGATGCGGTTCGATTCTTCTGATGGCTCTGTTCGACCTATACGGTGCTGGTGTGGCGTAGTGGCATAAGTGCTGATTCGTTAACTTTGAGTATCAGATTTCGGGTATCGGAACGGAAAACGTTTGCTGGTAAGAAACACTTCTGCTGGTTTATGAAGTAGTGGAATCGAATTTAGGAGCGTATAAAAGCAGTGCGAGAAAGTATGTGCGTTGGAAGCACCACTAGTTTTTAGTTGTAGGAAAACTCCGAAAGAAGTTCTAACTTTAAAAATTTTCCATAATTCAGAGTTAAGCATGAAAATCGGACCTGTGTCACATTTAAGTGTATTTGGAGAGAAGAATTGAAGCCTTTTTAACAAAATTTTGAAAATGTCCTTTAGGCTTCATGTAAAGTACCCCCAAATTTTAAAGAATGTTTTTCAAAACTCAGAACGTCCACTCGAGCCAGATGGACAAAGGTTTCTTCAATTTGAAAAACATCCTACGTATGGTTTTGTGGTCTACAGAGACGGGCGCACGGGCAGACGGACGTAAAAAAAAACACTTTTTCGATATCAGGTGACCCCAAATCTTGTACCTCCGTTAAATCTTGAAATCGATTTTCGGCAGCATTACATAACCTTCTCTATACTACCTATAGTACCCCGTAAACATGTACTCGTACGTATACGAGAAAGCTAAAATATAAAATACATTTTTTTCAAAATCTGCTCCAATTTTTTAAAAACTGTTCATAGGGATAGTTGTAAATTTACTGTATCGGATGACTTAAACGTAATCTTGCTGTATTCTTTTGTTGTCAAAAATTAATCATTTGTAAATTTGGACTCCTCTGTCACGCCGTTAATGTTTACATTACCGGCGATTTGACATATTTAATTGCAATTCGGAGTGAATGTGCTTCAAATGATAAAGTTTCTGGAAAACTCAAAAAAAAAATTTTTGAAAATGCCCTCGAAAATCATCATTTTCAGAAACGCTAAATTGCTATTTTCTCAAAAACGGTTTCAATTTTTTCTTTATATTTTTTGAACAAATAGTGCTAAATGGATTAACTCACATGATACGAATTCCACTTTCTATTATATTTTTGAATTTTCAAAAATTACACAAATGTAATTTTCTTGAAATGTCTCTCACGCCTTTAATATTTATATCATCAGGGATTTATATAAATATTGAATTTGTGACTAAAAGTGCTTCAAATAAATTCTAATGAAGTGTGTCGAAAAAGCAAAGGTTTCTAATTTCGCTTTTCCAGGTATTCTTAAACCTTCCTCATAAATACGGCTCCAAATTTTTCAAAGAAAATTTCTATACATGACGAGGTTTTACTCTGTTATAATATTAATTTTTCATATACTCTGCTGCACAGGGATAATTCCGATGTATCATTAGGGGAGCGAAAAATGGAGGAAATGTAAAATATTGTTGTTTGGGCAGAGATGGATGACAGCTGCGAAGAGAATGGGGCGATACCAAAAAGTAATCCAGACAAACGAAATTTGGAAACGAAATCATACGCGGAAGTCTGTCATCATAAGTCGGTTTTCAAATATATTCATGTTTTATATTTCGAGTAAATGAACAGTTTTTCTATAATTTTGCGTGAGTAATTGGTAATATTACAACATTCTTACTTTCTCTTATACATACGTATATACGGAGAATATACGTAATATAGGGAAAGTTATGTAATGCTGCGCGAATAAACGGCGAATTTTTCGCAGAAAAAAACCATTGCCGAATCCTGATAACAAAAAGTGGATAAATCCAGTTGCTAAATTAAGAAACAATCCTCTAACACGTGGTGTATCTCTCAATAAATGCTCTCAATAAACGGGCAGAAGCCCTTCATCTCTTATTAAATCCGATGAAATCGCCAAGCTTAGCGATAGTCTCTCCAAACGCTTTGAAGAAATCCTCCATACCGGAAATTAGCATAGGTAACTCTCCTGTTCCCTGGTGTAGCGATGTAAAGGACGTAGGAATATCTATAGACAACACACTTAGCTGGACCACACAATTAGGTAAAATTTGCCCACGAGTCTTCGCAGGCCTCGATTTCGTAAAACGCATCATACTACCTATTAACACCCACATAAGAGTAGTAAATTCGCTCATAACGCCTCATTTCGATTCTTTTGATCTCCTGCTTATGGGCCTAAAGCACAAGCATTTAAAAAAGTTACAAATAGCACAAAATACATGCATCCGTTTCATATTCGACCTTAGGAGATAGATCATATATCTGAATTTAACGGTCAAACAAAAATTCTCCCAATCGAAAAAGAAAAAAATTACATAGCCTTCTTCTTCTCCATAAAATTCTGAATAATTGCTATCAAACGCAATTATTGCAAAACTTTAAAATGCTAACGCTTGAACGATCACGTTCCTCGCGATTACTATGCATACAGCGGCACTATAAGGTATCCTACAGTAAGTTATTTACTGTAACTGTAATTAGAACATGGAACTCATTACCCACCAATCTAAAACAAATTAACGATTTCGGAAAATTGAAAACTCAACTCAGTGATTGGGTTAAATCAATTAATTATCACACGAACTTATATTCCCATTTTCACACTCTAATTGAACACCACGTACACTATCATCACTGACCAAATTCGATTACATTTCAAGACGTCAAGATGTTTTGCACTATTCTCCTCTTTACACTATCGCTGAACGTCATTGCTTCCTGACTAATCCAATGCATTATTCATCTTCTTCATATTACATATATGAAGAAGAATTTTACGCATTTTCAGTCTTTGTATATTGCATGATCCTTTCTTGCTACATGTATTCATCTTGTTCATCTGCCTGCTTCGTGTTTCCGTTTCTTTTTCTGTTACAGATTATCATCTAGACTTCAACCATTTTTTGCGTCCAACTAGAAAAATTACATTTATGAATGTGAAAAACTTTATATTCGGATTATAATCTTTCCTCCTCCCAACTCTCCCCAGTTTCACAATTAATTCTAAATCCCTCTACATCCCTTTTGCCTTTACACTTCTTTATATTTCTATTTTTTTCCCACTGTGCATTTGTATTGCGTTACGGCTCTAAGCCGCCATCCTAATTGAGACTATTTTGGTTTACTCAACCGCTTAAGACATATGCCGGGATCGTCCCTAGTCTTGCATCCCAGAGTTAAATATAAAATCTACCCTCCTTTTTCTTCCAATTTGTCTACAATTTAGGCATTCGGGTGCAAGGGATAATTTCTCACATTTTGCGAAACTAAAATATTGACTTCCACGACCTTCGTGTAAATAAAAAAATGGGCTCTCTTTATACAACGTGAGATTTAGTGTCCAGAAAATTGAAAATGAAAATACATTCATTCTATATATTTCATTAGCTGTGTGCAGCATATTTCCGTTAGCTAATAGGATCATTGCACTTTCGTAAGTAACGTGAAATGTCAGCTACCATGTTTTCGCTCGATCGCCTCAATTGTGATTATGTAAATGAAAACATTTAAGAGGTTAGGCGGAAGAGCAGGCATTATGGCCTAAGCCTCGCCAAAAAAAACATTATTATCATTATTGCTCTAAATCACGACTAAAGATATAATGCGTCGGCTGAATATATAATCTACTCCAGGTTGCAACCAGCTACCTAAGGAGTAGATCTAGGGACTGTCGGTGGCTCTACAATACTTTGCGCAAAATGTGGGCTGTGCCAAATAAAGCGATTTCTTGCACTTCCCAGTCTTTTGAATTACCTGGGAGTTTAGACAAATTCTTACACATATTTTACGGAACAAATCCCAGAGCTCCGATAACTATCGGGACAACCTGTGCTTTTACGCCCCACATTCGGCTGATCTCGATTTCCAAACTCTTGTATTTAAGACGTTTCTCTGCCTAAGAAGGCACGATGTTTTGATCGCAAGGTACAGCAACATCGACAAGTAAACACGGTTTGTTCTCCAAATCCCGGAAAACTATATCCGGTTTCTTTGCCGCTATCATGCGATCAGTTTGCATTTGTTGGTCGTACAGTATCGTACACAATCCAACAGACGTCACCGATTTCGGTGAGTGTTCGCACCATTTGGGGCATGTGTTCGGAACTTCGAGGGCGGTACAGATCTGCCAGTGGAGGTAGCTACACACCCTGTCATGTCTTTTCAGGTATTCGGTCTTTGCTAGGATTGGACAAGCTGAGACAATATGATCAATGGTTTCAACGTGTTCCTGACCTAATCTATTACAAGTGCTTCAGATTCTGGCTTCATTCTTCCCATTTTAAGCCACATAAATGATTGATTTTATTGATCTGCACCTTGTCCATTCGTTTCAAATATTGTCCGTGGAGTGGTTTGTCTCTCCACGATTTCTTTAACATTTTTTGTGTCTTAAATTTCATGTTAAGTAGCATCAGAAGTTCAGTGTCTTTGTCATTCTGGGTGTCTTGCATGGTGTCTTGCTGGGTGTCTTCTTTGCAATGTTTCTTGCTACACTTACAATGTCTCTGTTTCCCATTCTTCGGTCAGATTTCCTGACCTGCCGCATTAGAGGGTCATCTTGATGGCTGACTACATACTTTCCCATCCCGGTTATTGCATTGTGCCAGGAGGCTTCAATTTGTCTCAGGCCTCTTCCTCCTTCTTTACGTGACACATAAAGTCTATGTACATCAGCTCGGGGGTGGGCAATATAATGCATTGTAAGCAGTTTTCTGGTTTTTCGATCCATGATGCGAATTTCCTGCTCAGTCCAGTCTACTACTCCGAAGCTGTATTGCGCTACAAGCCCCGCCAAACTACCTATTGCTGATATTTTATTCCTGGAGTTCAGAGCGGACTGCAGGACAAGTCTCACTCTTCTATAATACTCCCTGCGAATTCTCTTTTTCATTGTGTCGTTCGAGGTGGTCTCACATTCTTCAATGTCCAGATATTTGTAAGTTTTACCTGGCTCAAGATCTTGAATCACAGTGTGTCTATCAACTTCAATGTTCTCTGACGTGGTAATTTTGCCTCTTTTTAAGTTGACTTTTGCACACTTGTCAAGACCAAACTTCATGCAGATGTCATTGCTAAAATCATTGATGACAGACAGCATTTGGGAGATAATCGCTTCATTCTTAGCAAACACTTTAAGATCATCCATGTATAATAAATGTGATACTGGCCTTTCATCACCATGGAGCTTGTAACCAAAGTCAGTGTGCGACAGCTGTCTCAATAGTGGGATCAAAATAATGCAAAACAGCAGAGGGGATAGTGAATCTCCTGGAAAAATTCTCCTGTCAATCTGAATACTTCTTGTTTCTACTACTCCCTTTCTGCTGTGTATTAGTAACCTGGCGTCCCACGACTTCATGCTAGCCTTGCAAGACTCAACAAGTCTAGGATAAAATCAATACATCTCCAGCAGCATCGACAAGTTAACACGATTTGTTGTCTAAATCCCGGATGACTATATCCGGTTTGTTTGCCGCTGTCTTGCGATCAGTTTCAATTTGTTGGTCGTACAATATCGTACACAATCCAACAGACATCACCGGTTTTGGTGAGTGTTCGTACCATTTGGGGCATGTGTTTGGAACTTCGAGGGCGGCACAGATCTGCCAGTGGAGATAGCTACACACCCTGTCATGTCTTTTCAGGTATTCGGTCTTTGCTAAGGTTGGACAAGCTGAGACAATTTGATCAATGGTTTCTACTTGCTCTTGATAAATGCGGCATTTATCATCTTGTTGTTGTTATTATTATTATTATTATTATTATTATTATTATTATTAGTAGTAGTAGTAGTAGTAGTAGTAGTAGTAGTAGTAGTAGTAATATTATTAATCTCTGTTTTGTGGGTCCTTGATACCGAAAAACCAATTGAGTGCAAAACGTCCTTCTGTCCGTTCGCCTGTGAACATTGCTAACGCCTAAATCATGCTTAGGATTTTTTCCATATTGAAGAAACCCCAGTCGATGTGACTTGAGTCCAAGCATTGATATAGTTAGTTTATTCAGGTTGTATATACAGATACAGGAACAATATATTTATATATTTTATATATATATATATATATATATATATATATATACAGGGTGAGTCACGTAACTTTAGCACCTCCTGTAACTTTTGAACGATTGAAGTTATTTCAATGCAGTTTTCACGAAAGTGCATGAGGGAAAGGGGCTAATTGATACGTGCATTAATTTCTATTTTATCACTTGTATTTTACGAGATTTGTTAGGTAACTTTGTTTTTTCAAATAAAACTATACATATTTTTTCAGTCCACCATGACGAGCGTAAAAGGACGAATCCAATGATGTACATATTGTCATATGTTAGATAAGGATTTTTTTGATTAATTTTGATTTTTGCGACCGGGGTTTAACGGACGTTTTGAATAGTCCACCACACAAGGTCATGCAGCGCTCCACCAGCACACGTGCGCCCGGCGAAGGGAAGGGAAGGGGAGGGATCTTATTTGAAAATACGAAACATAGTATTCCAAGTATTCACAAAACCATTGCAGTTTTTTCCTGAACTGTGCTTTCCATCCTGCATTTTCACATTTTCGTCTTTCTTTGATTGAAGGAATTAAAGGATGGAAAATAAGGATTTGTCATAAGTTTGTATTGTAATAAAATTGTTTATAACTTCAACTCCATTTAATGGGATGTCATAAGATACGTAGTAATGGGATCTTGAAACAAAGCATAATAAGAATAAATAATTAAAACTGTACAAAAATATATTGTATATTTTGAGCAAACAATTTCAATGTTAATACGAATATAATAATAACTTAGAGATAGAAATAATCTTATTTCAATAAATACTACTTAAGACAAATCCGTATTTTCAATCCCTAAGAAACCCAAATTACTGAAAATGGATTAAGATAAAAACGAGAGTTCAGGAAAAAGTGCAACAGTTTTGTGAATATTTTTCGTATCCTCAAGTACTTAAATCCCTTCTCTTCCCAGACCTCGTGTTTGCTGGGGGAGCGCTGCGTGACCTTGTGGGGCTGACAGTTACAATGAAAATATCCGTTAAACAGTAGTCGCAAAAAAATCACAATTACTCAAAAAAATGCTTATCTAACATATGACAATATTTATATCTTTGGATTCGTCTTTTTACGCTCGTCATGGTGGACTGAAAAAATATGTATAGTCCCATTTGAAAAAACAAAGTTACCTCAAATATCTCGTAAAATAAAAGTGATAAAAGAGAGATCAATACACATGTCAATTAGCCCCATTCCCTCATTCACTTCCGTGAAAACTGCATTGCAATATCTTCAACCGTTCAAAAGTTACAGGAGGTGCTAAAGTTACGTGACTCATCCTGTATATGCATAAGGTATACAATACATATACTCCGCACCTCGCTGAGTCCAAAGCCTGTGCGCGAAGCCGCAAACGCATTATGTATATAAAATCGCAAAACGTAGTACACTTGTAAAGAAATAAAATATAAATTGAAAAAAAAAGAAACAATTTTTATTAAGATAACATACAATAGAACTAGTTACATAAAAGAAAAGAAAGAAACTTTATAGAACTATACTCAATGAAATACAAATGAAAAAAGACAAATTAAAAAATCTAACATATTTTTTATTACGATACATCGATACGATTTATCATAGTTTTAGTTGATATTCTATTCACATTCAAAATTTTCAGATTATGTGGAAGCAAATTGGAAACTTTATAACTGATATAATCAAAATTTCTTCTACCAATATCTTTTTTAACGTCTGGAGGTTGCAAATATAGAGTTCTTTTATTGGCCTTTACTTTTACATCATAGATATTTTGTAAATAAGAGTAATTCTCCAAGACTGACTCAACAGAAAATATTTTCTAATGTCAATTATTTTATTTTCTCTATATAGGATTTCTGAAGAGTATCTTATATCCTTTCCAAATATCAGTTTAATGATTGGTTTTTGAATATCACTCAAAGGTTTCAAGGAATTAGTGTAAGCTCCTCCCCACGCATTTATACCATACGTAGCGATAGACCAATAAAATGCAAAAAATATCATTAGAAGTTGTTTTCAATTAAATATTATAGTAATTTTATGAAAAATATAAATGAGATATCTTAACCTATTTGTAATCTTTGATATATGGTGTCCCCATTTTAAATTGCAATCTATAAGAATAACCAGATATTTCGTATTATATTCTCTTTTTATCTCCGGACAAGTACAGTTTTGTCTATTGCAAGAATTTATATGTATTCTCAAAGCACACCAATCCGGAACACTGTCTAAATAGCTGCCATAAGTAGAGTATACTGTTTTTGTTATATTAAGGCTAAGATGGTTTGCACATAACCAATTAGCTAACTGATTTAAATTGATTTCAGCTCTTTGAAGAACATCAGTCCATGATTTATCTTTGACAATAACACAAGTATCGTCAGCAAAAGATATCAAATTTCCTTTTGGCAAGGTTAGAAACATGTCATTTATGTACAGAATAAATAATAGTGGTCCCAATATTGTTCCTTGTGGAACTCCACAAGTGACCACTCGTTCTTTACTAATAACATCGTTTATTTTCACTACTTGTTTACGATTAGTCAAGTAACCTGTAATCAGATCATAAGTAATTCCACGAAATCCATATCTACAGAGCTTTACCAGTAGCAATTCATGGTTAACGGTATCAAATGCCTTAGCCAAATCCAGATAAATACATATGCAGGGCACACTGTTATCTATTGAAGTACAGATCTGACTAGTTACATACTTAATAGCATCATCAGTATTTCTACCCTTTTGAAAACCAAATTGGAATTGATTTATAATATTATGTTTATTTAAGTAGTTTTCAAATCTAACTTTCAATAATTTTTCAAATATTTTCGCAAAATTTGAAATTAGTGAGATAGGTCGGTAATTAGTGGTTCTATCTATATCGCCTGATTTGTAGATTGGAATAATCTGACCTTTTTTAAAGTGTTCAGGAAATACACCTGTATCAATGCTTTTATTAAATATATAAGTTAATGGTTTTAATATATGTTCCGACACATGTTTAACGACTGAAATTGAGATTTGATCGACACCCGCAGACTTTGTATTGTTCATGGCATTTACAGTATTCAATATTTCTTGCTCCGAAGCAGGATTAAGAAAAATAGAATGTGTAGGGGATTGATCGGAATTCAATGTGGTCTCAGTTGGTATCACATTCAGATTTTTAGCCATATCGGGACCAACTTCAACGAAAAAGTCATTAAACTTGTTTGCTATGTCCATATCATTTTCAATGAAAATGCCATTGACATCATCAAACAATTTTTGAATTGGTGTATTATCATTTTTCTTTTTATCAAGTGTTTCATTTATGAAATTCCATAAATGTTTCACATTGCCGGATATTTCTTTCAGAATACTATTATAATAAGTTAGCAACTTTAATTAATACGTCTTTAATTAATACGTAATATATTAACTTTAGCAACTTTAATTAATACGTCTAATCTTTTTTTGTAATTAAGATGCCTATCTTTAATAGCATTATCATGCGGATATGATCTTGTTTGTTTATATAAATGATTTTTAATTTTGCAAGATTTAATCAATGTTTTTGTAATCCATGGTTTCCTAGGTTTAGTTTTGGAATTCAATTTAAATGTTACTTTAGATTTGGACATATTTTCAAAAACATTTTCAAAATTTGGGGGTACTTCATATGAAAGACTCCGGATATTTTCATTTTTTTTTAAAAACTGCTCCAAATTTTAGTAATTTTTCCGCAATATTGCGTGAAATATTTGCAACTTAAAAAAATGACAAAAACAAGATTTTCGCAAAAACCGCTCCCATTGTTGTAACCTTTAGGTAAGAATAGTGCCTAATGTACTCTATGAGATGACATAACTATCAGTTTCACTACTCTCTTGTTTTTTCAAAAATTACAAAAATGTTTTTTTTGACGGCGGTTTGTTAACGATATTATATTTATGAGTATTATGTCATACAACATTTCTCGAAAACTCAACCGCCCATAACTCCACATTTTCAAAACTGCCATTTTTTCATAAAAGGCTCCAAATATGTTCTTCAAACTTTTCAAATGAATAGTGCTAATTGCATTCTTTAATATGCTGCAAAGTTCATTTTGGGATATATTTTGTTTTTTTCAAAAAATACACAAATTTAATTTCTTTGAATGATCTTTCACACCGGTAATATGTACCTTTCCCGAAATTCGTAAACACTATTGTATTTGTGGGTAGAAGGGCCTCAAATCACTTCAAATGAAGTTTTTACTGTACTTTAATATTCTTAAAATAATATTTCCGTTCACTATAAGGAAACAGGAAAAATTAAGTAAATGTCAAAAAAATGGGCGAGCATAGATGCCAGCTTGCAAGAGTATATTGCAAGTCCGAATAGCTAGCCGAGACCAAAAGAAATAGAAACCTGCAGCACCACTAATTACTTTCTCGTATTCGTACGTACATACGGAGTAATATAAGTTGTATAGAAAAATGTATGTATTGCCACTCGAAAAAAAGCAAATTTTCGTCAGAAAAAAATTAATTGTCGGGATCTGATGGCGAAAAGATGGATAAAGACAGTTGCTAAATTAAGAGAAAAAATTCCTTACACATGGTGTAGTCAGAATTCCATGTTGTGTGGATAGTGAAAACCTAATTAAAAGCAAAACGTCCGTCTGTTTGTCCGACTGTCCGGTGGTCCGTCCGTCTGTCCATCAGTCCGTCTGTCCGCCTGTGAACTTCACTAGCGCCTAAACCATACGTAGGACTTTTTCCAAATTGAAGAAACCTCTGTTGATCTGGCTCAAGTTGAAGCTTTGAGATTTTGAAAAACATTCTTTAAAATTTGGGAAACCATACATGGGGACCCCCGGAGATTTGCAATTTTTTTCATAAAAAACTCTTTCATAAAAAAATTTTTTTCTCGAATTTTTCGTAATAATATAGTAAAATATACTGATAAAGGTGACATAGGTGCGACATTCACCGTTAACGCTACATTTTCGATAATTGCAAAAGTTTGAGTTTTAAAATGTTTAAATGAAAAATATCATTTAGGACGAGGTTTTACTCTTCTTTAATATTCTTAAAGTAATATTTCGATTTAACCTTTAGGACACCGAAAAATTGAGAAAATTCCAAAAGAAATGTAGTTTGAGCGGCGATAGATGGCTGCTGTCTGGAGTATTTGTCAGGATCGACAAAGTTGACCCGACAAGAGAAATAAGGAAACTAGTACTGATACTCTGTTACATTACTAGTTCTTTACGTTTTGATCGTTGTTTTTGGTATGAAAAGTTTGGTAGCTTACTTCGATATAATCATGGCAAGCATTTGGGAAATAATTCTTGCTTTTCTTAATAGTACTGCAAATACTGTAATGGTTAAGGTAATGCAGTTTTATTTGTGCAAGTAAGAAATGGCTTCTTTTCCGAGTATCAAAATATATCCAGACTAGCGTACCCGTGCGAGAACTCTCGCATGTTAAATCCCACCCTTTCCCTTTCCATTTGTCTATCCGTTCCATAAAGGAGAGGAACTACTAATGTACTTACAGAATATCAAACAAAATAACAATGCAATTGATGTTTGAAACAAATTTTCAATTAAAGTTTATTCCACATTATAGAGAGATATTCTTGGAACAATTCATTCTTCTTTAAAAACAACATTTGAAGAAATTTTTCAATCTTCCTTGAGAGATAGCTTTTCGCTTTCCTTGATATTCAAATAATAAAAAAGGTTTTTACTCTTGAGAAAGCCAAGTAAAGTAGTGCAAAAATACCGGATCGAGCAAGAACAGACCTACTCATTGCAATATTATTTAACTTTCCTTGATTTGTTATGAAGAACCGAGTGGGTTTTGGAGAGTCAGGGTGTCATCTTGCTGGGGTGAGAAAATTGAAAAATTATTTGTTTACTAAAAAGTATTGAATTATTTTCTACGTCCTTACGTACCTCAAGAAAAACAATTTCGAGCCAAAAAAGAATCAAACTATAGTTTTCACCTTTGAGTACTAAATAACATTTGTTAGCATTAGAAACAATTTAGTAGGCATTAGTAAGCCCACTTCGGTACGTGGGAATGTTGCATTTTTAATATCTTAACGAACCGACACCTTGAGTTTAATATCAAACGGTGTTTTATTTACAATATGAGTTTGCAGTTGGGCGTTAGTGTACATACTTCCAGATATCGCCAACATTTAAATCGTGCGTTTGGACTGCGATCGTTGGCAGTTGTCGGATGTCTTGCAGTATTCTTTCTATAATTTTAAATTTAGTTGTTTTTTAATTGATTCACGTAGTATTGTAGGCTAGCGCGTTTTGATTTTTGTTTTTCATTTATTTCAAGCTATTTTACTTTAGCTACTTTAAAAAGTTTGTTCTTTGTGTTCTGCCATAGCACAAGTTTTCCCCCACTACCTCTGCGTACCCGTGCGAGAACTCTCGCATGTTAGACCCCCACACTCATCCCTATCCTTCTATTTTCATTCTAAGGGGGAAAGTAGTTAACGAAACGTGTTTATTTGTATCTATACTACTTACTACTATCTATACTACTATACTTTTATTTGTATCTATAAATGTAACTTGCAATGTACTAACACAATTACAAATAAAAATAAAAAACAATGCAATTTATGTGTGAAAGAAATTTTCAATAAATATTTATTTAATATCATGGAGAATTTGCTTGGAACAATTCCCAACACTTACTAAAGACATTTGAAGTAATTATTCAATATTCTTTGTCAATTAGGTTTTAGTTTTTCGTGATAGTCACAAAAATATTAGCTTTTTACATTTGAGAAAGCTACGTGTCTGAACCCGTTGACTTGAAAATTTCATCGAATGATAACGAAAATATTGGAACGGGTAAAACACAAACACAGTCTTCACTCTTCTCTGAACACCCACATCCTTCCACAATTAAGCACTTATAGACATGAAAAATCGTTAATTGAATAGTTTCACTACACGCATAAGTAACAATCTTCATAGGTATAGGTATCAAGCAACTACAATAGTACATCTAGTTGTTGCTGGAGAAAATCTTGAATTAATGATTATGCAAATAAACCTCGTCAGACTGCACAAACTACGGTGTTAACAGAAAGCGTAAATAAAGATTGTCGAATCTAAGCCTTCTAAGCGTGTCGCCACAAAAATTGCTACCAGCAGGAAGGGCTGAAATATTGAGGTGGCCTTGATAGTATTAAAGCGTAAAACCGAAAAGTTAACTGAATGGATTGGAGAATGTCTCATCTTGTAGATTATGGTGTGAAAAATGTTTCTTTGAGGCCTTTGGCCTCACAATTTTAATTTTTAAGGCTCTAAAATGCTTCGTTTATGAGTTATTTGCCGATATAGGTTGACGTGTGATGCGGGTTGCATTTTACATGAATATTTCGATGCGTTTTTTTAAAGAAATCATACATATTTTTAAAGTCAAAGTGGAATTCGTCAAGTCTCCGTGAAATTCTCTTTCTTTGGAGCTCTCATTTATAAAGATTGGTTGCGTGTGAGAGCCGGAACCCAAAGGTATACTACTGAAATAATACAGGAGACGATATATACATCACATTATATATATATATATATATATATATATATATATATATATATATATACACACACACACACATCGAGTTGGCTGAATTGGTCTTTCTGAAGTTATTCCTGATATGTTAGTAGGACAGAAATTATAATATTTGAGTAGTACGAAACTGTTTCCAGTAATGCGAGAAAGTATATGCTGTAGTAGCACCTCTAGTTATTCGGTACCAAGAACTCACAAAACGAATTCTGTTGACATTACGTGTTAGAAAATGCTATTTAGACTTGTGAAATTTAATGATCATGTAAGTTAAATAGTATTTAATGTTTTGACATCTGCATGTATTAAATTCTGACTGTGCATTAACTGATCTCACCAGCCAAGATGTCTTTGCATCACATCAGAGTTTTCATTTCAGCCCTGTTTTAAGTTGTAGTCGTGTCACAGGATCACAAAAAATTGCATGAACTTTTAGCTGTTGAAATAACATCCAACACTGTTAGGTTCAGGAAAGATTGCCTTCTCGGGCATTCGGAGCTTCGCTGGCAAAGCTGTAAAGAGAATTGAAACGTGAGCGAACGAGCGATTGCAAAAATAGGTAATTCACAATCTGAGTATAAATTGAAAATTCTTAGATTAAGTGCGCTTGAGCTGACGTGAAATGAGATATATTCTCCGATAAAATACGTGTAGAGGATAATGTATGTTAGCATTAATGACAATTGAACGTATAAGGAGGTGGAGAGGCCGTATCGGGAGCCGTGCCCATTCGCTTCTAGAGTCGTGGACTGATCGCGCTTCCGGGCACGTCAACTGCTACAGTCATTAGCGCAGTGGGTGTCTTGCCGGGAGGTGGCGGTGTTCCTCCCACCCTGGATGGGGAGATCCGTTGATAACCTGCACGTCTTTTAGTGAATTCACTCTCCAGGTACATCCCACAACGGGGCAACGTCCCAGCCTGGTCAAGGCTCTCAACTTCCGACTGGTCTTCTTACATGTATGATAGTGCAGTGCAAGTGAGTGTGTGCATGAGAGTGTATGTAAGGGAACAAAAATGAGGAAGAGAAGATCGCACGCGGTCCTTGGCTCGTGTGATAAGTTGCTGCCCCGCTTTTTCCTGGTATTGATCGGAGAAAATACAGAAAAAAATCCATGAAAGCAGCTGGACGTTGTAATTCACCTCCAGACAGCGACATGATTCAACAAGCTAGATTCAAAAATTCACTGGTGTCGGGAATCGATCTCGTCGAAGAGGAGGAAGAACCAAGCGAGCAGTTTCTGACGTGGTGTGAGAGCTCACACTAGTGCTGGCCGTTTGGGAGTAGTGATGGAGGAAATCAAATGGTGATGGAAGACGTGGAGTAACAAGGAATTTGAGTCTGGATCGGCGAAGAGGCAGGGTGGACATCAAATGTCCATTTGCTAGATGAGCAGTGAGCTTATGATGTATGGTGACTAAGACTGAGAGGAAATATATAGTAGAAAAGAGCTGATGAATGGTAAAGGGATTATTATGAAAGATGGCAGTGAAAGATGAAGGTTTAATTGGCCAGATAGAGGACATGAATAATGATGACTGGTTGTAGTTGACGATGCAATGCAAATGAGGGAAGGAAAGCATGAATAGTTAATGACGGGTAAAGAATGAATTATTTGATCAAGAATAATGGGAGATGATGGGAGAATGGAAGAATGTACGGTGAAAACGGAAACTAACCGACAGAAATTGAGAGGAAAACGAAAATACGAGAAGTAGCACTGGGTTGTGAAGAATGTGACGCGCAGAAAGGAAAATGAAAAGAAGCAGGTGATGGATGCGAAGATCGAATGGTGGGAGAATGAAATGAATTCTGCACATCAGACTTATGGACGTAGGGCAGTCAGGGGTCGGGCGGTGAGTGGGGGGAGAGGCAAGGGCAGGGTGGAGTGAGCGAAGCGGCTGCGAGAAGAGCCGGGTTGCCGTTGCCGCCCGCCAGCCCGGCGCGGAGTGCCAAAGGTCACGGGTCGCGAGCAGGCCCTGCGTCGGGTGCGGGTGCGTTCCACAACTGCAATAAGCGCGAAGCCTGGAATACTTCGAGGTCCGTTTTGATTGATCCATTAAGTGATTTGAACGGATATACACGTTTTGAGATCCCCTGAAACCGATAAAGTGATTTTTGTTTCAAAACATTCGTCCGTCTGTGAACAACACTTTTGCCTGAACTATTCGTAGGATTTTTCTTAAATGATTTCATCGTGATTCCGCGCGTATCAACTACTAAGGTCATTACTCTCGTAAATGCAGTGCATGTTTCTATCGCGGGAGGTGGCGGTGATCTCCCTAGATGGCGAGATCCGGCACCGACCTGCACGTCGGCTTGCGAAATTTACTCCATCCAGGTATCTCCTATCAGTGGGGCACTGCCCCAACAGGGACAGTGCTATGTTCCGGACTGCTCTCGTGACAGGGTAACAGTTGTCTGTAAACTATTTTCTCTCAGAAAGATAGATTTAGAAACATTCAGAGAGGGGAGAGTAAACGTCACGAAACCCCTCCCCGTGGAACCTCACGTCTACAACACTCCGTGAGGCCCGCTCCGTGAAGTGAAATGAAGTGAACACACTCCGTGAAGTGAAGTGGGACAGTGTGCCCTTCACGCACACCCTTCTCCTGATTCTTCACCCACACATTTCCCCTGATCTATTTTCGTTTCTGCCTCGTTCTCATATCACATATCACGCGGAAAAAGTCATACATACAACTTATCACATTTTATTATCTGCGAATTATCATTAGTGAGACCATTCCTTGTCTGCAGGAGCATATGTTTTTTGGAACGCTAAGAAACACTAAGCAGGGAAGGTGAGCATCAAGAGGGAAATTTTATGAGTTCCGGCCACCTTGGACGATATTTTGGCAAAAAACACCGTAACAAAACTTAAGTCCAATATCTTATTACTAAATATAATTCAAAACACAAAATAGCACATATTACAGGTTACATTTGTTGTGTACACGACGACATATACCTGTAATCCTCCCACACGCAGCCAGACCTACCTTTAATTACCCGCTCTGGTGCATGGAGTGCGCCAGTCGCATTCTTTTGGTTCCTGACGACAAAACGTACATCATATTGCATTATCTCTTCCGCTAAGCTTTTTTCTGAGTTTTTTTAACATATTGAATTCATGTTTCACGTGTTTCGTTGCAAATCGTGGGAATAAGCTCACTAATTTTTTTCTAAAACATTTTAGGCGCACTGCGTGGACCGCGCGAGCAAGACATACAAGAATGATTTCTTCTCCACGTAGACGTTGTGGAAATCAATTATTACGTTCGATGGCATAAAATATGGATTACATATGTTGTGTAAAATATTAATATGTATTTTTTAATCACTAGTTTCTATTTACAGTAACATAACACGTAAAATATCTAAAAATAAGTGTAAAATGGACCTGGATTATGAATTGCAAATTTTACATAACAAATAAAAGGTTTTAAATCAAGCATATATATATATGTATATATATATATGAATATATATATATATATATATATATATATATATATATATATTGTAACGATTGCTTTGTTACAACAATGAAGATATTGTTGAGCATGGCCGAATGTTTTGAAAGACGCGCGGAAGTCATGCGGCGCGCAGTAATGTAATGGATGGCGGCGAGATAGCGCGGCGCACAGAGTAGTTCAGAGCGGTATAGGGAGGAGGAGTAGTTAGCGGCGGAGGGGGGCGAGGCGAACTCACCCCTACGAACTTTCTCATAAATACGCTGATCGCCAAATCAGAAGCCCCTTATTTGCTTCAGCTGTCGCCGAGTATTGTTCTTTTGGTGAAACGAAGACGTGCGAACTCCGTACCGTAGTCAGTGTCTAGTTTGCTTGTAACTCTAGTAGAGAGTTTAATTGAAGTAGGCGACGAATGAGATTTGGAATAGTAATATTGTGAGCACTTATTTTTGAAGTTGTGTTGGAGGAGAGTGCAGTAAAAGACGACGCATTAGAATTCAGGGCAAAAGACTAGAACGGCGTTATTCACTTTGTTCTGGTGGATCGAGTAGCCAGAATTTAAGTGATTTATACGCTGATTGAGTACGTGGAATCAGTCAGGAACAAATGCGTTGTGCCATAAAGAATCAGCTATTCAAATATCCAAGTGCGCGACGCCCTGGACAGAGCTAAAAGCGGCCACCCGGCTGTGATCGTGCGAGGACAATAAGCACGCGGGCGAAAACCTAACAATCGCGCTGAAGAACAATTCCGAAAGGAGACGAAGAAGAGAGCCACCGAACGGGAAGAAGGAGAAGAAGAAGAAGAGGCGAGGAAGAAAGAAGAGTACCAGGAAAATAAGAAGAGAGAAGCAGGCGAGACCCAGCATCGCTGCTAGAGCGGCAAATTTCAACAACGCAGTCTCTGGTGTCGACGAAGCGCGGAGCCAAGGTCGAACGTCGAGCCGCAAGCGCCGAGGTAACGGTAAGGGAGAGGGGGACGTTTTAGCGAGGCCACGAACGCGCGAGCAGCTGGAAAGACGGTTTCCTAGTAAAGTAGGGTGAATATTACGCTTTACAGAATTCGTGAATAGCTCGCGTAATTTCTTGCACCTAGAATTTTCATATCATTGTCTGGAATGCCTTATGAATGAAAAGAACATTGCTCTTTTGATGTTAATTGTAAAGAAAGTCATTGCTTAGGTAAGAAAAATTTTGAACAATATGTAAAAACTTGTGAGAGAATCAGAGTAATTGAGCGTGAATTCAATTGGTCATTGTAAATAGTAATTTTTGTGTGTGTGTGTGAATTGTGAGTTAGAATAATTAAGTGTTTAATTTCAAGCAAAAACGTGCACGAAAGGGAGAAATTGAAAGAGTTCCAGTCGACTGAGTCCTTGATTTAAATTTTTGTAAAATTATCATAGTCAGTTGATTTGTTTAAAGAGGTTGGAAGATTTACAAGTGTTCAAGCATATATTTCGATCACTAGAAAAAATATTCTAATAAATAATTCATTTTTTGTTTGTTTGTTGCATTGTTTGTTGTTTTTTCTTTCAGAGCAAGCAAAGAAATTGTATTTTTTTCTTAAAATCGAATCATTTAAGAATATATCTGAATTTGTTACTGAATTTGTGTAAGTGTGTGTACCCATTTTCCTTGAATTCCCTACTATCTGCCGCAAGAATCCTCTGCCCTGGGAGTAAATCAAAAGCTCGCAAGAGCAATAAATCTGCTTGCATCCTCTGGTCCAGTTAGGATTAAGAAGGGGGTAAAGGTTAGAAAATATATATATATATATATATATATATATATATATATATTTATATTAAATAGGGTCATTCCATATTAAATCAACACAGTTTAAATAAAAATTTTACCTCACCATTTTAGATTCAGATGAAATTTGACATATAGTTAGTATGAATAAAGAATTAAAAAATCACAAAGTTTGAGTAAGATATTTTCACCCGTTTGTAAAATACAGCCATGTAAAAGTTTACAAAATTAAGTTCCTGAAAATTTTTAAATTGATGTAGAACCTCTCCAAATGAAAATACAGAGCTGAAACAGGTACCATTTTACAGATTTCTTTATGGCCTTTTATATTATATACAACTCAATAGGGGTTAGGGGAAAAAGGTTTTTAAATTTGAATTTAAAATTTTGATTTTGAGTTTTTTCAAAATGCTCATCTTCAAAAAAATTGAAAAAATCTAAAATAATTCGTATATGTCTCCAAACAAATGGTGGAAGTTTAAACATGGGACTGCAATGGGTTCATGGTTTCATCTTTGCTTAAAATGCAAAATTTTTACTTACTCTAGATTTTACTGATTTAAAATGCATTTTATTTCACATTAGAAAACCTAATGTATACAAATTATTAATTTAGTGTTTGTTGTTGGTATTGTGTTTTATTGTTATTGTTGTTGTTATTGGTATTATTTTTATTATTATTATTATTATTATTTTGCTCACGTAAAGGCCATCTTGGACCACGCGTACATGCATACTGCCTGTTTCCGGTGCTCAGAAACATCTCGGAGGCAGGGCATGAACCATTCTTAGCGGGGATCAGCATTTTAGCTGAATCCCATTTTTATCTCCCAGGGTTGCTCGCCCTGGGGGTATGGAAAATGTTATGATGATCATAGTGAGGGGCGAAGGGACGGCACTCACATATAGACATACACAAATACACCCATGTCCGAGGCGGGACTCGAACCTGCGACCCTGCGGTCCGAGTTCGCCACGACACTGTGCTGTCTTAGCGATCTCGGCCATTTCCTTTTGTTGTGCGCAGTCAGTAAAAATATGCAACTGCACAAAGTTCCGCGGTCTAACAACAACAACAACAATAATAATAATAATAATAACAATAAAACACAACATACACACCAACGAAAAAACACTAAATTAATAATTCGTATATATTAGGTCTTATAATTTGAAATAAAATGCATTTTAAATCAGTAATATCTAGAGTAAGTAAATGTTGTGCATTTTAAGTAAAGATTACCATATGATCCCATTGTAGTCCCATGTTTAAACTTGCACCATTTGTTTGGAAACATATTCGAATTATTTTAGAATTTTTTCATTTTTTTAAGGTGTGCATTTTGAAAAAACTCAAAATCAAAATTTTAAATTTAAATTTAAAAATTTTTTTTACCCCAACCCCTATTGAGTTGTATATCATATAAAAGGCCATAACAAAAGCTAAAAAATGACACCTGTTTCAGCTCTCTATCTTCATTTGGAGAGGTTCTACATCAATTTAAACATTTTCGGGGACCCAATTTTGCATGGCTATATTTCACAAACGGGGGGAAATATTTTACTCAAAATTTGTAGTTTTTTTATTCTTCATTCATACTATCTATGTGTTAAATTTCATCTAAATCTGAGATAGTGATGTAAAATGACCGTGTTGATTTAATATGGAATGAACCAATACATATATGCTTATAATATATGTGTATATATAAATATATTATGAGCATATATATTATATTCTTATATATAATATAATCTATGTATATCAAGGTGTATATGTCTTGATTGCTATTGGAACGCGACGGAACGGGTTTCATTACCTCGGGAACGAAATAGGGAAACAAGCAAATAAAAAGCAGAGCACCAGCACTTGGCGACTTCGATTTTTAGTTCGAACAACTTTCAGAAACTCAAAATTAAATAATTGTCATTTTCATTGTATCATTACCACGATTGTAACAAAATTATTAGTAAATATAAGAAAATATATTGCACTAATTTTTTAATTATAATATTCTTATTGCGCCAGTGCTCACGCTGTAATTGTTATTAAGTGTGATTTATAATTATTGATTTATTTTATAAATATATAACCATTTCTTTTGAATTAACCCCCCCGGCAGGCGCGTGCGACATTCCGTACCGCATTTATCAACTTCGATTTTCGCGTCAATAATTATTACTTATGTTATTGAATGTGTTGGAAATATACTTCATTTATGTTTTTATACATTTTATTTCATAATAACTAAATACCAAACGAAATAACAATATTAATAAGAATTTGATCCATCACTCGCTCCCTCCGTGTCTTGGTACGTGTACATGTCGGGGAATGAATACGATGCAAACGTGCCTTCTAACGTTTCTTCGGAAACAACGCATTTAAATTTGAATTAGTAGTTAGTACTCCAAAATCTTTGACATAAAGGTCAATAACAAAACAACAGTAAGAATTCTAATGGATAAAATGCGCAAATATTGTACTTCCTTAACAAAGCGCGTGCGGTACGGAGTGCCGCAACCGTTGCCGAGTTCGAATTACTAATGAATAACGGTCGATCAGCAGTGTCTAAAATCATGATTTGAGTGTCATCCGTTTGAAAATATAATGAATGAAGAATAACTATGAGCTCAATAGTGCGACACCAATTACTCGTATTTTCACGAAAGCAACAAACATGTAAGAATGCGGCATACAGTGCCGCTACGCGCCCGCTGGAGGGGTAATAATTATTTTGGGGTGCGTTGCGAGACCTAGAACATTACAATCTGTTTTATGCAACTGTATGCCTTCGGGGTCATCCACAATTACGTAATGCTAAAGGTGGAGGGAGGGGGTCCGAGGCAGCGTTACATAGAGATAGGCAAGTGCGTTACAAGGGGAAGAGGGGGTATTGAAAATACTCGAAATTTGCATTACGTAATATATGGACGGCCCCTTATTAGAGGCATACAAAATATTTCATATTATTAATTTCATATTTATCATATGATTAACTATTATCATATATCTATATCATTTATCAAATGATTAATTATTTATCATATTTATCATATGTGGGCTCGCGGCCACACCATCAGCTTCCAACCTCACACCTCAGGTTCTCGTACCTTTCTGCTCCCATGTGCCCTGCCTACAGCAGGCTACCACCATACTTTCACGGAATCTCTATTGCAACTTTATTCCTTGCTTCCAGTCAGCTACCACTATACTTTCACGGAACCTCTATTGCAATATTATTCCTTGATTTAGGCCGGCCGCGGGCGCAGTGGTTTCCTACCAGGCGGCGCGCGCGTTTAGGGGGCCGTCGCGCGGGGATTTTAATTGCCTATTGTGACCACACTAAGGGTGGCCACAATATATATATATATATATATATATATATATATATATATATTGTAACGATTGCAATGTTACGACAATGAGAATATTGTTGAGCACGGCCGAATGTTTTAAAAGACGCGCGGAAGTCAGCGGCGCATAGTAATACAATGGATGGCGGCGAGATAGCGCAGTGCACGAAGTAGTTCAGAGCGGTGAAAGGAGGAGTGGCTAGCGGTGGAGGGGAGGCGAGGCCAACTCACCCCTACAAACGTTCTCATAAATACGCTGATCGACAGATCAGAAGCCCCTTATTTCCTTCAGCTGTCGCCGAGTATTGTTATTCTTGGTGAAAACGACGACCTGTGAAATTTGCACAGTAGATAGTGTCAAGTTTTCTCGAGATTCTAGTAGAGAGAGAGTTTAATTGAAGTAGGCGACGAATTAGATTTGAATAGTAATATTGTTAGCATTCATATGAAGTTGTGTTGGAGGAGGGTGTAGGAAAAGACGATGCCGTAGAAAAATTGCAAAAGACTAGAACGGCGTTATTCACTTTATTCTGGTGGATCGAGTAGCCAGAATCTAAGTGATTTACACGCTGATCGAGTACGTGGAATCAGTCAGGAACAATTACGCTGTTCTATAAATAATTAGCTATTCAAATATTGAAGTGCGCGACGCCCTGGACAGAACTAAAAGCGGCCACCAGGCTGTGACCGTGCGAGGACAATAAGCACGCGGGCGAAAACCTAACAATCGCGCTGAAGAACAATTCCGGAAGGAGACGAAGAAGAGAGCCACCGAATGGGAAGAAGAAGGACCGTAGGAGAAGAAGTGGCGCGGAAGAAAGAAGAGTACCGGGAAAGTAAGAAGAGAGAAGCAGACGAGACCCAGCATCGCTGCTAGAGCGGCGAATTCCAACGACGCAGTCCCTGGTGTCGGCGAAGCGCGGAGCCAAGGTCGAACGTCGAGCCACAAGCGCCGAGGTAACGGGAGTTCTAAGGGAGAGGAGAACGTGTTAGCGAGGCCACGAACGCGCAAAGAAGGGTGAACGTAGCAAAGTAGGGTGAACAGTACGCTCTATAAAAATTCTTGAATAACTCGCGTAATTTGCTGTAAATAGAATTTTTATACTCCCGTTGTATAATGCTGTCATTGTTTGGCTGCAACCAGTTGCATAATGATAGACATTTCGATACAGTTTTCATTATGATACAGGTTCTTGACCAATAACTGAGACGCATACAAACCAAGTATTGGCACTTCATTAATCATTAAGAATCGGTGCAGTAAATGTTTCGTTCGAGCGTGCACATTAAAATTGCATTTAATATTATATTATGCTTCTCAGTTTCAATTTCTTTTATAAGTAGTAATTTTTACGTGACATTTTATTTAAAATAAATTGGATCGTAATTTCATTTTAATCGTATTTGACTAGCGCAGTAGTTGTTATTGCAGAGAACATTTGAGTGTCGTTATGATCTGAACGCAACCCCTTTTTTTGTTATTTGCTGCTGCCGTGTGGTTGTCCTTAAAAACTGGCCAATTCTTTAGTTTAAAATATTTACTGAATGGTAGTTCTTTCTGGTGGTGTTGACGTTTCCAGAAATTAGAGAAAATGCGAAAATGGTGACGTCGGAATATTATTGCCGCAACCTTTGTAATCGCTCGCAAGCGCTGTGGTAAAACAAAGCTAACTGCGGGTGTAGGGTAGAGAGGTGTCCGCTAGGTGGCCTTGGTTGAATCTTGCATGTCGACTGCCTCGAAACGATTCAGTGGAGACGTTTAACTTATAAAAGTTACCATAAGTCGTAGAAAAAGTACCGTATGAAACTCGATGTAATGGGCATTAATACACTCGTGTGAAGTTTACGATACTCGCTCGTACCTCGCTCGTATCGTATCGTATATCACACTCGTGTATAAATACCCATCATTACATCATCGTTTCATAATGTACTATTTCATATTATTATCTGGAATGCATTACGAATGAAATAACATTGCCATTTTGAAGTTAAATGTAAAGGAAGTTATTGGTTGGCTAAGAAAAATGTTTAAATAATGATTAAAGCTTGTGAGAGAATCAGATTAATTGAGTGTAAGTTAAATTAGTAATTGTAAATAGTAATTTTTCTTTTTTGTGTAAATTGCAAGCTAGAGTAATTAAGTGTTTCATTACAAGGAAAAACGTGCACGAAAGGTAGAGATTGAAAGAGCATCAGTCGACTAAGTCATTTATTTAAATTTTGTACAATTATCACAGACATTTGTTTAAAAGAAGTTGAAAGATTTACAAGTGTTTTTAGCGTCTATTTCAAACACTAGAAATAATAATTTTGCCATTTTTTTGCATTGTTTGTTTTCTCTTTCAGAGCAAGAAAAGAAATTGTATTTTTTTTAAATTGATTCATTTAAGAATATATTTGAACTTGTTACTGAATTTGTGTATGTGTATGTCCATTTTTCCTCGAATTCCCTACCATCTGCCGCAAGGATCCTCTGCCAATTTCAAGGATCCTCTGCCATATCCAATTTCTCCTCTTTCTTCGACGCTCTCTGGTCGCGACATGCCGACGCGTTTTGCACAGTCCTCACGCGTTATTCTCGTTGGAAACTCACGACGATTTCCGTAATCACTTCTCTCTTTCCCGTCTGATAATCACCTTCCAGTTCACTTTTGAGTTACATTTGCCTTTACTATTACGTCCAGAAAAACTTTGATGTTACCGTCTTAATTAATGAACGGTACCTCCCTAAGAACACGCCAAGATGGCTCCTGCTCATACTCATACTGACCACTATTATGCCACACGTCCGCTCTTTTCAACGTCTCGACCAAGAAGAAAGAAAATGACTTGCTCACCCGTCTTCTCACTCTTGGAGGGGTGATAGTGCCTCACGCCCCTCTCGTCCACCACTTCCCGTTCTCAATAGTTCGGAAGTCCGCGTCGTAGCTTCGCGCACACGTTACTAGGCCGCGCTGCTTTCTTCTTGATTCATTCTTACGCTTGGGTACGTCCACGCGAATGTGTCCATTTCTGGTCAAAATAAAAATAATTTGTTGCGCTCTCTACACGAATGCATCTTGTTCAAAAATCATTGAAATGTTTGTTTTTGATAGTAAAATTGATGGCGAGTTTATTTTATGTCATTTTTTCACTTATAATTTGAAGCCGTTTCAATTGCGTTCGAAACTACCGAGAACAAGTGTTATTTTGAAGATTTTTTTAACAGGTATATACAGTGTAAACTTATAATTTTATTTTTTCCATACATTTTAGATGCTTTTATCAAAGATTTCACATTAAAGTCTGTCGACTCAAATCACATTATATTCGAAAAAATGCATATATTAGAGACCATCTCTATATTGTCCGGATACTAACAAAATGTTGGAAAACTTTCAATAAAAACCTGTAAACTGCTGCTATCTTCTGGAACCTTTCAAGCCTCCTAGTTCTTGTGTATGTTAAAAGATGGAGGTAGTTGTCATGGGTTTTAAATGCCCTAGACTGAAACAAAAGAGGTTTGTTTTTGCGTCCGGATACTAACGGGAGATCAACACGCATGAGACAATGTGGTGATTTGAAGCGAATGTTAAGGTTTGAAGACAATTTAAGTAGGTAACCTGCATCTGTCTAGTGAAGAATATTAACTGAAAGGTACGTAAAGCCAAGATACTTGGATGTCGTTGCAAATTCGTATTCTTACATTCTTGAAAAGCTTTTTAAAATGTTTTAGGTTAGGGAATATGGCGAAAACAAACGCTGAGAGGCAGAAGTTGTATATGGAAAGACATAAGAATGATCCTAATTACAAGATTAAGAGGAAGGCTATAATGAAGAAATATAAAGAAAAGGCAAAAAGATCTGAAACATCAACTGCACGTGCACTGAGAAGAGCAAAAGATGCAGAAAGGAAAAGGTTATGTCGCGCTGCTAAAAGGCAACACGCTAAGCTACCGGAAACTAGTAAACTGTCTCCTTCAGTTGTGGGAAAAGCTGTTAAAAAGGCCACCACTGCAATGCCGAAAAGCCCACGTAAACAAGTCGCAGTTGTCAAGAAATTGGCAGAAATGTGTGGAGTTACAATAGTTGATCAGCCACTGAAGTTATCTAAGAAAAAACTAACTGATGAAAACATTCAAAACATTCTTACATTTTACAATAGTGATGAAATCAGTAGGGTAGATCCAGGGAAAAAAAGTGTTTGTGTTAAAAAATTGGAGAGTGGTACCAAGAAAACTGTGGCTCGACGTCACATGCTGTTTACAATCTCGGAGGCTTTTCGTTTGTTTAAAGATCAGTATCCAGAGGTGGATATTGGTCGCAGCAAATTTGCAGAATTACGTCCTTCGGAAATTAAACCATACCGTGACATTCCTCACAATGTTTGTGTTTGTCGTTATCATGAAAATTTTGAAAACCAGCGAGTGGTGGTATCACAATACCTACCTGGTTTTGGAACCTCGAGCACTGATTTTATTAATTCCATTGTTTGTGACCCAAATAACATAAACTGTATGAGTTATGATTGTTCCCTCTGCAAGAATAAATTTATGACTCTATTGGATGATTCTCAGAATGATGAAAAATGCAGTGTAACTGTGCAGTATCGTCAGTGGATAATAGTGGATAAACGGTATGAATACGTTTTATTAGAGGAAGCATTGAATGATGCCATTGAGAAAATTAAAGAGCAGTTTCCATTCCTCTTGACACACAGTTTTAATCAAAATCAGTCACAAAAATGCTTTAAGATGGCAAAAGAAATTTCTTCAGCTACGAATGTTGTGATTCAAGTAGATTTCGCAGAGAATTATTCCTGCAACTACCAGAATGAGATACAATCTGCCCATTGGTCAAATCCACAAATAGCATTGTTTACTGCTGTTATATGGTGTGGAAAAGAAACGTGCGAAAGTTATGCAGTAGTTTCTGAAAATATAACCCATGATAGATATTGTGTTGACATATTTCTACGAGCTGTTTTGAACACCCATATTAGTAAAAACTCATCTTTTAAACATTTACATGTATTTTCGGATGGAGCTGCCTCACAATTTAAGCAAAAATACAATTTTGCTAACATCACTCTTTTAAAACAGGACTTTAGATTGGAGAGCTTGAAATGGACATTTTTTGCTTCATCTCATGGTAAAGGTGCCGTAGATGGAATTGGCGCAATTGTCAAGCACCATGTTTGGAATAAAGTGCGTTCTTTGAAAACAGTAGTTAGGAGTGCTGATGCATTTCGTGACTGCTGCAAGAGTCTCAGCACAATTGTAATTGCTATACCGCTTTCCACAATTGAAAAGAAAAAGAAGAATTTGGATAAAAATTGGGAGGGCATAATTACAGTAAAAGGCACGCAAAAAATTCACCAAGTTGTTGCTCTATCCCCTTACGTTATTGGTTACAAATACCATGCTCTGGACTTGGAAGAAAGAATTAAGACAGAAAATTTATTGAAAAAAGGAAAGAAATAATTTAATGAGCAGAATCTCAAAAAAAAAATAGTTTGTAACATTATGTTCTAAAATATATGAGAAACTTGTATAATTAATTATCATTCCTAAATTCATTTATTTAACTCTAATATAAATAAATATATAATAAAAAATAATAAATATAAAATAATAGATAACAATCAATATGTAATAAATACATTGATTTAATTGTATTATTTATGTAATTGTATAGCCTATTATATGAATATATATTATTAATTTAACTTCTAAATAAATTTATTGTATTGTCTATGTGATCCACAATCGTAATTCGGAGAATTCATTGGAATAAGAAACACTACTGTGGTTTAATATGTTGGCTGCCTATTTGTCCGTTTACTAACGTCCGTATACTAACACGCAACACCAATTAATTTTAATTATTTAATGGCAATGCTTTGAAAGTATTACTGTTGTAAAATTATAAATCAAAAGAGAAATATTGGCCAAGGCTTCCTCCAAACTGAGTATGGTAATGATGTATCACAGTGAGGAAACATTCACCTGTCATTATATGTGTCCCTTTCTTTAACCATTTCCGCGTCCGTATACTAACGAAAGACAAATTGTTAATCTATTTATAGCCTCAGAGGGTAAGAGTTAAGGAAATGACAAAAATTAGTACCTAATTTTATTACAAATAAATCGGTTTATTAAACGTTGCGTTTTGATTAGAGTATAATGCGTGACTTCAAACTCTTTGTATTAAAAATCGTCCAAACGTCCAGATACTAACGCTGGACAGTATTCTTACTCTTAACGTATAACCCGAACACTAATAACAGCTGTTTCCTGCACTTGTAATGAAATCAAGGAAATCCACTACAGCAAGCGTGATACTATATACAATATAGTCATCTGATGATTTGGGAGTTGATAACTTTGCATTAAGCGACTTAGTATCGCTATACTCCAGAGAAGTGTTATATTCGGTTTTAAACATGTATAAGTGGAACAAAGAAAACGCGAGAGGCACATTAAACTGTGTTACACACCAATATGAGGATATTTATATCACGTTAAACATATTTTCAACACGCAAATATCGCATTTCACTACTGTTTTTAAATGAAATTTCACACTACGTGCAAAGCAAACAGAAATATTGAGTGCGAGACAGGACGTGGGAGCAAATAATGCAAAGGAATCGTGAGCGTAAGCAATACGCAGCATTCCATTTATGTTTACTCGGTGCCAGAAATTTCCGCGTTAAGATGAAAACCAAAAGAAGAATGAGGTAGTTCATATTTCATACAAGTTCTTATTTGCATACCCATTCATGCCAGTGTTACCAAATAATCTTGCTCTCTGCTGTACATACGGAATAGGAACCAGAAATAGAGAAAGAAGATATGCTGATGAAAGGAATATTAATTATATAAAATATATATTACAATTGAACATAAATGTAATTTCACGTTCAATTGTTACAAATTACCTTTAGATTATCAATCTTTGAAATATCACCTATTTTTTTAAAATTTACCTTGAGCGTATTGATATCACAATATATTTAAATAAAAATTAGCTGTCTTTAGGTAAGGTGAACTTATATTTTTCAGAGTCAGGTTCATCATATTTCCTGTACTAAAAACAGGATACCACCAAAAACCAAAAGTGTATTAACAATAAACGCAAAAAATGCTTTCCTTTTGACAAGTTTTACTATTTTGTAGGGAACATTCTTCACGAACATCGAACAAAGGAACATCGAATAAACCACAAAGATTTAGTTAGCGCAATAGAAATACAGAACCCAGACACCAATAACGGCTATACTACAGAGCCAAACGATTATTGAGATCATCGAACAATTATTAGTTTAGTAAAACTAATAGGTACACAGACCTCCAAGTCGGGCAAGACCAACAATTGAGCCGTGATGAGCGAAAGTGGTCTACGTGGATTTTTTTAAGATTTGAGTTGAGATTTGTGTTGGAGACACTGGTAGATTTGAACATTGTTCCACCATGGACTAAAATGGTGTGAGTCAATCTTCAATGTCTTTGCTAGAGGCCAACACAATGCGGAAGTAGCCAACAAGTTGGTCATACTAATGCATGCAATTGTGGTGTAAGTCACAGGTAAACAGCTTTCAGGGGCTCGCAAGAAATAGTTTCTTGTTTATTTGCACCCATCACTGATGAAGCATCTCGAAAAAAAGCTTTTAGTGATTGATACATGCACAGGCCAAAATCGCAACTTCAAAATCGACCTCACTTGATTGACAATCGTGACAAAGCCATATTTTTCCCTATTTTTTTACTACTTTTCTATCACATTACTATCTCAAACTAAAATTGTGCATGCCAATTATTTGAATGTAAGTCATACTTTTCAGAAACGGTGTGTGCAAAAGTGATGAAAGTAAACAAAATACTTAATTTACTTAATTAATAAGCAATGTTTCAGTCCAAAATATCTGTTGTAAGGTAAAGAATATCTCCTTAACACGTTCATAACACTTTTTTTCTTCCCATTGTATAATTCTGTCATTTCATGGCAGAATCCATTGCATAATGATATTCGTTGCAATACAGTTTTCATTATGATACATCTTTACCAATCACAGAGAAGCTTACAAAACAAGTATGGACACTTCATTAATCACTGAGAATCTTTATAGTATATGTTTCATTCGATTGTGTTCATTAAAATTGTATTTAATATTATATTACGATTTTCACCTTTTATTTCTTTTATTTTTAGTAATTTTTAACGTGAAATGTTATTTAAAATAAACTGAGTGTTAGTTATTGGAGAGAACACTTGACTAAGGTTAAGATCTGACAGAGCGCAAGTCAGTTTGGGTTATACGTATGCTGCTGCCGTGTGGTTCTCCTTAAACAAGTTAGTTTATAATGTCTACTGAATCAAAGGTGGAATTGTTACCTCCAAATATAAGAGAAAAAAGCAACTAGTGGTGCTACAGAATGGCACAAACTTTCCGGTACTAGTTTTCTAATTCCTTTGGCCTCGGTTGACTATTCGGACTCTTCACATACTCTTCCCAGCTGACATCTATAGCCGCACAAATAACATTTTTTGACATTTTCTTAAATTTTCGGTTTCCTTATAGTAGAAAACGGTTGCGTTTTCGAGAAACTTCACTTGACATTATTTAAAGCACATGTACTCATTAATATAATAATGTGAACAAATCGCCACTAATGTAAATATTAACTACGTGCGAAACAATTCAAATCAATTACATATCCGTAATTTTTGAAAAAACAAAAGAATAAAGCAGTACGGCGCTAATGTCATCTCATAGAGTACATTAGGCACTATACGTACCAAAAGTTAAAGAGAATATCTGGAGCCGTTTTTGAAAAAAATATTGTTTTCGTAATTTTTTAAAATTGCACATATTGCACGCAATGTTGCACAAAAACGACTAAAATTTTCAAAAAAATATACAAAACCTTAATGAAAGAACTTACTATTAAGAACAAATTTTATTTGAAGAACAAATCTCTATCTGTAATTTTGTAGTTGTTGGAAGAGGCCAAATAAAATTCAAACTTTTGGAATTTTCAAAAATCCCAGAGATAACCGTGAAATTAAAACCTTTATAAATATATTTACTCTATTATTACAAAGAATTTGAAGAAAAAAATTGGTGCAGTTTTTGAGAAAATTTTGAAAATATCCAGGGGGCTTCATCTAAGGTATCCCCAAATTTTACAGAAACTTTCTCAAAATCTCAAAGCTTCGACTCGAGCCAGATCGACAGGGGATTCTTCAATTTGAAAAATATGCTATGGTTTAGGTGCTAGTAGTGTTCACAGACGGACGGGCGGATGGACAGACGGACGTTTCCCTTCCAATTGTTTTTTTTGGTATCAAGGACTCATAAAAGAAGATATCTGACCACGTGTTAGGAGAATTTTTATTTTCCCGTATACGTATGTATTATACGGAGTAATATACGTGGTATAGGGAAAGTTATGTGATGCCAAAAAAATGGCGAATTTCGGCCGAAAAAATCAGTACCGGGCCTTGAGAACGAAAGAATGGATAAAACCAGTTGCAAATTAAGAAAAAAAACTCCCATTATGTAGTGTAGCCAGAATACCTTTTTTGTGGGTCCTTGATACCAAAAAACAAATTAAAAGAAAAACGCCCGTCTGTCGGTCCGTCCGTCTGTGAACACCACTAGCGGCTAAACCACTTGCAAAATATTTTCCAAATTGAAGAAACTGCTGTCCATCTGGCTCTAGTCAAAGCTTTGAGATTTTGAAAATCATTCATGCAGCCTCCCGGACATTATCAAAATTTTCTCAAAAACGGCTACAATTTTTTTATTTAAATTTCTTGCAAGAATAGTCGCATCGTCTGTTTTTCCCTCGCAGACAGACTGTAAGAACAAAGCCACCTGAGGTGGTTAGGGAACTGTCCGGTAGGTGGCCTTGGTTGAATCCTGCCTTTCAATTGTCATAACGATTAAATGTAAATGTTTAACATATAAAAGATACTATAAGTCAGAAAAATTACCGTATGAAACTAGATGTAATGGGTATTAATACACTCGTGTAAAGTTTATAATACTCGCTCTTCCTGGCTCGTATCATAAAATAACACTCGGATATTAATACCAATCATTACATCATTGTTTCATAATGTTCTCTGGGTCATTTATTTCTAATCATTATATTTCTACAGCGTTTTTCGTTTACACGTTATTTTCCAGAAAGTATGTTTATACTTTCCTGTATGCGTACGTATATACGGAGTAATGTACGTAGTATAGGGAAAGTTATGTCATGCTGCGGGAAATAGATTTCGGATTTTAACGGAAATACACGTTCTCTGATACCGAAAAACTGTTGTTTTTTTTCAAAACGTCCTTCTGACCGTCCGTCCGTCTGCCTGTCTGTCTGTCCGTCCGTCTGTGAACACTACTAGCGCCTAAACCGTGAGTAGGATTTTTTCGTAATTGAAGAAACCCTTGTCCATCTGAATCGGGTCGAAGATTTGAGCTTTTGAAAAACATTATTAAAATTTTGGGGTACTTTACAAGAAGCCCCCTGTACATTTTCAAAATTTGCTCAAAAATGGGTCCAATTTTTCTTTAAGTTTTGATAGCAATAGTGCTAAACGTACTCTATGAAATGACATTAACGCCATATTGGCCTATGTTTTGTTTTTTCAAAACTTACAATAATGTAATTTAATTCACTTGTCTCCCACGTCGTGAATATTTCTATTAACGGCGATTTGTTGACGTTATTATATTTTTGAGTACATGTTCTTTAAATGATGTTGTATGGAGTTTCTCGAAAAATCAATCGTTTTTTGTGAAAACTACCTCAAAATCCCGTATTGCACTACCGCAAAATCCCTCACTGCAGCATCTGATTTTACTGCAGTGCCTCTCGTTGGGAGCCCTGGGGTGCTGTCCCGACGGTAGGGCAGAATTTTTGACACTAGCTATATTGCGATACAAGATTGAGTTAGGCCACTGTTCGAAGAAGAATTCTAACGTGCAGCTGCTTTGATCGATAGTTTTCCATGGTTTGTCTGTTCAACATCAAGCGAATGCTGGAGCAGTGACTTTTCGAAAATATACAAAGCTATAAATAACGTGAGAAAGTAAATGCTGTTGTAGTAGCACTAGCTTTATCACAAATAAATAATCTCTATATATAAAACAGAATGTTGGTATGTATATAAGAGCAAAAACCGTTGGACCGATCTCCATTAAAGTTGGCATTTCTACGTGTTTTTTCACCGAAAAGGTTTATGAGTTGTTAATTCTGTCGTAACTCCACTACATGGCGCGATATAGTCACTACATATCCACTAGATATTCCCGTCAAATGCAACCTGCAACTCACTCGGCAGCATTTTGAATCTATATCGTTTAATAACTTCTAAAAGATACGTCCTAGGGCCTTAAAAATTAAAATTTTCAAAGAAACGTTTCTCACACCGTAATCTACAGATTGAACTCTTTCTGAACATTCTATTACATTTTTGCTGGTAAGGCGCTTCCCGATTTTACCTCACTTACTCAGAGACGTTCAGAATCTGCAAGTAAATGTGAATGAGAGGGACAGAGAGCGGCAGAGACAGAGACACACAGAGACGGACAGGTTGAGGAAGGGGGGAGGGAGGGAGGGACAGTGAGAAACGGAGATGGAAGGGGAAGAGGAAGGTGAAGGGTAGAACAAGTCTGCCGAATTTTCCTACTAATTAATAAATAAATAAACATTAATAAATAATTTAAATGAAAGAGGGCGCCCGTGCAACTTAGAAAGGGCATGAAGAGAGTGGTTCTACATTTCCTGTGGCCGAGAAACCATTCTCATAGGTTGCGCGATAATTGTGTGCGTCGTGTCCGGCGCAGCGGAGTCCAGTGTACTTGGGGTGGCCGCCGCGCCGGCACGTGCGGGTGCGGCCCGCCAGCCAGGGCAATGGGCCACAGCGCCGCGCGACACTTTCTTGCAAGTGTGAGAGCTTCGCATCTCTCGGGAAGTTGGGTAAGGTCGGCGGCGAGGGTGACGCGGTTCCAGCGGCGCCGAGGCGTGGGCGCTGCCCGACTGCGCGTGGGGGGCTGCATGGGCGGCTGCGTGGGCGGGCGCGCAGCCAGCGTCACTGGGCACTGCCTTACACTGCGCCCCGTAACAACAACGCCGCTCTTGGCAAAAGCGGTGCCTGCGCCCGGCGGCAAGGTCTTCTCACGCCGCGGAGCTGTGCACATGTATTCGTAAAATAGGGGGTGTGACCCTTTCCATGGTTTTCCCTCTTTGTTGAGGGTGCAGGAGAAGTAGCCTACGCTTCAAAACACCTCCCCTCGTACCTTCCTTCCTTCCTCACGTCATCACTTTAACCACGGAAGATGAAACTACTTATAGGTATTATACATGAAGGGAAAACAAATCAGGTAACCCATTGTTATCCCTCGTCCCATTGTTGGTACATGAGGAGTAAGGCTGAGTCCCAAAGATTCTAGCCGGATGAGGGAGGTTTTCGCCCTTAATTTGCAATTCGACTAAGATTTTTCCCACATATTTGGATGAAGAAAATGTTATTATTTTCAAAATATGAAGCAAAAATATCGTAAGTACATAAAGCGAAAACATGTTTTTTCGTGTTTAAATTAAGAAAATAATCATTTTATGGCATTTATTTTAATTCTTTGCTTCTGATATGAACCTTGCCGTTATAATTGGTTAGAAAATTGACTTTTAGAGGCCTTTCAATTCATAAATAGAGTAATAAATTGATTAAAATAATTTTTTTCTATAAAATGTTAACAAACAATTCTTTTTTATAAGAATTCACCTAGTTCATGAACTTTCAGAACGATACTTATTAAATGTAGACAATTTAATATGCTTTTGAGTGCTCCAACAGGCAAATGTCTAGGATTTGATTTACGACCTGGCAAACTGATTTTGTAACCATGCTGTTTTACTATATCTTACATGAAACGTTTCTGACGTGTATTAAATAATACATGTTTTAATATGTTTATAAAATAAGTAATTTTCTCAAAATTGAAAACTAGTGATGCTACAGAATGGCACAGACTTTCCCGTATTAGTTTTCTATTTCCATCGGTCTCTGCTAGCTTTTCGGAATTGCCAAGTACTGCTGCCAGCTCCCATCTATCGCCACCCAAAGTACATTTTTTTGACATTTTCCTAATATTTCGGTTTACTAATGATAAAACGGAAATGTTAATTTTAAAATATTAAAGAACAGTAAAACCTCGTCCTAAATGGCAATTTTCTTTGAAAAATTTGGAGCCGTTTTTGAATAAATGACGTTTAAGCACTACTAAAAACTTGAAATTTGAAACTCTTTTTCACAGAAAAGTTTCGAGTATTAGAAAAACTTCATTTGCAATCATTTAAAGCCCTTACACTAAAAAATGCGATAGTGCTTACATAATGCTGGTAATTGCATATTAAAGGTGTGAGAGATCTTTGAAAAAAATACATTTGTGTAATTTTTGCAAAAACCAAAAAAATACTCCAAATTTATCTTTACATCATATTATAGCGTTCAATTAGCACTATTCGTTTGAAAAATTTGAAAAAAAATTTAATTCCATTTATGAGAAAATTGCGTTTGAGGGGTTTCTGAAAATGTGGAATTTTGAGCTATTTTTCACGGAAAACGTTCCGTTCCCGAAAAAACCGAAAAACTTTGCTTGACATTATTTAAAGCAAATGTACTCAAAAATATAATAATGTGAATAAATCGCCACTAGACGAAATGATACCGACGTGAAGAAAAAAATTACATATTTGTAATTTTTGAAAAAAACAAAAGAACAGGGCAATATGGCAATTTTGTCATTTCATAGAGTCCAGTTAGCACTATCCCTACCAAAAGTTTAAAGATAACAGTTGGAGCCGTTTTCGAGAAAACTTTAATTTTTATAATTTTTTGAAATTGTAATTGCATGCAATACTGCGCGAAAACTACTATAATTTTCAAAAAAATGTACATGACTATAACGACAGAACTCACTTTGGAGAACAAATTTTATTTGGAGGAAAAAATCTCTATCTTCAAGTTTGTATTTCTAGGAAGACGCCGAAAAAATTCAAACTTTTGAAATTTACGAACATCCAGAGTTAACCATGAAAATGAGACCTATGCCACCTTTATAAAAGTATATTATTTTATTCTTACAAGACATTTTAAGAAAACTAGTGATGCTTCTAACGCACATACTTTCTCGCACTGCTTCTATACGGTCTTAAATGCTACTCCACTACTTCATAAACCTGCAAAAATGTTTTCTACCAGAAAACTTTTTCCGTTCTGAGACCCGAAATCCGATCCTCAAAGTTAACGAACCGGCACTTATATCACTACGCTAACTAAGCCATAAAAAGAATCAAACCGAGCTATAAAATGGTAAATGCATGATAAAAAACAAATGATACGATGGTAAAATACGATTTACAAATCCAAGAAGAGACGTGAAAAATTGTTGAATGTTAAAATCTCGAAAAAGTATATACAGACACTTCCAGTTCATTTACGGTAATTATCAATATTTGTGATTCAAATGGCTTCACATGGTTTACAATAAAGATTTTAGTATTCTCAATTATTTCCTGAGACAATAGAGAATTTTGACAAGAATATATGTCCCGACCAGGACTCGAACCGGCGCAGCTTCCCTCCGAAAAGTTGTGCCACTTTTTTCTGACAAACGACTTCGACCAAAGTACTCCGACTGCTTGACGTTTACACTTGTATAACAGTAATAGCGTCTGGTGGATTCATTTCTAGGATTAGGAAGCTGAAAAATCCAGAGAATGTGAAACAAAATGTTCAGTCAAAATTATCATTCAACAGAAAAACTGGTTCAAACTATAGAGATTAGAAAACTACGTTCTGCGACGTCTGCGGCATTCTATTGCACCACTAGTTTCCTAAATTTAGAAACACGTTTCATCCACTTTTTTCTCACCAGACTCCAACTATAAGAGTTTTTCTGGCGAAAATTAGCTGCTTTCCGGCGCACGATTACATAACTTTCTCTTCTTACGAAGTATTCGCAAGGCGAGAAAGTAAAAAGCAAATTAATGACGATTTTGGAACTACTAGGGAACTACTTGTTCTGATGCGTAATTATTACATTTTGTTTACATTCAATGTTGATATATTCCTTTTGTACTGAAATCGGTATATACAGATGCACAAAACGACGAACAATTGATATACGTATACACGCTTTACAACACCAAGAAGAGATGTGAAAAATCGTTAAAAATTTGAAAATTGGAAAATTACATAGACACTTCCAGTTCATTTATCGTAATTGTCAATATTTGTGATTCGAATGGCTTCACATGGTTTTTAATCATGTTTCTGTTTTTCTCAATTATTTCCCGTAGCAGCGAATTTTGATAAATAATATACCCTGTCCAGGACTCGAACCAACGAAGCTTCCCTCGAAAGCGCTGAGCCTAAGCACCCAATTAACGAGCACAGCTACCTTCCCTTTGCTTGGCCCTTACACTTATATAATAGTAATAGTGAATGGTGGTTTCATTTCTAGCATTAGGAAGCCGAAAAATCCAGAGAATGTGAAACAAAATGTCTTTTGGGCGCCCAAAGAAGGTATCTCGGAAGATTATCATTCATAACGGAAACACCGGTTCAAACTATAGAGATTAGAAAACTAAGTTCTGCGAGAAAGTCTGTGCCATTCTATAGCACCACTAGTTTATGTATTTATTTACCGTCCATTATTACACACGTGGAGAAAATTTAAAGAAAAAATTTGGAGCGGTTTTTGAGAAATTTCTTTTTGTAATTTTGAAGCAAAGATTACGCAAAAACGACTCGTTTTTTTTTCAGAAAATTCTACATAACCTTTTTTAAAGATCTAATTTTGTACAAGAGACTTTGTTTGAAGTAAAAATCGCTATCTACAATTTTACAGTTTAAAAAAATATTTTTTTGCAATTTTCAAAAAACCAAGTATTTCCCAGAAGTAGGACTAAGGCCATATTTTTTATCCTTCATTACATACGTGAAGAAAATTTAAAGAAAAAATTGGAGCGGTTTTTAAAAAACATTTTTTGTAAATTTGAATCGCAATTTTCGCAAAAACTACTCGTTTTTTCAAAGAATGGTACATGACCTTATTTAAAGTGCTAATTTTATACAACCGACTTTGTTTGAGGTAAAAATCTCTATCTTCAAATTTGCATTTGACACACACACAGTTTTTAAAAAGTTTTTTTCAATTTTCGAAAAATTGGGGATATCAACGAAAATGATACCTACATCATTCCCTTAAACGTCTTTTGCACTATTCAACAACAAAATATAATCAACAAATTTGGAGTCTTTTTCTTTTAACTTTGAAAATCTCAAAATGGGCTTAATGCCCATACCCTCTAATATTAAGATATCGATTTCAAATTCCAGGGGCCTTGAAACGAATAAAAACGATCGCAGAATATCAATTTAGTCGTTAGTCAGTAGCGAAATAGGCTTTTGTGTTTATTTGTTTGTGAGTGAATTGCATTATTGTGTGTGTTGCACTACGCCCTCAAAATATCCGAGGGGAGTGTTTGTCTCCTTTGTCCTATACTAAGGAGGTGTCGAACTAATTGTTAAAGTGTTGCCAGTGCTTCGCTGATTTCAAAGGCTTGATAAGCTTCGTTAAAAGATAGCCGTCTCAATCATTGAGTGAAGGACTCAATATCGACTTCCTTCATAAGTACTTTCAACCGTTTCCGAAACGGAGGGCGCGCTATGAGCCGCAGAAAACCGTTGTAAACTACCTCAAGTGTATCCTTGTACTTCTGTGCTGATATTTTGATCGAATTAGCCTGACATGTAAATGCAAGCTCTTCTTTCAATCAAAAGTGACGCCCAGGTAAGTTGCCTTAGGCGCCCCCAAGAGTAATTTGTTTTGTGGTGTGAATCGCTTATTGTGTTTGTGGTGAATGTAACAGGTTTTTATTAACATTTTGCCTTCAGCTGAAAAAGTCAAGTGGTTTTGTTTCACCCACTTCAGCGTCAGATTCATCTGTTTCTGGAGTATTTAGAGTTTGTGGTCTAGGTTTATTCCTCTTGCTAAGATGGCTATGTCATCAGCAAAAAGGAAAAGCCATATTCGAGGTATAAGTGGTACGTCATTAACATACAGCGAGAATAGTAGCGGAGAAAGGACAGAACCCTTACGGTCTCCGGCCACAATCCTCCTGTTTGAGGGTCTCGCTTTTCCCACATTTACCACGAATGTGCAGTTTGTGCGGAAAGACTTAACCATTTTGGTTACATCTTCTGGAAAACAGCGCCTAAGTTTTGTGATGTGAGTATTGTGTGGCACTTTGTCGAAGGCTTGCATCATGTGGGGATAAATGACAGGTACATCCTACATAAGTAACAGATCAGTGGAAATCTGCTGAGCCATGCAAAGTGCTTGTAAGGAAGCGGTATGGCCCGGTCTGGAGGCAAACTGTTCATCTCAGATGAGGTTCCGCGAGAGAACAGTTGACAGAATTCGCGCAAGTAGAAGCTTGGTCAAAAACTTTTTCCATAATATGGAGAAGACTGATTGGCCTGTGGCTAGCTGCGATCGTAAGATCCTTATCGGGTTTCCGAAGCATGGAAAAACTTGCGTGTTTCCAGTTTTCCGAAAAGTACCGCTGTGTAATGCAGTGATTGTAGATTCGCGTAAGCTCCGTGCTTATGACCTCCTTTAGAACAGGAGGAACTATTTGGTCAGGGCCCGGCGCTTTGAGGCTATGCAAGCATTTAATGGTAGTCGAAACTTCTTTGACTGTACAATGTGTAAGTGTATTGACGCTGTCGTCCGTTTCCTCCTCATCTACCGCCTGTGTAGTTTTGTTAAGAAACCTCTCTTCAAGAATGTCGGCAAAGAATTCTGCCTTGGCTTGATCTGAGAAGAGTATGTTTGACCTCCGAGTTGTTGTGGACACGTATGGCGGTTGCGGTTTTAGGTGTTGACCTGAGCGCTTTTGGGAGTTTGAAAAGGCCGGTACGAGAGTGATCGGAACCGATCTCTCTCATCCACCTTTTCCACTCGGCTGTGTAGTGGTTTGTAAACGCTGTTTTCAGGCATTTTTCGCATTCTCGCAGTTGCGTTCTTTTTCTTTGAAAAATTTTCAAAGTCCCGCAAGCGGGGCTTCGAAAACTTTTCCAAGTCCCAAGAGGGACTAATGAAAACATTTTTAAGTCCGAAAAAGAATGTTCGGACTTGGAAAATATTCAGCTCCAGACGATGATGAGAATACTTCTAAGTCTGAAGAAGAATTTTCTAACTTAGAAAATATTGAGCTCCGTAGTCCTGGGAGCGTGGTGAAGCGGCGGCGGCATTCCGGGGAAGCGGCGGCCGGGGTTCAGACTGAGTGACGTCGTAGGCTTTCGCCTGGGTTTCAGACTGTTTCAGGCTTTCGCCTGGGTTTCAGACCTGGGTTTCTGATTCGTGTGTGTGCGTGTGAGGGTAGAAGAGGGAGCAAGGATGAAAAAGGTAAGATCGCGGTCCGTATATTAGGGTACTGCTCCGAAATGCGCCTGATATTGATCGGAGAAAACACGGAAAACTATCAATGAGAGCAGCCGCTTGCTAAAATTCTCCTTCACACAATCGAATTTAAGGAGATAGATACAACTTACAGCAGCTTGAATTTTTACTACTTTTCCATGTTTTTTTTTATTCAAATCATTTCAAGTCATACTCTATAGCAGTGAAAATGAACTTACATAGAGAAATAGCTTTCTTCTGAAAGGAAAAATTTGCTTTTACCTTTAAATTGTTTTTGAAAAATAGAAATTCAACCAGTTTTCATGTACTGACTTAGTATTTCCCTGATAGTTCAAATAATTTTGAAGACTTTTACCAATTTCTTCTTTTGATTTGTTGTAAATACTCACAGGTAGCATGCTCTTTCATTGAGATCATGAACCATGCTCTTTCATTTAGATCTCTGAATTAATGATATAATTAATTTGAATCCAAAATTAATATTTTGATTATTAATATATTGATTATTAATATTGTTTAAGTTTTATAATCTTTTTATCACAAAAACTAATAAATTGAAGTGTACAATTTAGCATGGTTTTGTAGATAATATTTGGTTAAATGCATCCTAAAAATTTCCTTGCATTACTTAGTTTTTTAGTAATAAGGGAAACGAGTCATAAAAACTAATTCTGGAAAACAAACGAAGTTTGATTTATGAGTTTTTCTTACCTTACTACTCTAATACATGCATGAACCAGCAATATACCTTTTAAATAAGAACTCGAAAACTATTGCAGATATCGAACTATTTTTTCACCAAAATATTTATGAATAATTGGTGCCTAAAGGAAAATTTTTTTTTAAAAATCGATTTTTTAACGTTTTATGGTGTATCCGCCTCCTTAACCTTGCTAGTGTCTAAAATCCGCTACCGTCCGGTCTCAATACTCTATAACAGAGACATTGCGTTCACATCCGTTTTTAGTCTTAGCCAACTCAGTCAATATGCGAAAAGAGGACTACGTTTCAGGAGATAATTAACATCGAGATTAGGTATGGAAAAATACACTTGAGCCGATTGGCAGAATCTCGTTTTGTCGGCATAATTTTTTTTTATCACAACTGCATTATGAAAATGACCATCCTTGGCGTAGAGCTTGCCACTGTGGTTTACACGATGTGTTACCTTTACAATACAACTGTTGAATCGGAGCAATCTTTCGACATACGCACACTACTCGAGGCCATCTCAGTTTATGGGCGCAGTGTCCAGAATCATCAGCAAGTCGAGGCTGAATAATAAGGTTGCAATAAGGCAATAATAAGGCACGGGGAGGAGAGGAAATTAGGGCAAATGGAAAGATCCAGGCGAGAGCTAATGGCATCTTTGGAAGATATTTACTTCGAAAAGAAAACAAATTTAATTCCAACAGAAATGAAATGCGAACAAGTTCTAAAATACTATTTCAATAAAACGTATTAGACTGTACTGTCTTTTTTTATTTTCAATGCCTTTTTAATTTCTTCAATTTCTGCAAGAATTAGGCCATAGACTCTTAGAAAGTACCATTATCTTCCAAAATTGTTCGTATGGCTTAAATTATTTATTATTTAGCTAATAACAATCGCTGGCTTACAAAGTCGTCTAGTTACAATGCAAAGGAATTGATGACTTCCTCACATTTGTTGATGGGTTAACAGCTTCTGCGTATTGTTCTAAAAACTAAGTAAACCAAGAGACATACTTTCGCTCTATTGAGTTCATTATAAGTTGCAGAACTAAACCTCGATTATCATATCAAGTTACTCACTGAATTTCTCGTCACCTTCTAAGAAAGCGGCCCCGCTTTTCTCGGAACTCATTCAGCGACACGGAACGAAAGGAACTTTGTGTGTCTTGAATTCGCGTAGCTGGGCTGCGGGAGCGGCTTGGAGCGCGTGGATTCTGCGGATGGGGCGGGGGGAGCGATCTGAATATCGGAGCCAATAAAAGTCACTTAAGAAGAGCAGCAAACAGCAGAGGCGACTGAGGCGCAGGCGGGCGGAGATGGCGCCGGCAAACAAGTGGCAAGCGCCGCGGGGGGTGGGGGCGGGGGCGCCGCTCCGAGGGCGCCTGTGGCGAGCGCCGGTGGGCGGCAGCTGAGAGAAAGGAAGTAAAGGGAGAAGAGAAAGGGAAAGCTGAAAGAAAATTATTATGCTTCGGAGATGGAAATAGCACACGACGGAGCAGTGTGGAAGGGAAGAGGGGAGTATTGATTTGAGAGAAAAAAAAGTGGGTAGTTATGAAGATTACCGTTCTATAGACTCTTTATACTACAATTAGAGTTACACTACACATAGTACTTACATATATGCACGTACTATATGCACATAAACACTTATATTTACACACACGTGTCTACATTTATTCATTCAATTGCATGCGCAAATGATTATGGATAAAAATTATACATAATACCACAATACAACAATATCTAATACAACTAAATGAATACTTATTCTAACAAGTAGTAAACACATAGGATGGAAAATATCATAGAATATGGCAATAGCTTAGCAAAATAAAAGCAGAGTAGCAAAGCCACAACAAAGAGTGAGGGAAAAGGAGAGAAGTAAAATCACTGAAATTTTGACAATGAATTTCAGCAATAACAATATTGCTATGTGATTACGGAGGACATATAGAGAAGATAAGGTCCCACAGCATACATAAAAAAAACGACGTATTCAACAGAGATGAAGATGACATATGGGTGCAATATAACCCTTCAAACAGAAACTGTAACACCAGGAGAGAAGCCACCTCCAAACATAAGGAATAGCAAGCTTCTGTCGAGGAGTGCCAAGGCAGCCGTCGCAGGGTATGGTTTACGGAAGGCGGGTGGGCGTGGGCGGGGCGGGCGGCGAAGCCGAGGGCGCGTGGGCAACAGGGCCACCGCGACCGCCCACGCGGCAGCCTCGTGGCGCCCGCCGATCGTCAGTCGCCCACGCCGCACAACCCGATCGCCTTTCTGGCAACCACACTGACCCTTCTCGCGCAGCGCTCACAGAAGAGGACAGTGGCTCGCCTCGCCTCACGACTCGCCAACCCACTCGCCTCGCCTTGCCTTGCCTCGCCTCCTCACGCCTCCCCTCGCTTCCCCTCGCCCCCCTCACACGCCTCGCCCCACGATTCGCTTCGATACTCGCCTCGTGGCTCGTCTCGCAACTCGCCATGTGATTCACCTCGCTACTCGCCTATCTACTCGCCTCGTGACTCGTCTCGTGACTCGTCTCGCGATTCGCCTCGCTACTCACCTCACTATTCGCTTCGTGACTCGCCTCGTGTCACGCCATGCTTCTCGACTCTCTCACGATTCACCTCGCCTCGCGACTTGCCTGGATTGGCCTGGCCTTTTCCCGCCTCGCCTCTCGCGCCGATCACCTCCGGGCCTTCGGCGGCGAAAGGGTACAGCCGCCTGTCGGGTTCGATGATCTGCGAAAGCGCATCTACGATTTCTTCCGCAGGGTCGAGTACAGATGGCTGATCTCCTGGTGGCTTATTGGAGGCGGATTCCCAGGGATACTGTCTCAATGACAGTTGCGAAAAATGGCACCGACAAGGGTACGAATAAGGAACATTGGCGCTGCAATGTGATTATTCTTTGCGACGGTTCTTTGCAAAGTTACGAGGTTATTAGGCAAAAATATCCTTCTGTGGATTGAATTTTTCATTCTTGGAATACAACGCATTTTTTAGTTGGACTGTAAGAAATTGAGAAAGATATAAAATGCTCAGACATTAATAAATTATCATTAGTTCATGCGATCCTTTTTTATAAATCTATTTGTTATTAAAGATCCCAATGTTTGCTATTCAGCAGTATGTGTTGAGTCATTTTAATAACGTCGAAATAATACGTGCCTGAATATACTTAAGTTTTTGCCATTATTACTTTTTCCATAATATCATATTATACCATTTTTTAAACATTTTGTCAGTTACTAACTATATCTGTTCTAATTTCATTTCAGTGACAAGATAGTCTATACCATTAAGCACCTCTTTAGTTACAATGATTCTGCATTATATTATCGTCAGTTTCTAGGCAAACATTTGTAACATACAGGATAATTCTTATTTAACTCAAGTGATCAATTTTCTTATTACTTATACATTAATTTATAATACATTTACTCATATATTTTATCTGCAAATATTGCATCTGAACTTCAATATTACTAAACTTTTCAGTTCAAAAGAAAAATGCTTAACAGCTAGCGTCAATCTCCTACCGATCTGGGCTCTCGAAGACTTCAAGAGTGCACACTGTTTGCTTAGTTGTAGCCTTCCGCAGCAGCGCGGCTCCGAAGCCATCCGCGTGCGTAGCAACTACGAACCGAAAGCAATTCCAAGTCGGAGCTGCGTCACGCTCACGGAGTTGTTAGAAGCTGCTCCGCACAGCCCAAACCCCTTTTCGGTGCGCTGGGCGGGCGGGGCGGGGCGTGGCGGGGAGGGAAGGGTGGGGCAGGAGCGTGGGTGGCCCGTGGGCGGGGACAATTCTGAGACTGCACGAGAACTTACTCCGAGGAAGAGTAAGTACTAATATTCGCTGCAGTTTGGTGGACGGTGCAAGTTAGTTTGCAAACTCAGATGGTTTCTTCGAGTAGGTTTTGTGTTACGTAGCATTGGCTCTTGCGGGTTTTGCCAGAGCGAAGATTTCTTGTCGTGGGACTACTAACTACAGTATACGCATACTCGGAGAGTTATGCAGATCCTTGACGACGGTATACATCTACATGACCATACCAAGGGAAGACTATGTAGGCGGCTCAAGTCAACAGTACGTGTTCGCTCCCGCCCCCTGTCATCCCTGCCGCCCCCGCAGTTACTGCCATCGGATTTCCTTTGCCAGTCTGGTATCATCGGTCGCATCCTTTCCATGTTCTGGCGCCCGTCTACGCTTTTTCCATGAGAAACCTTCGGATGAAGACACGGGGTGCTTCCAATGACGAGAATACGGAGCGCGAATGTTTGTGGGAATAATTTCAACTAGTGTGCGGAAAACAGGGGAGGAAGGTGAACGCAAGAATGAATAGTGCGTAGTGGGGAGACCTCGCCGAATGTACGCGAAGGACACGAGTAAACTTCTCCTCCATAATATCGTAGAAAACAAAATTCTTAAAATTGATGTTGAATGCAAAGGACCGGTCTGGCGAGGAGACCAAGAAGAATCCTTCAAGTCGCCTCCGCGTGCGAACTCCTCCCAGAAGAGGAACGTGGAGGCGCGTGTTTGCACTCGGGGCTGTTACGGGTGCAGGTGCGCGCCTGAACTTGGGCGCAACACATTACAAGTTGCTGCGGCGCCACACCGCACCGCACCGCACCGCATCGCATTGCGCCGCCCCGCCCCGTCTCGCCCCTCCCCATCCCACCGCTCAAACCCCATGTCTTTCTCAGCCTGCCCCGCCCCCTCTCACCGCTCACTCCTCCATGTCCTTCTCCACCACTCCCCGTTCTTTCCGCCCCGCCCCGTCCCATGCCACCCCATCCTCGCCGCCCGTCCTATGCCATTCCATTCTGTCGCGCTCGGCCCCGCCGCGTCCCGCGCCACCCATCTCATCCAACCCCGCCCTGCCCCGCTCCATTTTTGTCGCTCCCCCTCTCTGCGGCGTACCCCCCCCCCAGCGCCACTCTGCTCCGCCCCGGGTCGTGCCGCCCCGCTCCACTCCGCCACGCGTCGCTTCGCCGCGGGAGCGCGCGCCCACCTTTTAAGAGGGTTCCGCTGTTGCGCCCCGGGTCGCGAGGCGCGCGCGACACGCCCGCAAGTTCCCGCGGCATATTTCGCTCGCTTTAACGCCCCGCGCGCCCTCTGGGGCGGCGCGCAACCGTCTCGTGCAGCCTCGCTCCGCCCCCGCCGCCGCCCGCCCCGCCCCCTCCCAACCGCCCACAGCCACGTTGGGACTCATTGCAACAGGGCGATTTGACATTTCTTATGCCGCTGTAGTTTCTAATGCGCGCACAAATATAAAGAAAGCTATACAGCATTCGACCATGTCAGAGGTGTCAATAGTTTCGTTCGGTACGCAGGAACAAGGAAAAAAACAACATATATTTTTAATGTTCAAGAGCGCAAAAATTAAAAGCAAACAGTGATCCTTTTTGAGGACGATGCATGTTAATTTTTGGAAAATACTTTTGTGTTGCAGCATGTTTACTACTTCAGGCTTCTTACGTATTATTGGTATTTTTATTCATTACTTTGACGTTAAAAATGTTGATGCAATAAGTTGAATTATGGATAGTCAAAAACGCGCGTTGTTTCAACATGTGATTAGATTTAATGTGATTCGATTCCGCATGATAAACACTTATTTAAAAAGGCAAATGAATTACATATTTTACTCATATGATTTTTCGAAATGTCTTACACACACAACGGATTAGTTCTACGTCCCATGAATAAATCCATATTCAACATTCCATCATTAACTTCATTAATCATTTACGCTTCATAAAACTTGCATTGATTGTATCTTGGCTGACACCCTGTGTTCTACAGTGTAAACAGCTTGTGTGAATCTCATTTTCGGACTCTGATCGGGAGGTCCTAGGGTTTGAGTCCCGACCGTAGCAGTATTTTTGGCACTAGCTACATATCTAGGTCGAATTCAGTCGCAGTCTGGAGAAGAATTCTAGCGACCAGCTGCTCTAATCGGTAGTTTTTTGTAGGGAGTGGTAAAGGAGATCTGGTTAGTATGAGCGGAATATAGATCGGAAAGGAAATAAATAAGTTAATAAGTAATATAAGTTAAGTTAGTAAACTGTTAAATAATAAGTAAATCAATAAATATAAAATAAAATAAAATAAAATAAAATAAAATAAAATAAAATAAAATAAAATAAAATAAAATAAATAAAATAAAATAAAATAAAATAAAATAAAATAAAATAAAATAAAATAAAATAAAATAAAATAAAATAAAATAAAATAAAATAAATAAAATAAAATAAAATAAAATAAAATAAAATAAAATAAATAAATAAATAAAATAAAATAAAATAAAATAAAATAAAATAAAATAAAATAAAATAAAATAAAATAAAATAAAATAAAATAAAATAAAATAAAATAAAATAAAATAAAATAAAATAAAATAAATAAAATAAAATAAAATAAAATAAAATAAAATAAAATAAAATAAAATAAAATAAAATAAATAAAATAAAATAAAATAAAATAAAATAAAATAAAATAAAATAAAATAAAATAGATCTAGACTACTCGTGCGAGAACTCTTGCATGATAAAGCCCACCCTTTCCCTATTCTGTCCTGAGATTGAATACCTCACGCTATTTCGCGTCGTTCTCGCCCGTGCCGTTAGGAGTCGAGCAGTGCTGGCAAAAATGTACTATATATCTAGTTTTAGCTCTTACTTTTATGACTTTAATATATATATATATACATGTAGGAAACCTAAAATAACATCCCAATCTTTTTAATAAAAAATTACATTATATATAATATATTAATTATATATAATATATCAATAATATTGAATATATTTTCTTTATTATTTTTCCAGAAAATAAAGAAATAACTGCTGGTTGATGTAAACCTCAATATTTCGTGAGAAGTAAAATTTTAACCGGTAAAACAAATTCTAAATTATAAATTTATTTTCTTTTATTTTCTACTGAATGTGTCCTTTCAAATATTATATAATGGAATATTAGATGTGGTTCACATAATAATGTGAAAAATAACCTGTAAAATACAGCAATAATAATTTAAATATCTCTTTTAGTTACTGTGTTATGATGCATTTTGTTAATCAATTTGCAAGGAAAATAAATTTTTCAGGAGATGTACTGGAAGGTTGCCTACCTACAATGCCCCTGCATCATACGTTACACTTTCTCCTCCCCCCTTCTTTGTCTTTCCCTTCCTTTTCCTTCCTTTTTCTCCCTCACTTGTAGATTTTCTGCTTTTGTTCTCTGGTGTTTTCTGTTGAATAGCTAGTGTTGATTTTTTAAATTTAGAATTACTCATTACAATTACAAGGGATGTTGACAGATCCAAGGAGGCGTGGCAGCAACGACATATTGAAAACAATTTATTGTATCTCCGAAAATATTGCAGATAGGAACTAGTGGTGCTACAGAATGGCACAGACTTTCCCATATTAGTTTTCTATTTCCTCGGGTCTTCGCTAGCTATTCGGAATTGCCACATACTCTTTCTTGCCAGCTACCATCTATCACCGCCAAAAGTACATTTTTTTGTCATTTTCTTAATTTTTCGGTTTCCTATTGGTAGAACGAAAATATTAATTTTAGAATATTAAAGAACACAAAAACCTAGCCGTAAATTGCAATTTTCTTTCAAAAATTAGGTGCCGTTTAAGAGAAAATGGCGTTGTAGCGCTACTAAAAATGCGAAATTTGACGCTCATTTTCACAGAATATTTTTAGTTTTCAAAATACTTTTTTTTATAGTTATTTAATGCACATACACTCCCAAATATAATAATGTTTACAAATTGCTGGCAATGTGAGTATTAAAGATGTGAGAGATCCTTTATAAAAAATGACATATGTGTAATTTCTGAAAAAAAAAAACTCAAAATAAACTTTACGTCATATTAAAGAGTGACATTAGCACTATCCGATCGAAAAGTTTAAAGAGTTTTTTTAGCCATTTATGAGAAAATGACGTTTGAGCGTTTCTGAAAATGCGGAATTTTGAGTTTTCGATAAAATTTACTTGACATTATTTAAAGCACATGTACTCATAAATATAATAATGTAAACAACTCGCCGCTAATGAAAATATTAACGACTTAAGAGACAAAGAAAAAAACTTTTCACAAAAAACGGTTGTGTTTTCGATAAAATTTACTTGACATTATTTAAAGCACATGTACTCATAAATATAATAATGTAAACAACTCGCCGCTAATGAAAATATTAACGACTTAAGAGACAAAGAAAAAAACTTACATTTTTGCAATTTTTGAAAAAACAAAAGAATAGAGCAATATAGCGTTTATGTCATCTCATAGGGTACATTTAGCACTATCCCTACCGAAAGTTTAAACAAAAAATTTGGAGCCGTTTTTGAGAAAATCTAGTTATTGTAATTTTTACTTTCCCGTATACGTACATATACAAGGAGTGATATACGTAGTATAGGAAAAGTTATGTAATGCTGCGCGAAAACATGGCCAATTTTCGGGGAAAAAATTAATTGCCGGGCCGTGAAAACGAATAAGTGGATAAAACCACTAGCTAAATTAAGAAAAAAAATCCCCTAACACGTGGTGTAGCCAGAAACCCTGTTTTCTAGGTCCTTGATACCGAAAACCCAATTGAAAGGAAAACGTCCGTCTGTCCGTCCGTCCGTCTGACCGTCTGTGAACACTGCTAGCGCCTAAACCATACGTACGATTTCTTTCAAAATGGATATTCCCCGGTCGATCTGATTCTAGTCACAGCTTTGAGATTTTGAAAAAGATTCTTCAAAATTTGGGGGTACTTTATATGAAGGCCCCTGGGGATTTTCAAAATTTTCTCAAAAAGGCTCCAAATTTTTTCTTTAAATTTCTTGTATGAATAGAGTAAAGTACACTTTTTAACATGGCATAGGTCCGATTTTCACGTACAGCTCTGAATTTTCGAAAATTGCAAAGGTTTAAAATTTTTACGGCGTCTTTCTGGAACTACAAAATTGAAGATAGAGATTTTTCCTTCAAATAAATTTTTTTCTTCATAATGAGTTTTTTCTTTAAAGTCATCTACATTTTTTGAAATTTTAGTATTTTTCGCGCAATATTGCGTGCAATATGTGCAACATGAAAAATTACAAAAACAAGATTTTCTCAAAAACGGCTCCATATTCTTTCTTCAAACTTTTGGTAGGGATAGTGGTAAATGTACTCTATCAGAGGACATAAAAGCCATATTGCTCTATCGGTTGGTTTTTTCAAAAATTACAAAAATGTAAGTTTTTCCACACGTTTCTCACGTGGATAATATTTACATTAGCGGCGATTTTTTCACATTATTATATATACGAGTACATGTGCTTTAAATAATGTCAAGTGAAGTTTCTCGACAACACAATCTTTTTCTGTGAAAAGTAGCTCCAAATTTCGCATTTTCAGAAACGCTCAAACCCCATTTTCCCATATAAGGCTGCAAATTTTTTCTTCAAACTTTTGTAACGGATGGTGCTAATTACTCTCTTTAGTATAGCGTAAAGTTTATTTTGAGTAATTTTTTGTTTTTTCAATAATTACATAATTGTAATTTTTTTGAAAGCTCTCTCACATCTTTAATATGCACATTACCAGCAATTTGTAAACATTATTTTACTTGTGAGTGTAAGTGCTGTAAATTACTTCAAATACAGTATTTTGAAAACTCAAAACTTTTCTGTGAAAATGAGCCTCAAATTTCGCACTTTTAGTAACGCTAAAACGCCATTTTCTCTTAAACGGCACATAATTTTTAAAAGAAAATTGCCATTTATGACTAGGTTTTTGTGTTCTTTAATATTCTAAAATTAATGTTTCCGTTCTACCAATAGGAAACCGAAAAATTAAGAAAATGACAAAAACATGTACTTTTGGTGGTGATAGATGACAGCTGGCAAGAAAGAGTTTGTGGCAATTCCGATTAGCTAGCGAAGCCCCAAGGAAATTGAAAACTAATACGGGATAGTCTGTGCCATTCTGTAGCACCACTAGTTTAAATAAATTCATCTTATTTACCATTTCCTTCTGTGATATCACGCGAAGGGAGGATTGTGGCGTAATGGCTAGCAGATACGCCTTCCACCGCTGGGGCGTGGATTCGATTCCCGGCCTGTGCATTTCAAAAGGATGTCTCGGCAAGTTTTCTCGAGTTTCTCTATTTTTCGTGCCTCTATTTTTTCTACTTCAGACATTTCAGCATCAACATTCACATCACAATTATCATTATAATTATTGCTAAAGATCATCAGTCGTCACTCACGGACATTAGTGATCTAATAGTTGAATTCCTAACCGCCAAAATAAATAATAAATAAGTAAATAAATAAAATAAATGCGTAGATGTCATGTTACGTTTCAATGTGGTGGATGTGAATGTGTTGAAGCCCTTTGGAGTAGGGAGTGGGCACACAGTGCGGCGCAGACGGCGCCGCTGGCGTGGGCGGCGATCGAGGAAAGCGGCCCTTTGGGTTTATGGCCATCGTTGGCCGTGGGCGGCAGGCGCAGCGCGCCACGCGCGTCTAGCGGCGCCCCTCGCGTCCGACCGCCGCAACTCCCGCGCTCCTGCACACCCACCCACCGTTGCTTCGAGTTTCGACGGTATAGCACTTACGCATTTGCTACGTTGTTGGGTTGATTTCAGCCACTGTCAGAAGGAGAATTCAAGCGGCCCATTCTGGTCGGGAGTTTTCTGACGTTTTTCCGATAAACAGCAGACAGGTGGCCCTGTTACACGAGATGTCCAACAATCGACAGATGTGGCATTGATAAAATAAAATTACTAAAATAATTAATTTTCAGTATTTTGGAGAATAAATAAATTGTACAATTTTACAGATATTTTAATAACAAATTTAAAACTGCTGAGAAAGAGACATGCAACTATAAGACGCTGGAAAAGGAATCAGCAATAATAGCTCATCGAATTGAGATGGCGCCGCCACTCACGATGACTCAGCAGGCCGCTTCGTGCTGCAGCATTTGCGCGGTGGTAAGCATCCCAATCTTTGCTGCGTTCGAAGAATCTCGACTGTTCTCGGCCTTGCTTGGTGAAACGTGCTATAAGTACGTGGAATGAATTTGTAAGTGAAATGTATTATTTTTGTGTGCGTTCTGACTCTTGAATGATATACTGGATTTTTTGTATATTTATGATTTAATTTATTCATATACGTACGTACAATATGTAGTAATGTACGTACTGTAGAGGAAATTTATGTAAAAATACAGAAACTATATTTCGAGATTTTAAAGGAAGTAGAAATTTTGGAGTACTTTGATATCAAGAGTGTTGTTTTTTTTTAAAATGTCCGTCCATCTGTGAGTCGCGTGTGAATTACAATAGTGCCTGGACTATTCGTTTACCCGTAGGAATGTTGCCAAGATAATTCCCAAAGGGACTTGGGCTGGCTCGTGGCCTTGAAAATTTGAAACGAGTTCTTTGAATTTTGGAGGCACTTTACATTAAGCCCATGAGACATTTTCAAAATATACTCAAATATCGCTCCAATTTCTTTCTCCAAATTTTATTGTAAGAATAGACTGAAGTGTACGTATAATATTGTAATGATTCAGGATCATTTACGGGAATGATAGTCAGAATCTCGACGAGCTTTAGCGTATGTTTTAAAGAAAATTAGCTTGAATGAACTATAGCAAAGCGGCAACGATATGCATGAACAGGGTATAGAAAAAACAGAAGAAAGTCTCGTCGCGCAGAAATAATATTTTAGTTTATTTAAAATGCGTACAAATAGACATGATTGGACATAATTATTAAATAGATAACACTTTAAGAAGAATTTCTGTGTTGGTTTCATTAAAATTGAACCACGGGTTGCGCTATTATAACATTTTCAAGAAAATGGGTGAAAGGGCTTTAACTTCATACGCGAGAAATTAACATTTTTTAAGATGTTAAAATGAAACCCGTGACTTACGCCGTAACAAGTATTATAGGCCAATTTAGTTCAGTTGCGGTAAATTAAAGAAACCCATATAAGACTGGTGGAGGATCAGATACTTTTAATTTTAATAATTTTCATTATGTAAGGTGACAATGCAGAACAGTTGACGTTGAAGCGCACAATACATGATGTGGAAATCGGCATTTTTCGGCGTGATGGGGGTCAAAAATGCACGTTTTGGAAGTAAACCCCAGACGCTGAGACTAAATGGGAAATTTTGAACATTGTGGCAGAGTTACCCACCAAAAATAGTGGAAAATGGAAAAATTTCTTAGTAACAATACTTGAACAAGAATGGCGGCGGCCGTTGTTTGTTTTGAAAGAATTGAGATAGCGAGGCAATGACAATGAAAAAGGAGGAAATGTGTATTCATTCGTGAGTCAGCTTTGGTGCGAGACACATGTGGTATTGCGTGAAAACATTTTCGTCTAGAAAAACTTTAAGTCTCGTAAGAAAGTGTTAGTAATTTTTCGCGAGATGAACGTGAATTAGGAACAACCTTAATATTTTGAAGTCAGTCAGAAGTGAGTTAGCTGTCGGGCGAGACACATGTGGCGAATGTGTTGGAAACATTTCGTTTAGAAAAAAACTTTGGATTCGGAAGGAATGTGCTAACAATTATTCGCAAAGTGAAAGTGCAATAGAAACAATGTTGATCTTTTTGCGTTGAAAACATTTCGTGTTTATAAATTTGGATTGTGAAAGAAATAGTAGTGAATTTTGAAGTGGATAGAGCGCGAAGACACTGAATAGTTGTTCGCGGGCAGACAGCATCTACGGGGAAGCGTCTACGGGGAGCGTGTGAAGATTCGGAGCCCAGGAGGCATGGTGTTACCTCAAAACCTGAAGCAGATGGCAACGAACTCGGGAATTGCACACGGTTTTATTCTTTTCAGTACAAAGGTTGCACAAGACCAATAGAGTCAGTAACAATTAGTAATGGACACCTATAGTATTATTCATATGTTAAATTTTTGCAGTAAAAATCAAAGATCTTTTAAATGTCGTACATAATGTCTAAATAATAGGCAAAATTGCATTGGTTATGATAGAATATAAAGATATTAAGGCGAACTTGAGAAAGTACGTACCTATTTAATAGAGAAAGGAATTCCTAGTAAAAAAAGGTTATTATTATTATTATTTATGTGTTTTGAGTGTTGGTATTTTGTTGTGTTTACAGGTTGTTGTGATTTCTGTGTGTTATGATTTCTTTGTATAATGCATGCTGATGATGAGTTGTTGAGTGTACCATCATATGTGGTTCAAGGGGGGATATATATTTTTATATAAATTAAATGTCGGAAGGCAAGACTGCCAACCAAGTTTGTGCTCTCTCACACAAATGTCTTTCATTGTTTTGTAGTTAGGAACCTGGCTGTCCTGCAAAGTTGAATTATAGTTTATAGGTTTTCCGTATGGAACCGGACACGACCCGCTTGATATAAATTTTCTGTAAAGTCATATTTTGGGGCGAAAGTACACGAGTGGGAAGGAATCAGCACTTAGAAGGTGTTATTGCAAAATTTGTAATAGAGATTTCGGAAGCACTGGGTTACGGAGACGTCTGTAAGTAAGAGGTTTTTTGGCACTAAGGTTACAGTGTCGCCACAACGTGGGGACAGATTGAACTGTAAATACGGTTACAGTGGCAGCCCAACGTGGGGCAGATTGAACGTAAAAAATATACCGTTGCAGTGGCAACCCAACGTGGGGCAGATTGAAAGAAAAATACCGTTGCAGTGGCAGCCCAACAAATTAATTTAAAAACAGGATTAGCAACGAATACTTAGCTAGCAGATATTTTATTTGTTTTTGATCTGTTAAGTTCGCGGGTAGGCGCACATCTGTTGCGCACTTTTAGGAAAAAGTACCTCTAGATTCCAGGGTAGCTGTAGATGATAGTTACGTATAGATGTTAGAAGGAATGCAGAAGCATCAAGTAGATGACATCGGGTCCAGCCCAGCTCAGTGAAGATTGGAAAACAACGTGGAAGCCCAGGTTGGTTTCTTCAGGGGCGACATCCAGTCGACCAACAAGAGAGCTCAGGGGTATTTTATTTGCTAACGATCGTTCAAATTCAGTTTAAAGGTCATGACCCCAAATAATAATGTTATTGTTACATTGATAAATAGGAATTTCGAAACGTAATCAGTCAAATACTTGAATAAATAATGTTGTTTTTCAAACTGATTAAAAGGATTATTATTGTGCAACATAGCACGTTATTAGTGCAACTATTCCAGAATCAAAAGATAAAACTTTCAGATTTCGCGCTTTTCCGTACGGAGAGGGGATTCGGTGGCAATTTTTGCTGATCATAGGTGAGCAAATTGTCATCGAACTGAAGAATCCCAACGACTGAGATATATAAATGTATATAGTTTTTAATAATTAATTAGAAACCGCTGTTTCAATATAAATATTATATAATATACTATAAAATAATATAATATTTTTATATACATCAAAATTACTCGGCTTTTACATGCATTACTTTTTATTCCCACATCTAATGAAGCAAAGCAAAATAATATATTCCTTTCCGTCCTCAACTCAATTAAAGGATGCAATTTCATATAGGTTTTAAATAGTTTTTTAAAGATTAATTTTAAAACTTGTAACAAAAGCTCGAAGAAGAAACGAACAAAGAACTATTGAAGAAGAAACGAACATGAACGAACGAAGAAGAAACGAACATGAAATAATATACAAATTTGATCTTACGTAGCATCCAACTGCTTTGCATCACTACCAATTTTACGTTCAGGAAGCGCAGTAAATTGAGAGCGGTCGACTATTTTTGTCACCAAATTACTCAAAATATACTCATATTTTCGTAAAATTTAATGTGATCTTATTTGAAGATGTGTTTTTGATGAACACATTTCATTACGAAAGAAAATTGTATATTCGTAGTTCTAGTTGTAGGAAAACGCCCAATACATTTTGATTTTTTTCAACATTCGAAAAATCAGCGTTTTTAACCAACAGGAGAATTACGTGTTTCTCTTAAATGCGATTTAGACTATCCAACAACAAAGTTTAATTAAAATAGATGGCGCCATTTTTTGACAATTTTGAAAATATCGGAGGGGCTTTATGTACAGTACCCCCAAAATTAAAATATCCATTTCAAATTCAAGGGGCCATGACATCACTCAGATCGATTTAAAACGGCAGAACGATTTAGTCGCTGGCATTGATCATAGACAGATGGATGGACAGACGTTTCGCCGTCAATTAATTTTTCAGTATCAAGGACTCATAAAACATGGATTCTGGCTTCACGGCGTGTTAAAGGATTTTTATTTTCTGAATTTAGCAACTGGATTTATCCACTTTTTACCAGGGCTCTGCAATAAGAGTTTTTCTGCCGAAAATTCACCTTTTTCGCGAAGCTTTATTTAACTTTCTCTTCTGAAGAAGTTCCTTCTTAAGTGCGAGAAAGTGAATCTATCTACGGCAGAACGTGTCGCATTAAACAGCGACTTGTCAGATAGTTTCCTTTCTCAGAACTGATAAGAATGGCAAACGGATACAGGCATTGCCAGAGCGTTATCTCCGGGTCGGGTGCATTAATCTTTAACTACTGGGATCTGTAACATTTACACTGGCGTCTGGTCACATGAACACGACCATTCTGATTGAAGAAAATTAGGCGCTTTGAATGTGTTTTTAGGAGGAATATTTGTTTAGAAATATATAAAATAGAAATACACGTGAAAGTAAAACAAAACATACCGTTTACAAAATAAAAGAATGTAGCTAATTGGCACTTCTTTATTCTTCTGCCTACACTGTTATTACTACTCAGCTGATCGCAAGTTTCTTTCAATTGTGAAAAGTTACAATTTCCGGCTTCTGCAGAGAGCATTCGTGATTGACAATATTCTTGTCCTAGTGAATAGAAAAATTAAGTATAGATTGTGATATGGCTGATACGTAAGTTGCCATTGTTACATCCTTGGTAAAGCCAAAGAGGCTTGAATTTACTTCCCTTTGTTCACCTAGCAAAAATTAGAAGAGTTCATTGCCACTTTCACTTTCGTTTTCAGGTAATATCCAAAATAAACAATTGTTTTTTCATTCACTGGAAGCAGTTTTCACCTCTCACTTAAAATGAGTCGCGAAGACAGGGTTATTGCTAAGCCGCCAAGCTTGCACATCCGCCACATTGAAATACACAGGAACACCACGCTGGCGTGGGGTCAGAAAGGGCAATTCAAAGAAACGGATATTTCAACAACATTGTTAATTGCATGCCCTGAATAGAACATTATTAGAAGATATTACGTTGAGACCGTATCTCAACGGTAGCTTGCTATGTTCTCCAAAAATAGAAAGAGAAAATGCCTTCGAGTCAAATTGATCTGACGCCAGTAGTTAAGGGTTAAATGTCAATGCTACTGAAATAAATGCAGAAATGTTCTAACATCGCAAGTACCGGCGAGTTAAATGCCTTTAGATGACATTTATTTTGTTAATTATGTTGATTATGTAAATTGTCCCATGTAACCTTGGGGAATTTTTCTGTTTAGATTTTAAACAAAAATAATTACTTATGATTTGGTATTATTGTCCTTGCTCATACTCGATGAAATCAGAAATCTCCAAAACACCCTGTGCGGTCCTAACACAATCGCGCGAGCTGAATCGCCCTGCGTTCCACTCGAACCAACTTTCCTCCTTCCCTCCGTCGTTCGTCCCTCCCTCGTCGAACGCTAGCGCCAAAACAGTTTTGCCGATTTTCTCAAAAATTGATATTCCCCGATCGATTTAAACAAACTGTTGAGTTTGGGTGTTCCAAAAGGATATTTTGATTTTCGAGGGTTCTTTACATGAAACCTCAGAAGCATTTTAAAAGTTTTCTCAAAAATGGCTCCCATTTTTTTGATTAAACTTTGACTTCGGACTTGAGAACGCTTAAGAGAATGATGAAGGTCTCATGTTCATTGAAATCCCTTCTCTTTTAGAAAATTGAAAAAGCGCAATTTCTCTTTGGGCATCTTCCAACAGCTACAGTATTGAAGATAAAGGTTTTTTCCCGAATGAAATCTTTTCTTTCATGACAGATCTTGAAATAATGTCATGTCCAATTTGTCCCAGAACTCTCCCTATTTTCAAAAATTGGGAGATTTTCAATAATAAATAATCAAAGATAGAGATTTTTGGCTTCGACAATTGTAAAAAATCAGCTCTTTAAAAAGGTCAGGCATATTTTTTTGAAAAAACGTGTCGATTTCATGTTATTAACGTCTGAAATTTATGCAGTTTCTAAAAAATGTTTTCGGAAAAACCGCTCCAACATTTTAAATTATTTTTTTCCTCGTATGTTAAAAAGGATGGCTAGTTTTATTTTAAGCGAAATCTCAATATTTTCGAAAATTACAAAATTTGCCAAACGTGAACATTCCAAAATTACAAAGTTAAAGAGTGATTTTTGTCTTAAATGGAGTCCATTGTAAAAAATCAACTCTTTGAAAAAGGTCATCTTTATCACTGTTCAGCAGAGTTTCTCCCTCCGATTCTGAAAAATATTCTATATTTTCAGAATCGCCCTCTTCACTGTCTGACGTGGACAGTTGACGTAGCAACTCCGCTAGAATTTCTTGTGAACTAGAAAGTAGTCTGTAGCCATTTTGGACTAAAATTTGAGAAAAAGGAAGAACATTTTTGATAAAAATCTATTACATTAATTGTACTGTCGGGTCATATGAGACCCCACAAAGCGACACCTCGCGGGAAAACAAGAGGGCAGGAAGTCAAGGTCACTCACCCGCACCGACGCGACCGCGCCAACGCCTTCCGGAGGTCTGGCTGATTGGGTTCCCAGAGCACCTGACACCCCGGGGAGTTTTGCAAGGGAAGGAGAGGGGAGAAATAATCGCCCGGGTCGGATCCGACCCCCACCGTACCTATTAACATTTTATTACTCGCATTCTTTTGGTTCCTGACGACAATATGCGCATCATATTGCATTATCTCTTCCGCTAGCTTTTCTTCTGAAGTTTGAATTCGTGTTTCAACTGATTCGTTGCAAGTCGTAGGAGTAAGCTAACTGAATTCTGTCTAAAACGTTTTCGACGCACTGTGCGCCGCACGAGTAATAATGTAAATATATTAAAGAAATATTTGTTTTCAATTTTCAATGTTGTAGAAATCAATTATTATTATTATGATGGCATGAAATGTGGATAAAATATAATGTGTAAAATATTAATATGAATTTTTATAATTACTCGTTCATATTTTCAGTAACATAACATGTAAAATAGCATCTAAAAATAAGTGTAAAAGAAAACAAACAAAAAGAAGAGGACCAACACTTCGCAACTTTGATTTTTAGTTCGACCAACTTTGATTTTTAATTCGACCAAATTTCGTGAACTCAAAATTCAATAATTGTCCGTTTCATTGTATTGTTTCCACTAATGTAAGAAAATTATTAGTAAATAAAAGAAAACAAATTGCTCTATATTCTTACAGAGTCAGTGCTACCTGTGTTGTTGTTATTGTTAGTAAGTGATTTATAATTGTTAATTCATAATATAAATATACAACTAATTCTAATGAATTAATAACTAATTTGGTGCGAGTTCCGGAACCTAACTTTACTATAAGCCTTATGAAATTGTACGCCTTATTAGAGGTGTAGAATACATTTCGTATTGTAAGTTTCGTACATACCACAAAATTAACACCAAATTTTATTTTGTGCAATAATTTATAATTTTTGTTAATAAATAATACTAATTTATCCCATTATTGTTTTTGTAATTGCATAAACAATCGTTTCTTTGTTGCCGCACTCAGTGCGCCGCGCGAGTACTAACGTGTCAGAAAGAAACGCGGGTAATTGAAGGTAAAGGGTTAATGTTTGTTTCATTAGTGAATGTAAGAAATGGCTACTCTTCCTGGCTATCGAAACAAACGCTTATATAAGCCATACGAGCTCCGTTTGAATTGGCTGAATACATTTTCGAGTTGTAACTGAATTTTTAGTATGGTAGAAATTACAATTTCTGTCACACTAAAAACAACTATATATTTCAATATTATGTAACAATTTCCAATAACGCGAAAGAGCATGTTGAAAAAGTTACTTTGAAATTCGTAAAAAAATCTAAGAAAAGGTGTTAAAAAATTGCCACTACAGTAGCATGACTCGAGTGTGTATATCTTTAGTAAGAAAGGATGTTTAAGAGTATTTGGACATGTTAATCATATAGATTTGTCATTACGTTAATGTGAATTGTCATTAATGTCATTGCCATTAATGTCAATTCAACGATTGCATGACATCTTTGATATGTCACGTATCATTTCCGAAGGGAAAAGATAAACATTTATCTTCCTGGATTTAAATAAATTAAAATGTAAATGTCTGTGCAATCTAATGTCAAGCTCATTACACAGATGAGTAGCTTCTGTTGTTTGAGTTGTCTATAACTTCTTAATTCTGTTTTTCTTCGTCTGCAGCTGAATGTTTAACAGTATCTAGTTTATTCAAGTGCGACAGAGCCGTTACAAAGAGCTCCAAAGCATCAGCGAGGATTTCCAGCTCCGATTACATTACGAGTTACCACAAGATAATGCGAATGTAACTCTGTAAATAACAGGTGGGCGTCGGTTACACAACTTTCCATACACCTTTTTTTTTCTTCCAATACAGTGAGTGGCCAGTGTTTGATCTCGTCGGCTGCGACAGTTCATTTTGCGATTGTTTGGATGCAGCACTAGTCATATACCGCGAGGTAAGGTCGTCCTGATACTTGGAAAGCTGTAATGACACCTTCTGATCAATCGACTGTATACTTATTTTGAATTTTGTGCAAGGAAGGGACACATTTCCTTCCAGAACAAGAGGCAATCACAATGACTGATAACCGAATAATGAATGAATTTTAAAATAAATTATTTCGTTACTCTATCGAATGGAATAAATTTTAAATTTGTCGGAATAAAAACAAATATTTCTAAAGCAATTTCAATATTGTCCAACAAGAGCCCAGGAGACTTATTGAAAGAAAAAGAAAGAATGAGCATGGTTTCGAGCGTTTAAAAAACAAAACTCTACGATACTGCGACTTACCCCTCAGCATTGCAAAATGATTCGGACACTTGAGACGTAATGCGATGTGCTCGCTAAATGCCACACCTCCCCTCTGAATTACAAATACTAAAATTGGAATATAACGTTAACAACTCGCGGTCACTTCGATTCTCAGAAACTTTTTCCGTACTTAACCTTTCGCCTTTATAATGTAAATGCAACTGAGTATACAGAATGGAGGTAGATTGCAATCATAATTTCCGAGCTAATGAGACATGGATACCTGACTTTACTGCGAGCGCGTGGGTCGTCTGCCGTAAACCAAGTCTCAATGACGCAACGACACGCACACGCAAGGAAGCGCCGGCGCGGCGCGGCGCGGCGCGGGGCGGCGGCGGCGGCGTTCGCCGCGCGCGTCGACGTGGGCGACGATCTGCGCCGACCTTTCGCAACTGCCCCGTCGCTCCTCTCCCACTCACACCCGCTTCCGCAATGAGTGGGCAACATCGTCTCTGCTCCTCTCGCCAACACCTTTCCCCACCTTCTGTCCAAGTGCTGTTATTTCAGCACCAACGTGACCATCGTTTCGCTGTGACACAAGCATCTCGTTAACGAGGGGCACGACGTATTTTACCTACTCGGTACTATTCTTTATGTGCAATTCAAATACACTACGACGCTTCAAACAGCTTCACAAAACATCAATCATGTTTTCATCACGAAATGACAAATGCGAACCTAATTTTCGCGTTACCTGCATATGCACATCGATTCCAGTGCCTTGTCCAGCACAATTAACTCTTCCTTTGCTTCCACAGCGTTATCCACGACGATCGCTGCCGCCGCCGCCAGCGCCGCCTCTTCCCTTCCGCCGCTCGGGCGCTTCCCCGCCTCTTGATAAATGCGCTCCCCGAGGAGGCGTTAGTCTTTCTCAGCGGGAGATTTCCCATGATGCAGCGCGCCCGGCGACGCACCTCCGTCGCTCCTGATGGCCGACGGCCGGCGGCCGAGCGCCGCCTCCGCGCACGCTGCCGCCGCCGCCGCCGCCGCCGCCAGCCCCCTCGGGGAGTGCGGGGCAGGTCACGTCGTTGCAGAGGCTGCGGCGGAGCAACCATTTTTTACTCGCTTTTTGTGGTATTTATGGTTGTAGAGATTCGCCGGCAATGTGCGAAGCAACACATCATGTGACCTTTTCACCCGAATGAGCGCCGGTACCGGTCATTTGGAAACGGTGGAGGTAAGAGTGAGACACTGTTAACAGATCTTTGATAATTGAGTATTTTTGGTGCAAACGTTTCAATGCTCGCACCAATAAGTTTTTTGCTTCACGGACAAACCAGCATTTTTAAAACACTACAAATACACGCAAGAGAAATGAAAAGTTGAAGATTTTTACTGTATCTCCAGAATATCAAGATTATGAAAAGGTAGAAATGTTGTTATTATTGCCAAAAATAAAATAAAATGTGGATAACAAAAGAAAACGGAAAAGAACGTGTAAATAATTTATTAAATTATTTACTAACCTTTGTTGTCCTCCATCAACTGCAATGCTCCTCTACAGTCGTTTGCACAAGGGCGGATGAAATACTGCAGTCATTGATGACGCTAGAGTACATCGATGCTTTATAATTTTAACCAGAAGAGAAATTTAATTCTGATGAATCAATGAAAGAAATGTTTCATTCTCATAGTTAGTACTGATGCTTGTTCCTTTGTCAGTCCTGATAAGAACATGGATTGCTGTAATTACGCCTCTATCTACTGTTGCCACTCCGCTCCCCCCGTCCCCGTAACAGTCTCAGCGCCGCGAAGGCCAACTTCCCCCAAAGGTGGCAGTTGCAAGAGCTGCAAGTTTAGAAAATATCCATTTAGTTTAAAATAACGTGTCATAATCTCTAATTTTATACTCAAATTACTATCAAAATACTAAAATGTAATACATCATTGCATTCTTCTTTTTATGATCTATCCATTGCTAATGAAAAAATAAATAAATCAAGAATGATTTAAAAAAATCAAGAATGATTCAATTTATCGAAAACTAAAAATATTTCAAAAAATATCTCTACGTCATATTATTTGCCCCATGATTCCGCATTGTTGAGCGAAAACTGCACTTTGATATCGCGAGCAGTTTAAAAGTAATGAAGGTGGCCAAGAGTTGGTGGATCATTCTGTATATACTTGGGTTTTTATTTCTTGGCGCGTGTGGGACTGTCTTTACAATGGAATATCTCACGGCATTTCACGTCTTTCTCGGTCGCGCGGCTAGATATCCCTATCGTATGGAGCAGTGCTGGTGATCATGGGAGATCTAGCGGCATGTCCGAAAAAGACGCGAAATACCATGAGAAAATCCAACATGAAGACAGGCAATCACGCGCCAAGAAATAAAAACTCAAGTATAGTTCAGTATTAGTTCGTCAAAACAAAGTTAATTCTATTCAAAAACACTAAGTATTCAAAATTACAACTCAGACAATATACATTTTTGAACGCCACTTTTCCTAACTGAATACGGTGCACGTGACGATATTTCAGTTCGTTCTGGTGTCGTTGCATTGGTATCTCGTTCGGAGAAAATATAAAGGATTTATATTGTCTCGCAGCTGTTTTCTGGCTAGAATTCTGTTGTATCGCACTTACACTCTGCTCTTTGGAATAGCGCCTGCCTCATCGCAATAATCCAACCATAAATTTCTTTTAGGATAATTTCCAGAATGTGGTAGAATAAAAGCTTCCAGATACCATGTCGTATAAGGCTATTACATAAGGCATTCCTATACGGCTGCAATTAAATACGTTTCCATTACTGGGTTGCCCTATACTTTCCACGTGCGTGATTACATTACAACACTTGTTGCATTTCGCTATGTCCATCTTAAATATTATAATACACAGTAATGTCTTAAATTAGGTACCTCACTTTTTTGAGAGTTGCAATTTCTGCAACTCTCGACGAAAACTGATAGACTGACCCATGTCTCGCAGTGGACGTACAAGTCCAACCGGCGAAAGTCAGTCAGCTGAGGATCTGCGAGTAGAAAATGGCAAAGTCGCGCTCAATTCTTGACCGACACAGAACTCGTTTCATGTATTCCGTGGGCTCCGGGTTCGCTACACGTACGTTCGATATCCCCAGAATCCCACGGAGATAATGCGGACTCTTCAAACTAGTATCACGTATGCATGTGATCCGTCTCAATTTGAGCATTTGTAAACTATTAATGCTGCACCAGTACATACTTTGTCGTATTATATGTAATTGCTATTAATCATATTAAAACAGTAGTTGTACTCTCAAAAGTGTTTCCATCCGCAAACAACTTGTCAGATCGGGGCAAAAGTACTTTAAGTCCAAGTAAGAGTGGCTGTGGGAGACATTTTACCAGGTCGCGGGTTCGAAAAACGCGCGCCTAGAAGAGATTCCGTTCTCTGTGACCAAGGAACTCCGATAAGCGGCGTATTCAAAGGAGGTCGCGAGAGGTCGGGAAGGGGAGATGAGGGGGTTGTTGGTTGATAAGAGCCACGCGGGACGGCAGACGATGTGGAAGAAATGAGAGCAGGTGACTGGATGGCGACGCCATATGGGCACTTACCAAGAGAATGGCCAAACAAAGTAGATGAGGGAGTTTTTTTGAAATAGTGTGATGAGAATGCTACAGCGAGGTATGTGCGCCGTGACAGAACTGTGAGTAAGTTTGGACAAGCGATCTAATTGCACAGTATAACCAGTATGTTCACTGGCGGCAAATCCCATTGAAAAAGTTTTTTCGATCACGTGACGTCCACCATGTTCTTGGTATAACACCCAGCACGCGAAATACGTAATTACTACATTTAAAATTTTCTTACATTTATTTTATTCACTACTTCAATTCATTTTATTATTCTATCCATTTTATTCAAATTCCACGTCCTCTGAAACAAATTAAACACATACATTCAGTTCTCATATCACACGGTGTATGATATCCGAATGTATATGCTGAAATTTTATTGGCTGACAACTAAGAACATGGCCGAGGGTGTACCCAGCGCAAAACTAGATTTTGGAGCAAGTGAACTTACTGGTTGTACTGTGCTAATTGTGCCCGGAAGCTGCAAGGAGTCTCTTACATCAGGCTTATATTTCGTCTTTATGAACTAAAGATTTGGATCTCTAAATTAATACGAAATCCTATAGTCAAGATCATATAGAACATTGTTAATACGTATATTATCAATGGTAGGGCATTTATCATGTAAACATAACGCAAATGACTTTATTACAATTGTTAATTTTGACTTGGCAAATTGCTGTGATCATAGCGTTTTGAATATGCCAGCAAAGTGTTATCTTCTTTGAAAATAGAATGAATACATTTTATAGATTTGTTTTAGAACAATAGGAGTTTTGAAGTAAAACTTACTGTCATTAGAAAAATCCTTGTGATTGCTGTTTTGATAAAAGATGCTGTGTTGTCTTTTGTGTGAGATAGACATTTCTGGATGTTTATACCTGAGATACCAGTGTAAATAGCATGAAAGTAGACAAACTTTTTGTGTTGTTGGAGTATTATTGGTGTAATTTCTGATATTTGAAGAGACCAGTGACAATTTCTGATTGCATGTGTAATATTCCTTGCAATACAAGAGGTTATGTTGCAGAATTCTAAATTGAGGAATTAAAGTAAGAGTAATAAATGTACCAGTGCACATTAATGTAACAAATTATCAGTCAGAAGCATGTGTACTTGGATCGTAAATTTGTCTTGTTCTGTTAATGGAAGAGAGATTGAAGAAGTGGTGAACTTTCACTCTCATTAACTGGTATTATTTACAGATGTTTTCTATTAGTAATTTGTATTGTAATTTTCTTACTATTACGACAATTTCAGTCAATTTGTTAATTAATATTAAGTTGAGGAAGGGATTTTACAGTATTTGTATTAATGCAATACTTCATTTGAGATTGTCCAATAATTACAGATTAGTATTTCATTATTTTTGCAAAGTTTCCGGAATGATGTCACTTTTGTGGAAGCTATGTTGATTCAAATCAATGTTTTTTTTGTGGATTGTAAATAATTAGGTGAAGGTACGTCTGTTACACAGCTATTTTACTGCCACATGGTATTTGTAAAATATGTTCCCATAATTTTTTTGATCTTTGTTTGATTTGTATGATTGAGCACATAGAACAAGCATGTGATAAGGATCACTATGTGGCTTCGAAAGGTCAAAAGATAAGAAAGACAACAGGTTGTAAACAATTGAAAACATATTTGTGTGTAATTTGTTGGTTTGCAGGTGTACATCAGTCTGATTACCTCACCTATTATTTCGTATTTTTGTATGTTTTCTTTTGTAATTATTTGTTTGCATTATACAAGTGATACCATGTGACATCACATACATCACATATTCAGTGAGTTCAAATAGCCCGCGTAGAGCGCGCTGACCAGCCAAGCGTCGCCAACTACGTCACCCCTCTTCGGACCGACGGAAGGCACTTGAATTGCAGACTCGGACCGAGAAAGTCGTATTCCGAATAACGGTGGTGGATGTACGAAATATACCACGTGGCGAATAAGAAGAGTCAACGCCAGGAATATTACTTCCATGGGAACAACGAACTGCGGGAAAAAGTTCCAGATGTGAGTTTTTTTTTATTTGGTTGGAGCGAACGAGAGAATTACTAGCGGATTCGAATCGAGGAAGCTATAACGGAATTCTGGAAGGCTACGCACAACGAGTTCAGCGTGTGGTGAAGGAAAACCACGGCCGAGGTCGATCGCGCAGTGCACGCCGAAGGGTCTCGCTAAAGGCGACGCCAGATAAGATTCTGGACAAGCAGTCTCCACCTCGAACGCCACCAAAAGTAGCATTAAAATTTGATTAATAATGCAGCCGAGAGGGAGCCGCAAGTAGTTCAAGTAACTAGAACTAAAAAATAGTGAAACAAGAAAGGAAAAGGAACTGTATTAGATTAATAGTTAAATAGCGCAGGCTCGAATCTTGTTGTAGTATGTTTAAACGTGGGTGTAAATAAGACTGGCATATTTTTTTATCAGAATAGTTGGCATATCAGAAAATGGTTAATATTAGTAGTGTAAGTTCTCAGTGTTGTATTTAATTATGAGATAATTGTGGGTTTCTCATAATTATAGCTAAGAACAAAGTTTGTAGACAAGAGGTTCTGTATACAGTCTTGTTTTTGTTGTTGTTGTTTAGCTTGTAAGGCACAAGTTCCGCAAACTGAAGAAAAAGAAAAGGAGTATATTCAGATATGTTTTAAAATTTATATTGTGCATGAATGTAATCTGAGGGACACGGCTATTACATAATAATAGTGTTCTGTATTTGCTTCAAGAAACTTGTGAATAGATTATACATTATTCTTGAAAGATCCATTGGATTTCTCTTTTTTTTTATGTGCTCAATTTTTTTTTTCTCACAGTTGCATCCTCTCACTCATCCACTATTGAGCCCCCACAACGTAATATCCACGAACTTGTACAACTTCCTTGGTTTACTATTCTTCACAATAGTGAAGAACATCTATGGAGCAAGCTGTACTCCCTAAATATAGCATACGCCTGTGTTTTGAGTGTAAGCGGACTCGGCACTTGTGATAAGCGTCCTAACATTTTTTTCGAGCCTGTTCCAGGCTTCTAAGACACAGTAAAAATATTTCTTGATATGTTTTTTCGAAAATATTTTTTTGTGTTTGAATTTGGACCTGAGAAAATATTGAAAAATGTTTTTCTAATAGTTCAAATTGTGTTCTTATTTATCATATTTTTTCAGTCTGATAAAATAGTGTTATGTTGTCGAAAAAAATTGAAATTAAAAAAACACGTTTTTGGCTGTATAGGGGTGTGGGTGGTGGGACGGGGGCTAAGAAACCTTTCAAAAATATTATTTTTATGTGAGAATTATAGTGTAATCACTCATATGTAATTTGGTTGAGGTGAACTTTTTACCATCTTATCCGGGGGGACCCTTTGGAGGTTTTGCCAATTTGAAGAAAAGACTGAATTATATGCAATTATTATAGGATTGCCGATTTACTGCCTAAATTAGTACTAAATTGTTTTTGATGGATCCTTTTCCACAGACGATTTCTTACACCCAGGTCATATATAATATACATCCGGCAATCGCTTGAATGACACATGTCAAGATTTTCTTTTAGCAATTTAATTTAGAAGACACCATGTAATTTATTTTTATTTTGTATTTATGTGTCTGGTATAATAACTAAAATGTTTTACTTTCTTTCTGCGGAGCAGATATTAAGTTATGTGATTCTGAGCGAGAAAATGGCGAATTTTCGGCAGAAACACTCTTATTAGAGGGCCCTAGCAACAAAAAAATTTATAAATCCAGTTACTAAATATCGAAAAATATCCTCTAACACGTGGTATAGCCAGAATCCAAGTTTTGTGGATCCTTGATACCCAAAAATCGAATGACGGCAAAATGTCTCTCTGTCCCTCAGTTTGTGAACAACACTAGCGGTTAAACCGTTCAGCCGATTTTCTTCAAAATTGATATTCTCCTATCGATCTGGCGTACGTCGCGACCCCTTGAATTTGAAACCAATATTTTAATTTTGTGGTTGATTTTACATGAAGCCCCTGAGACATTTTTCAAATTTTCAAAAAATGGCTCCATCGTTTTTGATTAAATTTTCTTCTTGGATAATGTGTAAGAAAATTGTGCAGATCTCGTGTTCGTTAAAAACCCAAATTTTTCGATAATTGCAAAAGTTCAAAATATTTTCGGAGTGTTCCTACAACTAAAATATTAAAGATGCAGATTTTTTCCTTAATGAAATCTGTTCCTTAAAGATAGGTTTTGAAATAAGTTCATGTATAACTTTTTGAAAAGTTTAGTACTTTTCACGTAATTTTGTGTGAAAATACGGGCGAGAAAGTTCGTGCTTTTTTTTGCACATCTAGTTTCTAATTGGAATGTGTGGTAACTCAAATGAACCTACACTATAGGTGAACCATTAAGTGATGAATGTGATGCATTTCTCAATTAACTACTTCAAACATTTGTGGATATTTTTATTTCCTCTAAACCTTTTCCATAACCTCAACCTCTTTTCATTTTCTTTACTTTTCTTTGAGAAAGCTTTGCGGAGGTTCCTCCGAGTTCTACACTCGAGTGCCCACGCTACGGGGAAATGTAGGCGCTTCGTGCAGATATGAGTTCTCGGAATGATTGCCTTCCCTCTTGCAATCTCGTATTTGTTGGTTAACCTACGCCCCCTCGGCATCGAGGTAGCAACCCACCGTCACAGCGCAGTGTCTCTCCGATACGAAAAGGTTATTGGAGATTCATCGTCTACCCTCCAAAGAAGGCAAGCTGAATCAATAGATATCTTTCTACACACTCCAGATTACTTTACCTTTCACATTCAGATAATTTTAAAGATTAAAACATGAGCCAAAGGTGGAAAAGAAAATGTCGATTTAATAATGTAGTGTTATAATAATAATGGTAACAACGGCAATTATATTCACATTCATAATAACTGTAATAATAATAATAATAATAATAATAATAATAAATAATGATATATGTAAGGGAGAGTTAGGTTATCTAGTTCTAAGGAACTAGTTTTAAAATGTTATTTACTTGACCGATTCACGTGAAATTTAGCAAGTTATTTGAGAGACTTTCTCCTTATACTGTAGAAACAAACAACATCATTGTGATTACAGTTATTGTCAAATACGGAATGTTTTAGACATTTGCAATAGGACCAGTTAACCTAACCGATAATATTAAATGGACCAGAAATTGAAATAAGCTTTGAAAATAAAATTGACATTTAATAGACTGATAATGCAGATAGACAAGTGAGCGAAAATGTGGAATCCAAAGAACTCCAATGGTAAGGCCATATAATGAGAATGCATGCTGACAGAATACCAAAAATTGTCTTTGAGTGGATCCCTTTCGAAAGAAGAAAACGAGGAAGGCCAAGGAAATCTTGGAACTCCGTCATCGATTTGGCAATGAAGAGCAGAAGAATAGAGGAGGATGCCTGGCGGAATAAAAAACATTAGCGTGTAGAGTGTGAGAAACGGTCATTAGAATTGTAAACAACCCACTTAATAATAATAATAATAATAATAATAATAATAATAAATATTCCGCGCAATATTGCCAGACAAGGATTAAATTTTCAAAAAAATGTTCATAACCTTAATGAAAGAACTCACATTGGAAAACAAATTTTATTTGAAGGAAAATCTCTATCTTCAATTTTGTAGTTATAGGAAAACGCCGAACAAAGTTCAAAATTTTGGAAATTTTGAAAATTCAGACTTAACTGTGGCAATGGGACCTACGTCACCTTAATAAGTGTATTCTACTCTCTTTTTACAAGAAATTTAAAGAAAAAAATTGAGCCTTTTCCGAGAAAATTTCGAGAATGTTCGGGGGCATCATGTAAAGTACCTCCAAATTTTGAAGAAAGTTTTTCAAAATCGCGGCGTCTCGAGTGGAACCAGATCGTCCAGAGAATATCCATTTTGGAAGAAATCGTGCGCAGTTTAGCGCGGTTTAGGCACTAGTATTGTTCACGGACGGACGGACGGACGGACGGATAGGTGGACGGACGTATAGACGGACGGACGTATAGACGGACGGACGTATAGACGGACGGACGTATAGACGGACGGACGTATAGACGGACGGACGTATAGACGAACGGACGTATAGACGGACGGACGTATAGACGGACGGACGTATAGACGGACAGACGTATAGACGGACGGACGTGTAGACGGACGGACGTGTAGACGGACGGACGTGTAGACGGACGGACGTGTAGACGGACGGACGTGTAGACGGACGGACGTGTAGACGGACGGACGTGTAGACGGACGGACGTGTAGACGGACGGACGTGTACACGGACGGACGTGTACACGGACGGACGTGTAGACGGACGGACGTGTAGACGGACGGACGTGTAGACGGACTGACGTGTAGACGGACGGACGTGTAGACGGACGGACGTGTAGACGGACGGACGTGTAGACGGACGGACGTGTACACGGACGGACGTGTACACGGACGGACGTGTAGACGGACGGACGTGTACACGGACGGACGTGTAGACGGACGGACGTGTACACGGACGGACGTGTAGACGGACTGACGGATGGATGGACGGATAGACGGACGGACGGAAGGGCGAATAGGCGGACGGACGGGCGGATAGACGGACGGACGGACGGAAGGATAGACGGACGGACGGATAGACGGACGAACGGGGGAATGGGCGGACGGACGGAAGGATAGACGGACGGACGGATAGACGGACGAACGGGCGGATAGGCGGACGGACGGGCGGATAGGCGGACGGACGGGCGGATAGACGGACGGACGGAAGGATAGACGGACCGTCGGGCGCATAGACGGATGGACGGACGTTTTGAAAAAAACAACACTTTTTCGGTATCAGGACATTCCAAAATGTGTATTTTCGTTAAATGCTCGTAATCGATTTTTCGCAGAATTACATAACTTTCTCTATACGACGTGTATTGCTCCGTATATACGTACGTATACGGGAAAGTAAAAATAGGAATGAAAAGACAGTGGTTGTTTTTTCCCGTCGCCGAACAGATTGTATCTGCCTAAAAGTTATTGGTTATATATAATTACCTTCACAAAAATAATGTAATTGATAACATTGGTCGACAAAATTTAACATTTGGTCTGTTAGATGGAATATAATGTATGTTTCTTATAGAAAGTGGTGCTCTGATTTCAAATTTGTGAAACATTTATTTGCAGCGGGCAAGGTTTCTTTGTAATAAGCAATTAAAAAATACACACTGTTAAGTTGTTGGTTTTCTTTACTTATAATAATCTCAGTCAAAATTTAATTTTTAAAGATTTTTTACTGTATTTCTTTTGAGGATATTCTTTTTAGTGTGCAGTATTAGTCTACAAGCATATTTTGATTACATTTTCTCTTATAAAAGTTTTTAATATTTGCAACGTCTTGGTGGAATCACACACCGTGTCTATCGCTCACAACACGGGAATTTCCAGGAAGGAAGTCTAAGTATGATTACAGAAAATGTACATTGAGGAATATGTTACATCCCAGAGCTTTATAATTGTGAAGGAGTTCCAACACTTTCATCACAGATCTCAGATTTTTTGTTACCCAAAAATTTCGTTACGACCTTCTGAAACGAGATTCATACAACCTTTTCA